>JBBIGC010000145.1:23664006-23679286 GCA_037576955.1 Lepidarchus adonis
TCTTCTTCTTCTCCTCCTGCTTATTCTTCTTTTTCTTCTTCTCCTTCTTTTTCTTCTTTTTCTCCTTCTTTTTCTTCTTTTTCTCCTGCTTCTTCTTCTGCTTCTTCTTCTTCTTCTCCTCCTCCTCCTTCTTCATCTCATTCTCCTCCTTCTTCATCTCATTCTCCTGTTGCTTCTTCTTCTTCTTCTTCTTCTTCTTCTTCTTCTTCTTCTTCTTCTTCTTCTTCTTCTTCTTCTTCTTCATCTCATTCTTCTTCTTCTTCTCCTGCTGCTTCTTCTTCTTCTGCTTCTTCTTCTTCTTCTCCTCCTGCTTATTCTTCTTTTTCTTCTTCTCCTTCTTTTTCTTCTTTTTCTCCTTCTTTTTCTTCCTTTTCTCCTGCTTCTTCTCCTGCTTCTTCTTCTGCTTCTTCTTCTCCTCCTCCTTCTTCATCTCATTCTCCTGCTTCTTCTTTTTCTTCTTCTTCTTCTTCTTCTTCTTCTTCTTCTTCTTCTTCTTCTTCTTCTTCTCGAATGTTGACCACAGAATGAATGTAATTACACGTTCTTTGTTCTTTGCTTTAAACATTGTTTAGGGTAGAAATTAAATTTAAAAATCTTCCTTTTTTGTTAAAGCTAAGGCTTATTAGCAGCCGTTCGGATGTTATTAAGCCCACATTCACAGGGTCACACTGACAGCTCAGAACTTGTAACGCTGGCTTCCTCAGCGTTTTAGCACTCACTTTGTTCGACTAATTGCTCCTGTTCTCAGGTTGCTCTAAATAAACTGGCTTCTGCAGGGTTGACTGGGATACTCATATTTATCACTAAACTACATTAACACAACACTCACACCTATTTTTTTAAATATTTTTTTGATGAATGCTAGGTTAAAGCACATATTCAGCTTTTCTCAGTGTAGACAAATAGGAGCTTTGCATAAGTATATTTTTACTGTTTATTAATACACTTTAAAAAGATGAATGTGCAACCCAATGTACGGAGCTCAAAAGTTAAGAAAAATTGCAGCATTCCCCACCATAAATCCACCCCTGAGCAATACGTCTGGCACAAAGTGCCGCCTGAGCCAGAACTATTATTGTAAGGTAAGTTTTTAATCTTTTAAAAAAAGATGGTCATAAATATCAGGGGTGCGGTTTCCCCCTCTTTTCATTTGCCTTAGTTCCTTTTGTGTAATAACAGTAGCACACTTAATGCTACAGTTATAGTAGTAATGACAAATAGTGCAAGCAGATGTGAGAAATATATGAGAAATTTGACTTATTTTTGCTTTTAGGATTCACTCAACTAGATCCAGCTCCTTCTTAAGAACAGATTTTTAATGCAATAGCTGTTTTTTTTTTAAATATGTTGGATGAATAAAAACTTCTGAGGTGATTTTTGAAAATGCTGGATGAGGAAAACAAAGATTTTAATAAAAACTGTGCAACTTCATCCCTGGATGCCATACTGTGCACCATGTTTGTTTGGCTTCTGATTGGCTGAAATTTATGGTATGGCTGTACGATGTGTTGTTTTGGCCTCTGGGGAACCACATATACAAATAAAGTGCATGTTGTTTTATTCATGATTATTAGTGTTGCATAAACACTTTTTAAACATTGGTGTTAACCTGGATCCTGAGGTTTCTGAGACCGTGGCTAAACCACTGTAATGATAGCTAATTGGATCCCCCTGCACTTTTCCCCCATGGCATTTCTTTCTTGAAAGAAACACCCTTCAAAGACTGCTCCTGTAGTCTACACGTCTGACCTTGAGCCACCCAGAGATGGGGAAAGGTCATTGTCTGTACGTGGGACCGCAAAATCCCAAAGAGTGCGACCTCAGATCACCTCAGACAAGGTTGAACCAACACAGTATGACCTTCAGCAGTTTTCCTTTTGAAACCCCCAAAATTCCCCACCAGCGATTTCTGTTTCCAGTCCTGGCCTGCTTTACGTTACACACTTAATGGCATTAACATAAAAAGCAGAACATTTCCCACGCTATGAATAATCCCAGCCCAAGAGTTTCAAAAACTTCCACAAAGGCATGAGGAAGAAAATAAAACTGGAGCTGATCCTGTCAAGCTCACATGCCAGACTGAGAGGTGGATCATTTCAAATCATTATAATATTCATGAGCAGTAAATATGAGGGTAGTTTACCAATGAATGAGCCATAAAAGATAATAATTGTTTCCGTGCAGGCAAAACAAAACAGAGGTCTCATAAACTAAACAGAATCAAGACATTTGAATAGAGGTGTAGTGCAATTACAGTCATGTTCAGAAGTTTGGGCACCCCTTGTTTTGTTGATTTCCATGATTTTTGAACTTCCAGCCATGAGTGATGTGGCATCATTGGGTTCAAGCTTGAGATCTGACCATGACCCCAACACTGATATATTTTTTTTTTTTAATGTTGTGTCCTGGTTTCTCCATTTTGACTACAGAATGATCCCAGTTTCTGATAAAAATGTTCCTGTTTTCTTTATGTTCTGCTTTTGAAGTCGCTTAGTGTGAACAGATACGACTCAAGAACAGACTATGCATAGAACCCCTGCTGTCAGAGCATAGCACCGGCACAGAACCCAGAAAACCAACAGTTTGAAGCATTTAGCACAATGAAGTAATGTTCTGAAACCTTCATTTACAGTACAGACCAATGGCCACATCAGCTGAGGACCTTGTAGTCAACATACCCATTGGTCTTGAAGTACATCAGCAGTTTCCAATGGTCTCTTAATTCTTCAAGATGGACCAAACTTTCAGAAAAATGGTCACAGATGTGTACTGTATCACTCCAGTGGAGTTCAAGCTTCAAACTGTGCCCAGACAGCATCCTAATGGAAGCAATATCCATCAGCACCAGAAAGTGGCTAAACACTACACGGATGAGTAAAACAGACTTTTCGGACAGGTTGTCGATACAGAATGAAGAATGAACAAGACCAAGAAAGACCATGAGGGAAAGGAAATGAAAAGTTTTGGTCTGGCCATGTCAGTGGTCTGTTTTGTATGCAATCAGTCATGCAGTTTGCCTTGGGGAAAGGATGAAATACTAATCTGAACTGCTGCTTCAAAGACTTGGCAAATAATTCTGTGCAAGATGGGGTGATGATAATATTATCAGTAGGACTTTGTGCAGACAAGGCATTGGTGACCTGTTGCTGACCAGTGAGTTTATTTGACCTCACTGTACATCCTAGTCAATTATTATAATTCAATACATTTATTGAATTTATTTATGGTGATATGAACAAAAAGCCACATGCAATTCAACTTAAATTTGGAGGTAGTTTCAAGTCTTCTTCAGTTCAGATCTCTGATCATCCACCTGAGCAGTTATAGTGCAGTTACAGCTTTTTGGGGTCACAGTCAATGTCTCAGCATCTGAAGATACAGTTAGTGCTGCACATCATGTATAATAGCTTAAACGTGGGGAGTTACAACTTTTAACACTTATTTATTTCATACGCTGAGGTTGAAATGTAAGACAAAGGGATAGTCAGAAGGAGGGAGCATGTGAAGACCTAAGTTCATATAAGCAAACTAGTTTCGGGGCTCCGCCTTTAGGCCTGAACACCAGTCGAAACACTGGATTTGTGTAAGGAACATTTTGTATATAGTAATAATATTAATACCTTTATTTAAGTAACACTTGGAATTTGAATTTTAACAACAAAAATGTAACCCCAAAAAATGTGTTATGCATGGTCCATGGGTCTTTCTGTTGAGTATTACAATTTATTATATTTTCATAAAACCTTTACATGCAACAACAACAACAACAGCAACAATAATAACAATAACAATAATAATAACAATATTAATAATAATAATACTTAATTAATAATAATAATAATAATAATAATAATAATAATAATAATAATACTTAATTATTAATAATAATAATAATACTAATAATAATAATAATAATAATAATAATTATTATTATTATTATTATTATTATTAATAATATTATTATTATTTTATTTTATTTTATTTTTTTGGTCAATTAAATACTAGGAGGCCTTCATAAGGTTGTATGGATTAAAACTCAAACATTAGAACATAAATCTGTTTGGATATAATGATAATGAATAGAAAAGGTCTGTAAAAAATCTAAGATTAAACAATAAATCAGGAATAGAAACATACTAAGCTGCTTTACAGTAAACATTAAAATCAGCCACAATATTAAATCAGGTTAACAGGTAAAGTAAAAAATATTGATAATTATTTAACCCTTTATCTCGTCTGTGAAAGAGTGAGATATTTTAGGCAACAAGTGTACCTGATGTGTTGAAAGCAGAAAGATGGGATTGACTTTGCCAAACGATGAAGGGCACATGGGATCAGTGTGGGTCAGTGCATCTCCAGAATGGGGACTGTTCCCATTGGGCAGTAGTTAGTAAAGACAAGACAACTGGTGAACTAGCAACACAGTCCAAAACTCACCGGTGCATGCTGGGAGAAAACCTGAGCCAATCCCACACAACAGCTACTGTAGCACAAAGTGAATGCACTGATAATGTACAGGGAATGTGAAGGTTGCAGCTGTTTTGGCTGCTGGAGAAGGACCTACACAATATTAAATGGGTGATTTTGATGTTCTAGCTTCCCACATTTTCTACTTTATTCTTTTGGTTCATGATCAAGTTTCAGTAGGGAAACCTTATGGGTTTTTTGGCTAAATATATGCAGACTAATCATTTCTGAGCTGTATTAGGAAAGCATTATTTTAATGATGCATTTGTTAAAGTGGAATTAAACATTTAAAGGGAATTCCACTGAGCCATGCAGAGGGGTTTGATGTAAAGTAGTGCACTGCAGAGAACCATAATGATAGGAACCGTGTCCCAACACTAACGTAACCATTGAATTTAGATTCCAAAACAACTAGTGAACCTATGTTGTATGTGTAATAATGACAAATTTATGAAACATCTGAAAAAAAAGTTTTCTTTGGCACATGACAAGATTTCTCTAGAACTCTTTAATCCATTTTTACAGTATGTTCCACAATATTAATGAAATTACTTTACATACATACATACACAGCAGGTTTGCAATATTAGATTAAGTAATTGACACAGATTGATACACTGCCAAATGAGCCAAATTCTAAAATAATTAATGGGGAAAAATATAATAATTTTGAAAAGTAAAAAAAAAAAGGAAGCATGGTAACATGGTCTTCATACTGTATAAAACACTTTGGATTTTTTTAATGCTATGATTTCAATCTTTATTAATAATTTGCATATGGCATGCTGGTGACCAAGGGTGTAATCATGAAAAAGTAGGTTATGAAATGGCAGAGGAGATATATAATAGTGCAGAGATTTAACATTTAGACCAAAAGTTATAGAAAGAGTGGCATGTACTGGTCACCAAATGGAATTTATGAGTATGTACATTTGAAAGATTTTCTTCAGGGAAAACCATAAAGAACTTTAAACTGCTGGAGACATGTTTGGCATAAGAAGAGGAGATCTTACTCCAAGATGTCTGCAAGTTCCTTACCAAGAACCTGCTCCCAGAGGCTCTTACTATGAGATGAATGTACAACTATTAATTGGCTAAAAATCCCATTTATCTGTTATTTTTGAAGGTGGAATTGTGAATGGCGTGTTCTCAGGCTACATTTGGGTTCAGGCCACAGTTTCAGCTGATCAAAGCTCTAATGTGGACAAGATCATTGTGCATAATGGTTATGAAATCTGCTTTTTGTGTGATTGTCTGCTCAGTCTTCATGAAGGAACAGAAGATTCCTTCATTCCCACTCTGCAGGTGCTACATTTCTATGTGAGTGTGTAAGTTCTCTCTTGGGGAATATCAGCTTGTATGTACTGTATGTTCCATTTATTCTGAGGATTTTACATGTTTCTGTCCATAATTTTCAGATTTTTCAAATACTGGCGCTAATACAATAAGCACATGTTGGCCACCACTGCTGAAATCATCACTGTCACAATCTCCTGGGACATGATCAAGCAGGGTTTGGGAAAAATGAAGATATAAATGTCTCCATGTGTGGAAACTTGGCCCATGTCTTGAATCCGCTAGCATACAATGTACTTAGCATTATATGCTAGCCTGCATTTGTAATTAGCCCTGTTGGTGCTTATGAAACATCCTCTATCAGATCAATGTCAGCCTTATTGGGATCACGCTGTCCATGCAGTGGAGCTTTATGAAGTTTGATTTAATGAAATTCATGCATGTTGTCAAACTGCAGGCTTAGCAGGAAATGAAAACGAAGGCGTGGATGGGGGGAATCTGTCAGTTTAGGCTCCTTTCAAAGACATCGGTACTGCACTTTGAAAGTTCATAGATTAACTTCTATTAGAGCGAATGGCACAGATGGCCTGCTCCTCTCGTTTTCCATACCAGGCTGGGAATTTGTGTCAGTGGAAGTCAGTCGTTTGCTATCTCTGAATGTGCTCTTCCTCATACGTTGCCTTTCTGATTTCTCTTTCAGGCCTTTCCCTGCATATCGACGGGAATTTACGGTAAGGCCACTTTCTCTGCCTCCTTTCATTTTTAATGTCTGACTTAAGAGCATTTAAAGAGGTTTTAAAAGTCAGCTTTAGAAATAAGTATGAAGAAATATAAAAAACATGAAAAAAAACATTTCAATCAGCAGCCAAGACTATTAAAAGACACATTGAAAAATCTCTCAGAACCAACACATTGAAGAGATAGTTAGGTTAACTTTTACAGTCTACACTTCCTAAAGTAAGTATACACTTACTAACCTCAATTCCCAAAAATTTGGTTTGCTGTGTAAAAGAAGAAGCCATATGTAAACATGATCCTGAAAGGCGGCCATCTTCTCTGGACCAAAGGTCATTATAATATTAATGATCTCATTATCTTGGCTTAAATCGTGGGAACAAGGCTTAGGACATTTAATGGCACATTTAAAGTGAATTCTTTTGTAAAATTATTGTGTTTGTCTATGGATATTTGCATATGTTATACACCTATTAGCCTAATAGCAATGAGTGTCTCTGAAATATCCTAGCTTAATAATTAGGAGGTGTGTCCACATACTTTTGGACATTGTTATTGGCTAAAGAGCAGAAAAATAGTGTGTATGTGTGTGTGTGTGTGTGTTTGTGTTAGTGATGGACCATATAGGTAGCATCTCTGTCCAACATGGCAGAGAAGACCATGGTTAATTCACTTCACCACCAGTGAATTCACGACTTCAAGGAGAGCGGCCCGTGCGTCGCATGCTGCCACATTAATCGGCCTATTCAATAAATAAACAGGCTTATCTTCTGCTGCAAACTGCCTCGGCCTCTTCCCCGCAAGACTCATTAATTGTGTAGACGGGCACAGGGAGAGAGGGAGGACAAAAACTGGAGCTTTAGAGGGAGCAGTGTGATCAAAGGCCTAATAACCTGGAATGCGTCCCTCTGGCACGCTTCCCCTCTAATCCTGATTCCTCTTCATCGGCGGCTGAGGCACATCAGGCTGGTTTTTTTGCATGTAAAGATGAAAACTCCCTCTTACAATAGTCAAAGCCAGAAGCTCAACCCATTTCCCCATCCCTGATTTGGGCTAACAATCCAAAGTAGTAATCCAACCCCCCAAAGCATAAGAATCCAGGCGTAGGTTTCTCCCCTGTGTTACAACACTGATCAAAAGTGCACAGACACGCTGCCGTTTCCACGTCTATGTTTCATAGTGTACGTGTTGTCTAAAAAAACGTATTGATGTTTTTCTTCTTGTATTATCATTACTATATGTGTGTTTTGATATTGTTCACAAACAGTGATAAATCATAGCTGTCATCCCCAACAATAAGCCGCATACATGAGTTTTACTAACCTGATATTGGGTGCGGTTTGCTTAAATGAGGCGTCCTAACTAAAAACATGAAAACGCATTTGCTAAAAGTATAATTCAGTACAAAAAGACGACATCCTCAAATGATTAGTTGAATGTAAATGTATTGTTAGAATGTACAGTTAGAAAAGCAACACAAAGCAAAGATAGATCAGAGACGATGCATCTAGACTCTTTTTTACTTTTTAAGCCCTTTGCTACATTACATTACATCCCAGTGTATAATACAAGCCGGAAAAAGCTCAATTTAACAGAAATAGAAGAAAAAAAAGTTTGTTGGCTGGAAAATGTTGAGTTTTAATTTTTGTTCAAACGACTGGAGGTTGAGGGTACTGCAATCAATGTAAATTCTTCAGTAGAAAATTAGCAACACTGAAATGCTAAAATTATTAAAATCATATTAATAAACATCATCGTTGTCACTGAACCAGTATGGCTCTCGGATATTGCAGATGTTGCTTCACGAAAGCTTAAATTCTGCAGCATAGTTTGCAGTATATATTAGTAAGATCAAATTTTTCTCAATTTAATTGTTCACGTTCAACGACGGTAAAATGTCACTACTGTTATAAAGTTGCAAAGGTCTCCAGGGACCAAATAATAATAACATGGGACGGCCTATAACGTAGGGCAGCCTATCATTTTGGAAATATGGTACAGCTAGGCTTTCAGTTCAAGCCAGAAATGTCAAAAGTCAGATCAAAAACATTACCGAGGGTCACCTGATCACATGGGAATGCCTGGTAGGCGTCCAACATCAAACACAAGAGGAGATTTCCAATGCAGTGTAAGTAAAGTAGAAACAGGTCAACAGCACACAATCACATTTCCCTCGAGAGATGTTGTGCAATTAAAGCTGAGCTTTCTCCAAT
The DNA here is from genome assembly GCA_037576955.1 of Lepidarchus adonis. Classification (NCBI taxonomy): domain Eukaryota; kingdom Metazoa; phylum Chordata; class Actinopteri; order Characiformes; family Lepidarchidae; genus Lepidarchus; species Lepidarchus adonis. Next base: position 23,672,718 of record JBBIGC010000145.1, read on the forward strand.
TCCAATAGTCGTTCCAATTAAAGATGGCGACTGATCTTATCCATTTTGGCTCTTTGATTTCAATTGCATCCACCACAAAAGCCATGGCAGGGTGTATTCAAAGGTGATGAGGGAAAGTATTGCACCCAGCGATGGAAAGTCAACCTCTTTATACCTGATGGCCTCAATCAAGAGTTTCTGCTTGGTCATTGCGTACAGCGATTTCACTCAGGCCGTGACTCGCTCCACGTTTGCTGAATTATCTTGTAGCGCCTGCATGAGAGACAGACTGAGAACCACCATCACTCTTTCTAGGATGGAATAGAGTAGGATTGAACAGAGTAGAATAAAATAGAATAGAATAGAACTGTATTGATCCCTTGCTCCTCTATTGATCACTTGTTATTGCAGCTAAATGTCAGGTCTTCCCCTGGCTTCCCTTTCGTCCATGTCATGTGTCATCGTCATCCCTGTGTCCTGTGTCCATTGGTCATTTGTTTTAGTTCTGTTTGTCTGTTTGTGTGTATTAATACCCTTTTGTGTCTGAAGCTTATTATGCATCTGTGTAGTGTTTGTGCTTATGTTATGTTATGCATGTGGTGTTTTGTTTCAAAGTCTTGTTCTTCATTATTATTAAATCCAGTATTAACTTGCACTCTGGTTGCCCCTACCATCAAACCAACCCTTTTTTTGTAATAAAAAAAACCTGCACTTTAAATAAGTGTTAAAAAGCAGATGAAGTGTGTGTGTATACAGTAAATATATATATATATATATATATATATATATATATATTAATCACGTCCAATAAGGTTATAAAATGAACATATAGGGAAGGTATGGTACATAATAATGAGTCTATTCAAATCAGGAATAGCTTTCATTGGGTTTTCAGGGGTTTTTAGAAATGATACAAAGAGATCAGAATCAGAATCAGAAAACTTTATTAATCCCGGAGGGAAATTGTTTGTATTGACTGCCATATCACACAAAGACACTCAGAGACACATAACAGTAGAATAGAATAATTTAAGAAGAATATAAAGTAGTCTAGTGGAATAAAAATAAAATCTAAAATGTAATAGAATAAATAAGATATAATTGAAGAACTAAAAATCTAATGAAAATAAAAATAAAAATCTAATGGAGGACATAGTACTATTACGTTTGATTTTGTAAAGTGAAAAAAGTAGTTTGTTGGCCGCAAAAATATTGTTCCAGAAACATTTTCTTTCTTTCATTACTGCACATAATAATACAAACTAAAGTATAGTATATGATATTATATTTAAGGAATGTAGTTAGCAACATTTTCCCCTCCAAGTCTCGCTCCTCATTGCATGCTGGGTGTAACAGTCTGTTACTGAAGCTCCTACAGTCTCATCCAGCGGGTGAGAGGGGTTCTCCATGATGGATGTCAATTTAACCAGCATCATCCTCTCCCCCACCTCCTCGATGGAGCTCATGGAGCAGCCCAGGATAGAAGCAGACTTCCTGAGCTGCTTGATGAGCCTTTTCCTGCCCCAGAAGACCACTGCAGAGAAGATAGCAGACACTACCATAATCTCATAAAATGTTTTAACACTGACCTGCACATCCCAAAGGACCTCAGTCTACTCAACTGCTGGAGAAGTCTTTATTTTTCTTCTTTTCTTACTCTGTATTGCGTGTCCAGTACAACTTGTAGTTTAGAGGAGCACCCAGGTACTTCATATCCACCACCTCGATTTCCAAACCCTGTGTGACACAGCTGTGTCTCCAATCACAATCACTCAGTCACCATCTCCTTTGTCCTGCTGGTGTTGTTCTGAAGGTGGTTCCTCGCACATGGTTGACATTTTTGTATTCCTCTTCTGATACACGTTCAACAATGGTGGAATCATCAGAGAAGTTCTGCAGGTGTCAGCTGTTGGAGTAGTGTCTGAAGCTAAACAAGAAAGGAGAGAGTACTGTTCCCTGAGGGGGTCCTGTGTTGCAGACACACTTGTGTAGGCTCACACACTGTTTTGTGATGTAGTCAGCGGTCCATGCAGCCAGGTGGCAGTTCACTCCAGCTTCCTCCTGGCTGAATTGTGTCGAAAGCACTGGAGATGTCAATAAAACATAAGAGAAGGATTGATGAAGCAGAAAGATGGCTGCGTCCTCCACACTGATGCATGTGGAGGGGGTCCAGTTCACCTGGTATTGAAGGTGATTGAACGCAAAGCTCTCCATGCAGTTCATTAGATAAGATCTGAAGTGGTTTGGTTTCCTGGGGTGTGTGGTCTTCAGCACTGGGACACAGGAGAACTTCCATAGGGTTGGGACACTAACTAGGCTGAGGCTCAGCTTGAATATGTGCTGAAAGATCTTACTGAGTTGATCTGCACAGTGCTGGTATGGTCAGGTCCTGTATCTTCCTCAGCACTGACTGCTTCGTCTTCTTTATGATCTTACTTAATAATGAAAAATAATCATAATATTAATAAACTTTTTTTATAGAGCACTTTTCTTACATTAGGATGCAGCTCAACAATAAATATAGTTAATATAATTTGTAATACAGCAAATATACAGGAGATACAAATAAGAAATTAAAAATGCAACAGAACAAAAGCATTTATAAATAGATAAAATAAATGATGAAAATGAAATAAACTTGAAATGGGTAACATTGCATGTGTATATATATATATATATCATTTTATTTATTTTTTTATTTTTTTATTTGATTTGATTTGATTTGATTGCTGCATTTATTTAACTATAACCAAAGCATTTGTTTGAGGTGAATCAAATAATTGATTTGCTGCAAAGAAATTGTATTGGGTAGAATTGACAGGATTTTTAAAATAAAAAGGTTTATAACAGATCTTGCGGAAACAATAATTGACACACTCTTTTTCTCTCTCTGGCTATGAGAGACAAAGTCAGGGGTGATGGATGGTAGGGGGGCAGAGGTTGGGGTTCGGGGGCCATTCTGTGGGGGCATCGTGGACATGGGCTGTAAGAAAAATGACTCCTCACTTGCCGCTGACAGTTCAATCCTTCAGTCCAACCTATTAGCACTGGTAGCGCTTCCCTGGCTTGGCGTTCAGGACAGGTACCACCCATAAACAAACCAGACCGGACGGTATGATATGGATTATTAAGTGTGGGCTGCCAGGCCCCATCAATCACCAGCTTTGCAGCCCTGGGTTCAAACGGATTATTCCGTTTTCTGAGGGAGGGCAGGACACCTCTCTGTGTCTTACGAGATTAGTATTGATAGGCGGGCAGGAGTCAAAGCGCGGATACTGATAAAAGTCACTTTGTCTTTCAGTCTCACTCACCTTCTTTCTTTCTGCTGCTCACACACTCTCTGTATGTAGATGCATTTGGAGCAAGAGGAGCGAAATCAAAGTGATGGACATGCTTTGCATAATAATGCAAGAACAAAACACGCTGCCATTGATAATAATAGAAAAAAATTTAAAGGTAGTGTATTGTTTTCCCTTATTCTCTCTTTCTCTCCCAAATCAGTTCTTCAGTTGTAATTTTACTGCAATATAAGTCCATTGATTTCAGATGTAATGAGCGAAAACAAGGGCCAGATATATGTGCTAAGACTGTGGCCTCACCCACTAAACAACAGGCATCGATAAACTTGAGACAAAAACAAAGAATAAATGTTCAGTAATAAAAAGAGAGCGGTGCCCTCCATAATTATTGGCACCCCTGGTTAAGATGTGTCAAAAGACTTAAAATAAATTCATTTTTTTGCAGAAGCATACTCTCACATTGAAAAATGTATCCTTCAACTCAAGTGAACCGGAAAAAATCCCTGACTAAGAAATTATTTATTTTAAAAATTATTTTAAGGCTTTTAACACATCTTAACTGGGTGTGCCAATAAATTTGGAGGGCACTGTACATTACATCCTTTACTACTAAAACATTCTAGAGTCGCATATTTCACTCTGCCTACGAAACCAAGAGAAAGAGTAAGCATTGCAATGTTTCTAAAGGACTAAACATTCCATTTCACATGCTAAGATATCGTAACACTTTTTCTGTTAAAATAATATTGTACTGTAATGTTATTTCTTAATAATAGGTGCCATGGAAATAACTTTTACAAGAATGACCACTGGGTTATAAATTAATTACTCTCACAATGGAACACAAAGGACAATAAAACATAAAAGTAATGTTTGTTTTCTGTGATTTTGCAACCTTGTGGCAAAAACACCCAAACTATTACAGGAATTAAAACGAATTATTTATTAAATTAATTATTTATTTCTTGAAATGTATTTACTTGTTATATATATATATATATCTTTTTTAAATATATATAATGAAATATTATTCCGTTTCATTTCACTCTTTGTCACTGCTCCAGCAAATTTGAAAGGTGTAAATGTCATATGTATCATGTATTGTCTTATTTATTCTATTCTCCTGCTGTTGTTTCATTCAAATGTGAGGTAGTGCAATTGTTCAAAAGCCTGTTGTATGGTCACTTACCGGAGTAAAGTGCAGATTAGTCCAGTTTACAGTGAGGCTCATGTGTAAACAAGCAGTGCAGACAGAGAAGTAGGAAACCACTTTTATAATGAACACTGGGAGCATGGAGTTGCAGAAACAGATAGAAGCTGAGGCCATTATCACAGTAGGTGTTAAAGTTAGCCCTTATTGCTGTTAGCGAATGAAGAGTAGGGTTCAAACAGTAATAAACATGTAGATTAATGAGGGAATCTCATTAAATGTTTCAGAACTACTCAATACTGGATCCAATCAGTAACCAGTGAATAGGCCACACTGCCATTTTAGCATATTAAACTGCAGCACGTTGGTGTATGTGCAGTATGGAAGCCTAAATGTGCCAAAAAAAGGCCAAAACATTTCTCTTTATCTCTTTCTCTCACTCTCTCTTTATTCCCCGCACTATTTACCCGTCCCTCAGGTGGATGGAGGGGTTGTTGACACTGAGGTTTGAGCCTGTGCCGGTGTGTAAGGGAGATACAGAGCAGTAAGCTTTAGAAGAACTCTGGTGTGCGTATCCTGGCCACTGCACTGGGATCAGCAGGGTTAGCTGGCTAAATGTCTTCACTCGGTCATCCCTGAGTCCAGCCCTGTAAGGGATTAGGAGCAGAGCTTTCTTTCATGGGGCCTTATCAGTCCAGCACAATTCTTCAGCAGTTACGCACCCCGCAAGGGCCGAGCGCTAGAGCCCCGGCTTTAGGCCGCTGATGACTGTCCCGGAGAGTAAAGGAAGATGCACTGAAGCCAGATTGGGACTGCGTCTGCAATGGGAGCAGACCAAAATGAGTGACGTTTAGGAAATGTGGACAGGGAGCTTTAGAGTAGATATGAGTCAGACAGGATTGAATTACTTAAACCTTACAAACTGAGCCAAATATACTGCACCAATACAATCAATTTTTAATAAATAAAGTTTTTTTTGTTATATTTAGATATTCTTGCAAATTTCCTTTAGTCACCCCGGCTATTTTTAGGCCATTTTTGTTCATAATTTTTGCTAATATATATTAGTTTGTTTATTTATTTGTTTTTGGAAGCGCTCAGGTTAAGTTACTGACTGTTCCTTTCTTTTTTGAGAACGACAGAACAACCTTTACATGTCGCCAGCATGAGCATGGACTTGTTTGATATGAGTTATTCTTCAACTGTAGCTTTTTCAAACGATTATAACCCTGTTATTACTATAGGGCAGTGGTGGCCTGGTGGCTCCTGGGATCAGAAGGTTGCAGGTTCAAGTCCCAGCCCACTCTGGTTCCCTTGAGCAAAGTACCGTCCCCACTTCACTGCTGCCTGTGCGCGGCTGTTAACTGCTACCCGTGTGATGGGTTAAATGCAGAGAATAAATTTCCCACTTGTTGGACTATAAGGGATAATAAAATAAATCAATAAATCAATAAAATAATGATTAACTTGGAGGTGAAAGTCCTTATAACTAGGCCACCACAAGTTTCATGTCCATATTTATGAATATAAGGGCATCTTTAGAACAGCAGGTCTTGTTCGATGTGAAGAACCAGTTCTAGAAGCTGATGTGTTGGAAGCAGCGTACGAGTCTGAGCGGCTTCATCTCCAAAACGACAACGTCCTCAGAACAATGACTTTTCTGTTTATAACCAAAAGTCATGCAGATGTCACATGAGAAACACTACAGGATACAACTGGTTTTCCATCACTGCCTTTTACTAAAGAACCCTGAAGAACCTTTTGTATGGTGTCTGGGATTTCGCAGTATATGTAAGCTACTCATAGCCAACAGCTTTAAAACACTCTTGCTGCTCGCTGACTCATGCCAGCATCGGCTTTTATGAGCCCCACAGGTCACGGCAGGCCTGCGCAGAAGCCCAAGCTCCTTCTACGAGTTCACTCATGGGTTACAGCATCTCAGCTGAAGTTCTGTGCTGCCATGTCATTCAGAGACAGCCCCAGTAATTATTTAACAGTCTCTTCCAGAGCCTGAGCCGAAGCCGGCACTAGCCTCGCTCCATTCCTGCCGAGAAAAGTGTCGAGCAATAATTCTGTCCTCCCTCTCTCTCTGTCTCTCTCTCTCTCTCTCTCTCTCTCTCTCTCTCTCTCTTCTACCCACC
>JBBIGC010000145.1:23698068-23719736 GCA_037576955.1 Lepidarchus adonis
ACCCACAAATTTTCAATGATGTTTAAATCAGGAACTGTGATGATCATTCCAAAACCTTCAGCTTGTGTCTCTTGAGGGCCATGGTGGATTTCCAGGTTTAGGATCATTGTCCTGTTGTAGAAGCTCCTCCTCTTTTCAGCTTCAGCTTTTTTACTGATGGTGTGATGTTTGCTTCCAAAATTTGCTGGTATTTAGTGGAATCCATTTTTTTCTCCTCCTGTGCCACTGGCTGCAGCACAACCCCAAAACATGATAGATCCACCTCCATGCTTAATGGTCAGTCCACAGCACTTGTTTCTAAAATGCTTCAGGCTTCTGTAGATGTTCTGGTGCAAACTTCTGACGTTGGATTTCATGATGGGGATGCAGGTAAAGTTTTCTTCTGCTGACTCTTCCATGAAGGTCTTGTGGAATGGTGCACCACCACTCTTGAGTCTGCTACATCTTCCTGCAGGTTTTTCCAGTCAAATGGGGATTTATTTGCCTTTCTGACCAGCATACAAGTTTTCTTAGTTTTCCAGATTTCATCTCCACAGTTCTCCTGAACTACCTTGTCTTAATTACATTTCTAACTGTGGAAACTGCAAGCTGACAATGTTTTGCTATCTTCTTGTATCCTTCCCCTGCATTGTGGGCATCAATAACTTTAATTTTCAGACTCTTACACAGCTGCTTAGAGGAACCCATGGTTGTTGAGTGCCCACAAGTGTGTGCACAAGGTTTGAAGAGTCAAAGTATTCGTAAAGCTTTGAAATTGTCACTAGCTGACATTTACTAATGACATTTACTAATGACATTTACTAATGACAGCTGCTGCTATGCATCGGATCTAACAAGCTGAAGATCTGAAACCTTGTAAAAAGTATCTGAGACTTTGGAACTCTCAGGGTGCCCAAACTTTTACACAGTGCATAGTAATTTATTTATTTATTTATTTATTTTTACTGCATAAAAAATAACTCTGCATCAATGTTTGCTGAAAATATTGTGTTTTTTTTCTTCCATGTCCTAGAGAGACTGTATTAGCATCTTTAAACTTACATTATCACCCCTATTATGAACCATGAGTAAATTGATCATATTTTTGCCAATACCAACCATATCATGGTAGTGTATGCATTATACAGATAATGAGTTGATTGTTCCTTGTTGATAGCACTCAATAGGAAAAGATGTGCATAGTTTTATACTTGTATACGTAATACAAGTTCAGCACTTTTGAGTGCTAGCTCTGGTACAACTACAATTTTTTTGAGTATTTGAGGATAATTGAGGGAACCTGCTGATTCAATAACAGTAAATGTGTGGATATATCTTTGTCAGCACAGACATAATTGGCCAGATAAGAAGTTTTATTATATTGTAAGGCTACCTAATATGATATTTACTACATAATTCTATGTAAAAGAAACCATGTTAATCTTAATCTAACCAGGTTAAATAGTTTTTAAATGAGAATCATAGTGTTTTTGTTTTATTTGATAGTCATTAAGATGAAAAACTAAACAGGCAAACAAACAAAACAGGTACACATATATTTATGGTGTTGTGGAAGAAAGTTGCTTAACCAATCGGTCGAGCTACCAGACCTCCGCCGCCCATTTTCGAGCACATTGTCTATTTTTATATAATCCTCTGCCCGTCACTTGAGATATTCAAGAGATCTTCAATGGGAGTAATGGTCCTTAAAGAAGAGAAATGCTGACGAAGATTGCTGCCTGAGGTTTATGGCTTAATCCATATTAATACAAGTAGCATAGAAGATAGAAAAAAAGAAAAGAAAAAGAAGATGGCCATTACATTTTTCATAATCTCTCCATTTCTGTGCGCCGAAGATAGCGGGCGTAATTAATCCATGTGATAAACGGCGACGTGACAAGGCTGCCTGTGTTTTTTAGAGGACATGTGTTCTCTCTCCATTGTTTGAGCCGCCGCTTTGCGCTGGGTTCTGCAGTGACCAGGCCGTTCTGTCGCAGGCATGCTAGCTGTGGATGGAACAGAACAGACAGCTCAATGTTGCCCTGAATTGAATGCTGTATTGCTAGAGCAGCAGACTGCAGCTATCTGGCAACCGCTAAATCAACCGGAATGTCATTAAGAAAGCTCATTTCTGCAGAATGCTCTGAGGTGAATTCACCCAACCAATGCGTTTCAGAGACGATAGACTACACTTTTAGCAAAATGGGATGTTTAGTACAAAAAAATGTAAACCCTTTTTGTTGCTACACAGAACCATTTTTAAAAGGTTCTTTAAAAGCCTCTAACATGAAGAAGGTAAAGAAGCATGAAACCAACTTCAGTTGGTTTTTATATCAGCTGGCCTGGTTCTAAAAACTGTGGGTGTATATTGGGTCGTCTTTTAGCCAAAACAATGAAAATCTGCATATTAATAAATATTCTTTTAACTATCCTTGAAACAATAGTTGAACCCTTTTTGTTGCTGCAACCATTTTCAAAGGTTCAATTTATAAATTCAGAACATATTTTTATGTAATATATCATTTGTAACAATAGTAAAACACTCTTGGAATATAAACCACTTTTCTGAAGAAAGAGGAATCAGGTTCTTTGAGAAATATATATATATATATACAGAAAGTCCTTGTGTTATGTTGCACTTCACATACGACAATTCGTGGTTACTTCGCTGGATTTTTTTTTTTTTTTTACATAAAGGGAGACAGCATTGTGCTATCTGCTCTCTTTCATTTATGTTGGTTGTTTTGAAACTTCATTATGGCTCCCAAGCCTAAGCCAGACTCTACACTAAAGATCAGGAACTGTTTCACTTGTATGTGATGCATGTGTTTATTTTAGCCACGTGCTCATCGCTAACAAACTACGACTCCCAGAATGCAACTCTCTGCCCACCTCTTTTCCGACCGTATTACCCACCTGTTGTCCCGCACCAGACACTACAGACCATAATACATTTCTCCGCATAAAACAAGCCACATACCACAACAAACACCTGTGAGAGAAACTCGTGTTAGCTATATGTTCTACTTCTTCATGTTTAATAAATATATGCCATAATTACATGCATCAGTTCCGACTTACAGCGAAATTCATGTTACTTCGCGTTCAGAGGAATAGAACCCCGACAGACCCCATGTTTATTGTTTTATACATAAACACAAGAGAACCACTTTATGAAGGGAGCATTCAAAGGTACGAGGAACTTGGCTGCAATTTATAGAGATTCATCAATTTAATATTCTATTTAATTTTTTTTTCAGGCACTCTTTTTTTTTTTTTAAGAACCATGACTGTATATGAAATTTGTGGATGTAAAGTCTTTTTTTATCCTTGTAATGCAAAGGTTGTGAATGTGTGTATATTGATCGCATAAACAGCCCCCATCTTGGATATTATCACTGGTAGTAAATTGAACTGTTGATATAACTGAATGACCACCTTGTGAAATAAAACCAGTGACTATAAAAACCAGACTTTTTCACACTCATAAACCTCAGGAGCCAATAATGTTCAGATTCCCAGACGAGCCACGGGTGCCGAGCTGTTCCTGTGCTTGTATGGGTTTCCTCCAGGTGCTCCGGTTTCCTCCCACTGTCCACAGGTTTGTGGTTTAGGGTGACTGGCTGCTCTGAATTGCCCACAAATGTTTCTGTGAGGGGTTTTCTGTCTCTGCTTCCCTGTGATGCGTCGGCCTCCTGTCCAGGGTTGTCCGCTGGGATCGGCTCCAGCTTCCTGGCTTAATAATGTTTGCATGGATGATGGCATTGCTTATGGAAACTGCTATTGCACATCACTTTACCTTTAGAGTAGTTAGTGCTCATAAAGTTTTGGAAGTTCAGTTGAGGTGCCAGTGGGCGCTTCTGTTCGTGCAGATATCTAAATTATTTGCCTAATTGAATGAACTTACCTGTGATGGTATATCCAGCAAAATTACCCATAATGACTCCGAACAAAACCCCATTTTGCCTCGGCCCTCACAAATGGAACCACTCTACACCAGTCATGCAGGTACATCAAGGATAATGGTTTTACATTGAAGTTAATTTCACAAATACCTCGTTCTTTAAAGAGAAGAGACACCAGAATGGCATAATTACCCCACAAAAACACACACTCCCTCCCTTAGCTCCCTCCTTGCCACAACTCAATCAGACATGCAGATAACCAGGACAAATCCCTCTCAATAAACTTTTCTTTTCCCTAGACTCCGAGGCTCAAGCGAAATTGATTTTCATTGCGGCAGATTGGGGGAGTGGGGGGTGTATTAAGAACGATAATCGAGGGCTGTACTGATCTCTTATTTGATCTGCTTATTAATTAAGAAAAGGCTCATTCAACATTTGCTTTCACGCTTGCTTTTCACACTTTTCGTCCAATCTTTCGAGTCCTTTTTCGCACAAAAGGAAAGCCCAGTCACGGATGACTGTGTGTAATAGAATTTGCGACAGCGCTCTTCTTGAAATGTGGGGTTTAAGGAAAGCTGACAGGCTAATTACTCTGTTTACGTGTAATGAAAAGCTGATGAACATATTGCATAGGAGATGGAAGAATAATTGAGTTAAGCTAACACGGCAGCGCTGATCTGTTTGCCGCTGTTTGCCATCGCTCGTTCCTCTAAGGATTGTATCTAGTAACCATTAGCATGCTTGTCTAATTTTAATGACTTAAACCCTTCAGCATTATTTAAAAGTGCTGCACTGATGTTTTGCTGAATAGGTATTCCCACTAATTTACCCTTTTCTGCTTTCACCTACCTTTGGGCTTTGCATGATTACATCGTCTTTGACAGTATCATCATGTATTATATACCAGCACCCCCTCACCTTGTCGCTCCTTATGTATCAGGTAATGAAGGACACTTATCTGTGCACACAGGATTTCTATACAATTCTCAGTTGGTTCTTGCATAACAACTTTATATTATGCAGAAAGCAAAACGCCTTGGAATATCATTAGAAGACTGAAGTCCTGGGAATTTCCATGTGTTTTAGCTATTTTTTTGCAGAGTAACCAATGCATTTGCTGCAGTTAGGGTTCTCCTTCAAGCTCTTTGGTATCTAATGATCACCAGTTTGAAAATATGGTATTTTATGTTTCTTGAAGGAAAAGCATGCTATCTTTCATCCTGCTGCATTGTGGGATAGGGAGACGTAGCTAATGAGTGGAATTAAACATGCCTAGATTGGCAATGTTAGACCTGGTAAAGTTTCTTATCACTCATGCATCTTATTTTTAATATTTTATAGTTTTGTCAAAGGTTCTCTTTTACAAAACTATATATTACAGTTGAATGTTCAACAACAAAGCAAAGCTTCTGATGTGGAGGAACCTTTTGGGGGCATTTTTTTTGGGGGGGGGGGGGGGTTGTAGTGGGGTTTTTTTCTCACTGGTGAATGACTTTGTGAATGAAGTCATTATTATTTTGCAGAGAATAGAATGTTCGTGTGACTTATCAGAAGAAAAAGTCAGCCAGGTATCTACCAAGTGGCCTTTACATCAGTTTTCTTCTCTCTATCCAAAAAGATTGTCTGTCGCATCCAGTTTGTACTTTATAAAGACTCACATTCATTTTAGAATCAGAAAAACTGAAATAGCTTATGCTGTTACATTTGCTGTCAATTAGCTGATAGATCTGTGATTATGCTAAGCTAATATGATTATAACATGATACATTGCAAAACCTTGCTTTTTGCCATGTTACGATTTTCTTTATAGTTCCCTGAATGTAAATACAGAGCTGATTATTTTCTGGTATTGGTAAATTATCAAACACACTGGAATAGCACTCTTATAATAAAAAAAAAACACTCCAGCAGGTCATTCACACTAATCCTCCTAGTAACAACATCAGGACAAGTTTAGCAACTTTTCTTACCTGTAACTGAGCATAACTGCTATATGGCGTTCCTCTACAGGAGCGAATCCCAAAATGTCTCCGATTGTACTTCACAGACAGGCTAAACATGATTTTTCCCCTTTGAGAAAAAAATATTTTGACCTAGAAACCATGAAAATAATTATTGCAATATATTGCCATATCGATTTTTTTAGCATAGCCCTAGCTTATAGAACACTGTTGAACATAAAAATGAAAAATGATAAAAATATAAAATTATGAATTGAACATATTCAAAGCAATACAGTGCTGTGCACTATGGAATATGGCCTAACCTGAAAAATAACATATTAAACTTTACTCTAAGTCATCATGGCATCATGCCAAAGAACCCTCTTTGCCACCTTTATTTCTAAGAGCATGTATTTCTCCCGCCCTGGTCCTTTTCTAAACAGCCGGCAGCAGAAATATTGAAATTGGCAACTCAGAATACTACAGTTTCCCTTTTAGTAAATGAATGTTACATATTCTTACTTTATATATTTATTTTCTGTCCAAAATGTTTTTAGTGACTAATGTGGCCACAGAAGGAGAAAGGCAGAAGGCTTTTTTTCTCCTAGTATGCGAACCATGTTGAAATTATTCCAGACGTCTGTTCAACCAACCGGGTCTCCTGATTCAGAGGAAATTATCTGAGCAGCTCATGCTAATAGTTACAGATGAGTAAGGTTCATTCTTCCAAGCCATTGTTATTACAGTTACAGCCAGCAACAACAAAAGCTCTAATTTCATTTCACTTCATATCCATAGCACATGAGAAAAAAAAGAATTCTCAACTTTGGCTTGAAGCCACATGTGAATTTACAAGTAGAGAATTTAATATAAATAGAATTTTAGTAATTGTTTTGACTTGCATTGCCTGTGCCATAATTAAACTACCAGATAAATATGCACAAATACACTACATGCTACAAAAAAGTCACCACCAGCCAATAGGTAAGAGCCTCCCATTGGATGATTATGTTTCAGCAGACAACAAGTAATTTAACCACTATTTATATACATTTTTTTTCTTTTAGTTTTACTTGATTTCTGTTTTTATTCACTTGATTTAGATTTTTCCACGGAGCACATCAGCTTACATTTCACTGCTGGTCATAGTTGTATAATCTAGTATGTGACAAATAAAGCATCTTGAATCTTGAATCTAAACGCAAAAAAAATTGCTAGGGAGCATAAGGATTGGGGCAACGGAAGAAGGTCAAGCGTGGTCTGATGAGTCCAGATTTATCCTGTTGCAGAACGATGGAAGGATCAGGGTAAGAAGAGACTCACATGAGGTGATGCACCCATCATGCTTAGTGCCTACAGTACAAGCCCAGGTCTAGGTTCAGCAATGCTAAGACCTCAAAGGATGAGGTCAGCTGACTACCTGAATACTCTGAATGACCAGCTTATTCCATCAGTAGATTTCTTCTTCCCTGCATATTCTGTACAGCATGAAACATCATTTTTACACATGGATTGTCCATCTGAGGGTCCAGACCTTAACCCCACTGAGAATCTTTGGGATGGGCTCTACCAAGTCTTCCATCATCTCTACAAGATCTTGGCAAAACGTAATGCAACTGAATGGAAATAAATGTTAGGACATTGCTGAAGCTTATAAAAATGATACCAATCTAATAAAGAGACTAATAACAATTATTGTTAATTTTATTATCATTTTTTGTTCAACTTGAACTTGTTGTTAGCTTTGAAATACTACCAGCAGGAGGTGGAGGTATGCTTTAGAATGGAGAGGAATGAAATTATGTACATGAGTGTAAGTGAGGGTAAAGGGTAAAGAAGACAGCGTAGTGGATAGGATGCAGAAGGCAAAGGTGGAGTTTGAATACTTGGGTTCAACAGATTAGAGTGATCACCAGTGTGGAAGAGAGGTGAAAAAGAGTGTAGGCAGGGTGGAGGAGAGTGACAGGAGTGATCTGTGACAGATGGCTACCACCAATAGTGAAGGGAAGGTTTACAGGACAGTAGTGAGACCAGCTATGTTATATGGGCTGGAGATGGTGGCACTGATGGAAAGACAGACAGAAGAGCTGGACGTGGCAGAGTTAAAGATGCTGAGATTGATGTTGGGAGTGACGATGATGGACAGGATTAGAGATGATATTAGAGGAACAGCTCAGGTTGGATGGTTTGGAGACAAAGTCAGAGAAGTGATTGCATTTGTTTGGACATGTGTGGAGGAGAGAGCAGATAAAAATGTATGTGCTAAATACTGTCCTCTGGGGTGAGATTAACTGTTTAGGCATTAGTTTTAGGCTTATGTGACTGAACACACTGCTCTAATCTCATGTTAAAATAAAACTTGCAAAATCTTTTTTTATTTTTTTTTATTTTACCACATTTAGGCCATTGCACTGATAGATATATGTTGATGTATGTAAATAAAAAAAATATATATAATGTAATCAGTTTTATTAGACACTATCATCTTCATATGTTCATACCTTTGAAAATAACACAATATAACAGTACATAAAAATATAATATATAAATATATTTTATATTTTATAGAAATATAAACTCTGAAAAAGTCTTTTTTCTGTGTTTGTTTAATCATATAGCTTCCATTCCAAATGTGATTGTAGGTGAAACTGAACAGATCACATTATTCCATCATAACCAAAGTAATACAGCATGTGCATTTTTATATTCGGTTGCAATAATGCAATAATAACTTGAGTGTTTAGCCAGTTTTTCAATCCAGTGAATCTTTTTTTTTTGCTCACAATAATCTTTGGGATTCTCTTTGGAATTGGTTTTAACAAAGCCAGGAAACCATTTTAAGACCTTTGTGTTCTCCTGATTGCAGTTTACTTCATGAGATACATTGCCAGTAAGAGCTGCTATAGCTGGTAACTGTTCATCTAATCATGGCTGGAAAATTGAAAAAGCTTATTTTAAAAAGGTCTTCCAAAGCCAATTGTTGCAGACATCCCATTTAGAGCATTTATCTCAGACAATTACAAAAATTAGTTTTTCAGTTCAGTGCCAGTTGTTTTACCAAAGTGTCTTTGGGTCTATAACACCGATGCCCAATTGTGGGAAATTGTACTATTTTTACCGATTTCTCCTACGCTGCCTCCCCTACAATTTTGCCTGTGTGAAGCCTCCGCTATTATCCCTGCAACAAAAAAGCAGCCGAGCAGCACTGTTCTACAAATCACATGCCAGGATGCATATCTCTGTTCTGTTTTCCCCCTGTTCTTTTAATATGTATTTCATCGCTCTGTGTTTGAAAAAGCTGGTAGTTGTGGAACATGGAAAACTGAGGTGTCTTGATTGTATTATATACTGAGAGATCAATGCTGTTCAGCAGTAGAACACATCGTTCTTCCTCACCTTTAGTCTCACATCACCTCACTTTGATGTTCCCTCAAGATCTGGCCTCTCTAGAGCTTTTCCTCTGTGAGCATCCTGAGTGTGTGATATTGTGTGAAGGTTGCAAAACTTGTGATCTGGGCCTGACTGAAGCTCATGACCTTCATTTAGGAACAAATGCTCCACGTTTGGGGTTTAAAGACATTACTCAGCACTGTTACTGTACTGGGTTTGTCTTTTGCATGTCCTTGCTGCGCATTTGACATCGAACATAAAATTCAGGTCATTGTGTTGAAGGACGTGTCATGTAAAAGCTACATTTTTTTTATTATTTATTCATGTATTTGTCTTTTGAGTTCCATTCTCAATCCAACATGTTCTCACACCTGAGATGTTGGTCCAAGGCCTGATGCTCGAGATCTTTCTGGCATTATCTGTATAACAGTATCGATTGATAAAACTATTGATGTTAAATTGGTTCATCTTTGTTTTTTTTTTACATAAATCCAACACTAGACTAAATGTATGCCTGAAATAGAAGAGCGAGAGTTTGAGATTACACACACATACATACACACATACACACACAGCTCCAAAACTGCCTCCTCTCAACATCAGCCTCTTTTATCTTGGAATTTACTTGTCCAGCAACCCACAGGTGGCCCAAGGCTTCCCCAAATCACCCCCTGTTGCTGGCCGGGCACTTCCCAGCTGGGGCACAGGTGGTCGTAACAGCACAACCCTTCAGCCATTTAGCCCAGTTACTAGGGCATTGTTACTGCAGAGAGGCTGTAGCTGAGTAGAGAGTCAGAAGATTAAACATTGTGCTTTTGGCAAGAAAATGTAAAACTGCAGTCTTCACACAGATGAAAGGAATGGTGGAAGTTTATTTCTTTTCCCAGTTATGTCAGCCTCAACTTTTTTACCTATATACTGTAAGATCGTCGTCCTGTCTTGTCACGTGATTCTGTTGTGTTACATGTGCTTGTATTGTGAAAGTCTTAGTCCTGTGGTTTTGCCCTTGTGTGTCACGTGTATGTGTCACGTGATCCTTTCCAGGTGTGTCTAGTTTGTTAGAGTATTTAGTTCAGTGTGTCTCAGTCTTGGGTGTGAGTCTTTGTCATATTGTGAGTGTGCATGTGTCCGGGATGTTATGTGTAACTATTTCTGTAAATAGTTATATGGTTAATAAAACTGTGTTGCCTTCTAACTCCCAAGTCTGCATTTACTTCAAACCATCCCCGCATTCGTCACACCATCCCACAAAGTGCATCACAACAAAATGCAACGTCGCCCATCCACAACATCCGGGGAGAAATGTAGCAGGCTGGTACCTTACTCAAGGGTACCTCAGTGGATTTAAGGTGCTCTGATCACAAGAGAAAGTTCCTAACCACTAGGCCACCAATGGATGTTTAGATAGCAGAAGGATACTGTGGTTTTCAAACTGGGGATAACAATGGTGGTGTTAGGGAGGTGGTGGAGGGTTTTGGGGGGTGCTAAAGAGGGCCACAGAACCTACAACAAGTAACTAACAGGCCACCAATGCCCAAAAAATACTGAATGTGCAGGTGTCTACACACTTTTGGACATGCAATATAATGTATAGAACCACCTTTCTATGGTATTCAGTTTGGTGAAACGTTAAATTCTCAAAAATAGAACAATGCATGCAAATATATCCACATATTGAGCAATGTGCAATACAAATCCAGTCCAGTGTATGTGTTTTAACCCTGACCCTCAATGATTAGTCAGTAAACTGTGTTTTTGAATTCACAGATAAGCAGAAAATAAGAAATTTCATAAAAAAACAATACTGCAGCATAACAAGGTTGTCAAATTTGTCTGACGCATTACCCAGCGTTTCTCAATAATGCACAGCCAGCATGAGGAATCAGTGCAGTGTGCTATGCACAAGGCAATCTGAGGGAAAATACAGCTTCTATTGGCAAGCAGGAATGAAATGTCATCCAGGCTCCGAGGTTGTTGCTGTAAAATAAACATGAAAAACCGTCACTGGAAAGATGGCAGGGTTATTATTTCTGCCTTAGGCATCTCGCTGACCTGAATTACAGAGTCGTTTTGTTACCGCTAAGTATGTCATCTCCTTACAACACTCCGTAGGGTTACACGCAGGGAAAGGCGGGCAGAGGTTGGTTGGGGTGGTGAGTAATTATTGTGTGCCCTGCAGAAGAACTTTTGAGCTGTTTTTTTGAGTATGTGTGCGTTTTCACACCCCTGAAAAGCACGCTAATGCACTTTAGCCTCGAAAGCTTGAAAGCTCAGCCTTTTCTGCTCATCCTGATGACTCCTGACCCAGTTGTGTGGAAACTAGTGAGCTTAAACCCTGAGAACATTCTAATTACAAATGTGTAAGTGTCGGATTAATTCCACTTTCTAGGAAAAAGGATGGCATAAAACAGCACCGGGTGGTAGCATGATGCGGCATGCGCTCACAGTGAAGTTACTGTAAGTGTAAATGGGAAATATCAGGGATATTTATTACTGGTAACAAATTTAGGGTGATATTTTATAATATGGGTGCACAATTATGCAGGTATTAATACTTAATAAGGTATTAATACTAATAATTAATTAAAATACAGAGACAGCGCTGCAGTTGTTAGCATGGTTGCTTCACAGTGAGAAAGTCCAGGGTGAACCCTGCCTTGTGCCTGGTGTTAGCTCTACTGTTAGCTCTGGTGTTAGCACTACAGCCATTTCTAGTGTTAACCCTGTTGTTAAAACTACTGTTAGCTCTGATATTAGCATAAGTATAATCTCTAGTGTTAGCTCTGATGTTAACACTAGTGTAAACTCTAGTGTTTGCTCTGCCCTTAGCACTACAGTAATATATGGTGTTAGTCCTGATTTTAGATGTAGCGTTAGTTTTGGTGTTGGTTATAGTGTTAGCTCTAGTGTCAGTGGTAGTATTAGCTCTAGTAATCCGCAGAGGGAAATTATTGAGGCTGACACCAAGGTTTTTATCGTCAAATTGGGCAGCGGCCCATCGGTTTAATAATAGCTCTAAAAAGAGCTCTAGACCAGTGCGCCCCCTAGTGTAGCACACACAGAGCATTCAGACATCAAACACAACATGGCTGGGAATGGCTGAGCCACCGTCAGCCATTCACCCCACCAAAACCCACACAAAACACACAACACCACCCAAAATAATCCCAACAACACAGTCACCTCCCATGAGCCTTTGCAGGTCTGAGCGCTTTGCCCCGGCCCCGGCTCCATCACATATCACATTATCTCTAATGTTAGCTGTAATATTAGCATTAATATAATCTCTAGCGTTAGCTCTGGTGTTAGCACTACTGTCATCTCTAGAGTCAGCTAACGTGTTAGCACTACTGTAATATCAAGTGATATCCCTTATTTTAGATGTTGTGTTAGTTTTGGTGTTAGCTCTAGTGTTAGCTCTAGTGTTGTTAAGTCTGGTGTTAAAACTACTGTTATGTCTAATGCTAATAAGCTCTTATATTAGCACTGATGTAATCTAGTGTCAGCTAAGGTGTTATCACTACTGTAATATATAGTCATAGATCTATATTATTATATAGATCTTATTTTAGATGTTGTGTTAGTTTTGGTGTTAGCGCTAGTGTTAGCTCTAGCGTTAGCTCTGGCGTTGGCTCTGGTGTTATGTGTTTTTCGGCTCAAATGTGAGCCTGACAAATCTCTGATGTTACCTTTTGTTAAAGTTTTAAATATTTTTTTTCACTACAACACTAGTATTGCTCTGATATGATCTTTATTCTAAGCTTAATCTCCAGTGATATCTAGTGTTAGTTCTAAAGTTATGCTGCATTCAGCTAAAGTTTATAAACTTGTAATTTATTCATTTGTTAACGGATGCAGCTTGTCTGTCAATGAAACATCCTGTCAGAAGAGCAGTTGGTCTATTTTCAGTGGCTGAGACACCTTCTCTGTAGGTGACCAAATATTCCTTCATGTAACTGAAGTTGTTAACCTTCTAGATTCAAGGTTCCACCAAAACAAGAACCCTGCTGGGCGCTTTAAAAACCTGCTGGTTCCAGTGTGTCTCAGCTTGAGTCGAGCTTAACGAGTGAATCTATATATGTGTGTGTGTAGATTTCTCATGAGAGCAGTAATGGTGAGGTCAGTGAGGTGAGGAAATGGTGCCTAACGGTGCCGCTGGTTCATCGCTGCTTCATCTTCTTTGCTTTGTCTTTGACACCATCTCTTTAAATATTTATAAAGTTCAACAATTTACATAAAATGTAAAGCTGCTGATTGGTGGTATTACAGCAGACTCTGACCCATATTAGTGTGCAGGGTCTGTATGTACAGCCAAGGTTACACCAAGTGTGCGTAGAATTAAAAAACACTAGACCGCTCACACCTAAGCTTTCAGAATGCTATATTAGCAAAGTAATAGTGCAGTGTCAAAAAGTGATTTAAATTTATTGATGCAGTGTCTTTACACATACTTTTAATATGTTAAATTACCCCAAACTACAGAAACTGATTTAGGCTGTACTTATATAATTAATGAAATACATGACAATCCCTGCTAAAATTCTACTATATAATCAGAAGGGGTATATTTTATTACAAATGTATACGCTTATAGTATTATAATTGTTTATTTAATGTATAATAAATGTTAAGTGTTCTGTTAAATAAGTGATGTTTTACAGTGTTGGGAGGTGAAGCTCATAAAGTGGCTAGTAAGAGGACGCACAAGGTGGGTGTTTCTAATAAAGTGGCCAGTGAGTGGAAGCACAAGGTGGGTGTTTCTAATAAAGTGGCCAGTGGGTGGAAGCACAATGTAGATGTTTCTAATAAAGTGGCCAGTGAGTGGAAGCACAAGGTGGGTGTTTCTAATAATGTGGCCAGTGAGTAAAAGCACAAGGTGGGTGTTTCTAATAAAGTGGCCAGTAAGTGGAAGTTGACTCTGAGTTGTTCCAGATCGTACTGACGGGCACTGGAAGTTGACTCTCCTCCTGCCTCCCTCCCTCTCGTTCCTGTCCTCCTGCGTGTATGCTGAGCTGTCAGGTGGAATAATGTCATCGTTTAACACTGCTGCGTGCTCATATGAATTTTGCAGAGGGGCCTGCAGCCCACTCCAGCCTCAGCACCATCCCAGCGGCGCTGCTCAGATTCATCACAGCCTTTAATTGCCTCTCCTCTGTTTCTGCAGGAGAGCCACCAGGAGAACGGCTTCAGAGAGTTGCTGAGAGGATGGACATTATGGCTTTCTTTAGGCATAATTCACTGTGGGTGAGTGTTGGCAGGGGGCGGGGCGTAACTGCACTGCGCAGCTCTGTTAATATTAATGTTTGCTTGCAAAAATAAGGGTTAAGCAATCAATCAGTTTATTCACTGGGTTCAATACAGTATCTAGGGTGGAGTTTATCATTAATTGTTGTTGTTTTATTCATTTTTATTTTTTTTATTTTAAAAGCTTTAATATTTATTTAATGTATTGAATAGTTTGATGAACACACTTAAATATGGCATTTTCTTTTTGGCTAATTTTAGTTGACAATTCAAATTTTTTAGCATCTTTTAAAATATATTTCTGTCCACCCTGCACAGACAATTATTCACACACACACACACACCTATGGGCAATGTAGAGCAGCCAGTCAACCTAAACCACAAGCCTTTGGACAGTGGGAGGAAACCGGAGAACCCGGAGGAAGCACATGCAAACACAGGGAAAGCGAATACACTTCACACCAAAAGGCACTCCTGGAACCCAGGACCTTCTTGCTGTTAAGCAACGATGCTAAGCACTGTGCTTTTGACTATTTAACTGGGTTGTACTAAAAATTCCATATGTAAATGTGTTTATCATACCATTCAAAGAAATCATAAATGTTTATGGTGAGCACAAAAGAAATATGCTAATTTGATTTTATTTATTTTAGTGTCTTCACCATTTACAGATATCTCCTTGAGGAACCCAAGCATAAATAGTAGTAGCTACCATCCAGTACTTGCTTGTGGTTAAACTCACAGTGGTGCCTCACAGCAAGAAGGTCCTGGGTTCTATCTACACAACCTTTTTTTTTATCTGTATAAAAAACACCTGTCCACACCTTCAAACAGTCAGACTCCAACCTCCACCATGGTCAAGACCAAAGAGCTGTCTAACGACACCAGGGTCAAGATTGTACACCTGCACAAGACTGGGATGATCCGATCTACAATAGGCAGCAGCTTGGTGAGAAGAGATCAATTGTTGGAGCAATTATAAGTAAATGGAATTTATACAATCTCCCTCGACCTGGGGCTTACGTCGTGGGTACAAATGATTTTGAGAACGTGAGGAAACAGCCCAGAACTACACGATGGGAACTAGTCAATGACCAGAAAACAGCTGGGACCACAGTAATAATGGTTACTATTAGTAACACATTACGTCGTCATGGATTACAATCCAGCCAGCACATGTGCAGTCTCGTCTAAAATTTGCCAGAAACCATCTGGATGTTCCAGAGAAGATCTGCATGGAAGAATGGGCTAAAATAGCAGCTACAGTGTGTGCAAACCTGGTGAAGACCTACAGGAAACGCTTGACCAACAAAGGTTACATTACAAAGTACTGAGGTGAACTTTTGTTATTGATCAAATAATTATTTTCTGCACCATTATACAAATAAATTCATTAGAAATCACACAATATGGTTTCCTGTATTTTTTACATTCTGTCTCTCACAGTTAAAGTGAACCTATGATGAACATTACAGACTCTCATTTTCTTAAGTGGGACAACTTGCAGAATTGGTGGCTGACAAATACTTATTTGTCCCACTGTAACTGCAGAGACACCTCTGATCCGAGGCTTTTTTCTGCAATTTCCAAGGCGACTCTGCGACCAGGAAATCACTGCTAAATTCTTGTAGTGTGAAGTAGTGTGACCAAGGCTTTAAGTAACGTTACTCAAGTGTACCTCAGTGGTACCTGGGCTGGGACTTGAACTTCTGACCCTCAGGTCACAAGGGAAATTGATTGACCAAAGGGTCGTGGGGTAGATTCCCAGCACTATCCTGCTGGTTGAACCTAATTCCCTACTGCTCCCTGGGTTCCCCACAATCCCCTGGGTGCCACCCCACGGCTCCAAGTGTGTGTTCACTGCCTCAAATGGGTATAATTCAGAGAGTAAATTTCCCAGCGCAGGACAAAAAATTCAGTATCAAGTATTTCTCTTTGCTGGAACAAACTTTCTTTTTCATGTTTGCTCCTCCTTCTTGCTATTTTTCACACTTCACTTTATCGTGTTCCATTTTTCTGAAGATAAATGTTATCTGAACACAGTGGAACATATGTTAATAGATTAGAGTGGAAGGGAGACTTATTTATATCGAGCTACTATTCCCAGCATACGTCTGAATGGGACTCCGTGAAAGGAAGGCTGTGTTAAAAGGGAGAGCATATGGAGGTCATTCATCAAGCTCTCCACAGAGAGATGGAGAAGCAGAGAGGAAGAGAGACAGACGAATGTGTGTTTGTCAGTGATGACGTGAGAAGTGTGATTCATATATCTACTGAGCTGTCTGTCTCTGATATGTCTGCTTACCTTCCGCATACTCTGTGCTTATTTGGGGACTTCTACCTATTGTTGAGGAGAAGCAGGAAATACAAACGGATGGTGTTCGTCTTCTTTGTGTGGGTGTGTGTTGGGGGGTAAATACATGGTGCAGCTGTTTTAATAATAAACTCAAACACGATGTTTTTACTCAATATTATCATTAACACACTTTTTTGACAAATTTTAGTTTACCATTTCCATTTTCAGCACCTGAAATATACAGTTGCAAGAAAAAGTTGAATTTCACGGTTTTCTGCATAAATTTATCAAGTCAAGGGTATTGACAAACAATGTGCATAAAATAATAACACAAAAAAATCAGATTTTCTAAATGTTTTCAATGAGAATATTGCTAGTGGGAAAAGTAAGTTAATTTTTTTTGTGATTTTATGACCTCAAAAAAATCATTGGAGTAGGCTGTTAGTATACATGCAGGCTTGCTGAGAAGATGAGATTGGAGGTGTGGCCTAGAGCTACTTTGACTGATTAAAAAAAAATCTAACATTTTGAGTTTGCTCCACACAAGAAGAAAAGGCTTATGTGAAGCAAGCCTTGGCCAAAAAGTGTTCACGTGTGATGGGTTAAATGCAGAAAATAAATTTCCCACTTCTGGGACTATAAGGGATAATAAAAAAAATAATGTAGACACTTTGGGACTGTGGCTACACTACCAAGAAGTGGGCACCCAGTCAAAATGACCCCAATAGGACAACTCCATAGCAGTACATCACCCAGTTCGCTTCTCCCTCTAATTCTTGGGTTAGGACCACACGGAGTCCTATTTCTACAGCATTCTTTTGGAGGACGAAGGTCCGTCTGAAGTCAGGGGAGTGCGACACAGGATGGCTGGTCAGGGCTGAGAATGCTTCTTCCTTGTTGAGGTCCCAGATGACCCTCTCTGGTGCATCTTTTCTAGTGAGATTCAAAAGGGGGAGTGCGGGGAAAAGAAATGGGGTACAAATCTCAGATAATACCCTGCCAACCTCAGAAAGGCACGTACCTGGGTCTTGGTCGTGGGCGTCTTGGGCTGCCCCAACCTTATCCAACTGGGGTTTAATGAACCCATCACCTACTTGGTACCCCAGGTACCAGGCCTTCGGCCAAGCCCAGGTGGCATTTCTTGGGGTTGGCAGTGAGTTCCACTTCGTGCAATGCCTCCGAAACCTGACGGAGCTAGCAGAGGTGCTCAGGCCAGCTCTCAGAGTGGATGACGTCAGTGTAGAGGTAGGTGGCCTCATAGGCTCAGTGCGGCTGTAGGACCTTGTCCATCGGGCATGGGAAAGTGGCGGGGAGCCCATGGAGGCCGAATGGTATGGTGCAGTACTGCCAGTGCCCCTGTGGTGTACTGAAGACATTTTTTCCCAGGCTGAGGGGCCAGTAGCCCTTGGTGAGGTTGAGGGTGGTTGCCCATTCTCTCCATTAGCTCCTCCACCTGGGGCATGGGGTACCACCTGGGTTCTGCCGGGAAGACAAGACATCATGAAACTGATCAACAAGCTCTAACATCTCCTGGTGCTGCGAGACGTTTAACTGTTCTCCTACACGAACCAGCCCCAGCCTCCTCTGGGCTGGCCCATGCTAACACCAGGGGTACAGGCTCCACTCAGCATTTCAGCCGATTTACTTGGTAGATCTGGGAAAGTGACCAGGCTGATTTTATCCACAATTGTATAGGGGCCCTGCCAGGTGGCAAGGCATTTACAGGTGGAAGTGGGGATCAAAACTAGAACTTGCTCATCTGGTCGGAATTCCCTTGGCTGGGCGGACTGGTTGTACGCGTGCTGCTGCTGCCGCCTCTGGGCCTTCAGCATGTGTTCCCACACGACCGGCATCACCCACCGAATGCGCACCTCCATGGCCTGGATGTGTTTGATACTGAGCATAAGGGGGCTAATTTCTGCTCCAACACCTCCTTGGCCACATCAAACAGACCTCTCGGTCGCTGGCCAAACAGGAGCTTAAAAAGAGTGAAACCGGTGGGGCCCGGGGCAATTCTTGCATGGCAAACATCAGCATTCGGTCCTAGTTGCGTCCTTCCTCCTCTATAACCCTCCGTGTTTGTGGTTTGCACATAGCATTCTGACAAGCCGTCAGTCTGGGGGTGATGGACCGAGGTCAAGTCAAGTCAAGTCAAATTTATTTATACAGCGCTTTTTACAACTGACGTTGTCACAAAGCAGCTTTACAGAGATTATAGAATCCGGGTCCGAGCCCCCAATGAGCAAGCCAAAAGCAAAAGTTCGGAGCTGGAAGCTCAGAGTGAAAGTGAGAAAGTGAGAGTGAGAGAGAGAGCGAGAGAGAGAGAGAGAGATACTGTTAGGGGTGCTCAGTGTTATTGATTATTTAAAGTAATGGACATTGTGGTCTGAGTGCAGGAGCTCTGGCAAAACTCTCTGTGACAGCACAACTAGAGGGAAGAACCAGGAGGTAGCACAGATATGAGGGCATCCTGGGTCACAAGACAGCCAACCACTTGACCGCCAACAAACCTGAGTGAACACGTCGGATGGGGGGTGACAGCATCCAAGCATCCCAGTTTACCAGAAAACTGGTAGTGCCTGAGAACCCTCTGGGTCTGCCCCTCGTCTAGAACTAACACCGGAGGTGTTTCACCTGCAACAGCTGGCAGATGGCCACCATGAGCCGTGGCATGAAGGGGGTGCCTTGGTCTATGAGGATCTCTTTAGGGATCCCCATGCGGCTTGCCAGGAGGAAGAGCTGCTGCACCACAGCCCGGGAGGTGGAACAGTGCAGAGGTATGGCCTCCGGGTACCGAGTTGCATAGTCGACCAGGACCAGGATGTACTTGTGACCCCGGCAGCAGTGGCCCCACCAGATCCATCCCAATCAGTACAAAAGGGCCCTATATAATGGGGAGTGGTACCATGGTGGTGGGGGAGGGGGGAGTCTTTGTGGGGCGTTTTTTTGACTGAATCGTCCACCAGAGGAATGACAAGTCCCACTGCACCTGCTGGAATCAATCAGACACAGGGTCAGTAGCAATGGGTGCATCTTGATCCCCCAGAAGCACCAGGGTCTTTCTCAGCAGGTGGCCTTATTGCATCGGGCCAGCAAGGCGACAAACCCTGGGTAGTCCCACCCCAATAAAAGGGTGATCGTTTAGTTGGGTGCTGGGAGCACCTGTAGGCTCCTGGTCCCAGCTCTGGAGGCGATCATGACCTCTTTGTGCATGCACATGATGGGTAGGTCTGTCCCAGGTGCCCCCATTGTGGGAATAATGCTGGGCTGAGCTAGTGTCATATGAGCTCCGCAAACATGGGCCACCCTTTCCGCGCAGCCCACCAGCTCTGTGACAGCGGCGGGGGCAGACTGACCCACGGCCACCTGGGTGTAGGGTATAGGCCCCGATCACAAACTTTTCCATGAGGTGCTCAGGGCAGAGCCAGAGGCGGGTGAGCCATTGCAGTTTGACCACCTGGGCATGGTGAGACATGCCTGGGGTGTACTGTCACATCAGGGCTGCCACACTAGCCTAGACAGACATGCAAGCAACCCCCACAGTGCTCTTTATTTAGATGCTGAGAGAGAAAGAGACTGGTCCCAGTAGGCCGGCTGCAGGAGGCATCTCCGACAAGGTCTAACAGCAGGGTTGCTTGCTGGCGGGCTGGTTAGGCTGGTTGGGAGCTAGCAGCCATCTTGGTGTAGGCTACTCAGGTTGTTCTCTCAACAAACTTCATGTTCTCTCAAAGATGAAGTTTCTGATGGAGATTTCGAGGCGAAGTCGCATGAGGGTCCACCAGCACGTTAGGGACAGAGAGGGAAAAAAGAAAATAAGCACATAAGTAGATGAAGCTTGTAGTGTGGCTCGTCTGAGGCTCAGAAGTGGTGGCGTTGATGGAAGCACATGGCCTATGGCGCTCACCTTTTATACCATGGCCGGGGTGGCTTGGTGTGGCCTCAGTGCTGGCCAGCCACCAAGGACTGGTCACGTGCTTCCCCGCCTGCAAGACCATGTGGCCGCGACAGCGGAACACAATTGCTGTCCTTGGTGCTGAATCTGCTGGGCCGGTTCATTGCCCGGCGGGTGATGGGAGAGGCGGGGCTGGCCGTGTCTAGGTCTGACACAGTAAACTGGGGTTTGGACAGTGAAAGTCATTACATTCCATGTAAGTGACTTAAAACCAACCACATCTGATTATAAGTTACTGGAATTTGATTAAAATCTGGAATTCACATCCATGGAAAGGCATTAACAAAATCTGACCAGTTCATATTAATGTTTGATGCTCAGTGTCTGAGCAAGGTTGAGCTACATAGTGGGAAAGAGAAGAACTGGAAAGAAACATCTGCTAACTACTTCAGACAGTAAACAAAAACTTGGGAACATCAGGGGAAAACATTGCTTGGCTCAGGTAAGAGCAGTGAAAGCATCTGAAACTCATTTTTTTAAAAGATTCAACTGAAACAAATTGGGAGGTTGATATAAAAACACAAGAGAAACCATTAAGGGGTTAATCGATAGGGTTACTTCTGCAGAAAACATCAAGTTACTGGCTGAGCTTTGAAAAAATATTGTCTTTGCCCTACTGCCATTATTATTTACAGCAGGGTTGCATAAGTCGTATGTCCTATATACTTTTACACCTAACTTTTGTTGATAAGACTGGGTAACTATGCTGTAGCGGGACCTTCAAAATGCGTGAATCTGAACCACCAAGGTAGAAAGGTCAGATGTGGTATCATTGGAAATAGAACTGGCAGGGAGTGGGACAGAGAAGGTGGGTTTGCACTCTTTTTGCAGTTATTGCTGAGATGTTTGTTTTATTTACTGTTACTGTTGAGTAAAAGTTCATGTGGATTGGTGGGTGAGATGGGGGGTTAATAGTGCAGTGTGTGTGGATTGGTGGGTGAGATGGAGGTTAATAGTGC
>JBBIGC010000145.1:23762188-23777062 GCA_037576955.1 Lepidarchus adonis
ACACACACACACACACACACACACACACACACACACACACACACACACACACACATATATATATATACACACACACAACCAAATGGGTTTTCATTCCCAATGTCATCTCCTGTCTCCAGATGTGCCACGTCCATAACATCTGTCTGCTCTGATGATCCTCCAAAACCAGATATTATTGCAGGTTTTTCTGCTCCTACACCAGAAGAAAGCTCAGTTCCCCAGGCACTAATCAACAGGAACACTCTGTCACTGATGTTGCTAAATTTAAAGGGTTAATGCAGCTGATATAATTTTAGATTTTGACACTCATCTCACAGACGTTCGGCTCAATGTCCACCAGCGAAAAGGCTCATCGTCAGCCGACATTACTCTAAAGTGTTTGTATGTAGGATACTCGTCTCGTTGCCAACAGAGCCACCCAGTCCCGTCTCAGAGCACCCCTGCATTGCCAGTATATTTTAGTGCAGCTACATTTATTCACACATATACACTTGGGTGAAAATCTCTAAACCTCAACCCTACTCGTCATTTATTTAGCAATGGTTCAGTGCATTGTGTTTTTACAACATGGGAACCAGCAAAATGGCCAGAGCAACACCATTGACATCCTGTCCACTCCCCTTTCCTATAATGAGGAACAAATTTCACCTCACCTTGGTCAATGTTCACTTCGGTACCAAAATTCAGAATTATAAATTGTAGAGTTTCAGAGTGGTGGAAGAAAAAGACAATGCTCCATGTATTTGTTTTTTTTTTCTTTTTTCTTTTTTATGTTTGAAAATGTTCTTACAATGATTGAGGGTTTTTTTTACCCCCCAAAATATGCATCTTTAATTAAATATTTGGTCCCATTTTCTATTTTCTATGTCCCTATTACCTTTGTAGTTACTTTGTTGTAACTACTGATGGGCACTGTTTTCAGTACTGGATTACAGTACTGCAACCTATGTAAAAAATGTAGTAGCTACAGCTTCTACTCTACACAATTAATTACGTGAATAAAAGCAGTAAATGTATAATAAAACATGCTGTACCGGCTATAAACAGTAATTACATTGTTGTTGCAGTTATTAGAGGGAAATGGGACCTATTATTATTATTATTATTATTATTATTATTATTATTACTTTTTGCACTTTTACACTGTAAAGTATTGTAGTAAAAAGGTTTTAATTTTATTCACACATTTTCATGTTTTATTTTGTGCAATAAATGTATAGTTTGAATATGTTTATAAGGGATTATGACATTTTGAATGCAGTCAGGTACGTGCTGCACCACTGAGTTCCACATAACTGTGTTGGACGGATGGACGGATGGATGGGTGGTTGGATGGATGTGATGTTGGTGTTGTTGACTGTATTTGTCCCATGAAATGTGTATGACACTTCCTGATGGAAACGCATAAACTCATATTTTCCTTCAACAAAAAACATGTATGGTGACGGCATGTACGATGCAGTGTATAGTGTTCGACATTGTCTTTTCTCCTCCCAAACAACCTGTCCTCCATCTGGGCTACCATGATGTCAAAGATGGGTGGTGCCGAGGCATTATACTCAAACACAGTTGATATGTGCATATGTGGTGAGTGCAGGTGTTTTGCTGCTGTGCTGGAAAATAATAACGCCCTCTGGCACCCACGCTATCGCTCATGGGGCGAGGTCCTAGCTGAAGTGCTGATTCTGCTTTATTCTCTTCAGTGTTTCTGTCTTTGTGTCTGAGCCTTTTAAGAGTGACAAGGGAAGGTGTAAAAAAAAAAGATAAAATTAGAAAAAAAGATTCATGGTTCCTCTGTTTGTTCCTCATCTTTAATCCACTTGTTTACTTAACCCATCTATAAACTAAGCAGCTGTAACTGAGTATGTATCCTACAATGATTTATGTAGAATTATTCTATAAATAAATTTAAAAATAAACTTGACTGGTGTTCGTGTCCTGTGTTGGTGCGGTCTGAACTGTGAATTCATTTCAATCCCATAGTTAGCTGGGATTGGTTCCAGCTTCCCTGTGACCACTGCATGAACACACAACTAATTCACAATATAAAGTGCTCAATATAGACAAAACAATACAATATTTATTTTTAATTTTAAAAAAAGCAGTCAGCATTGTTTTGTAATTTAGTCTCTGTTCTTTACCAGTTTGCATCTGAAATGGAATAAAATTACAACAAGGGGTGATTTCACTATTTGTTTTCTCCCAAAAAACCACTGCATAATGAAATTATGGTGACTGGCCTTGTCACTCATCAGAGTGAAAGAAGAATTTGATATAAGAGACAATAGCAGTATATAATTATATAATAAACCTTTAATAAATAAATTATAAAAGACTTATACAGCATCTGGAAGAAAAAGGCTTAAATATGACACATTTCACATTTTTAATATAGTTGCCATTGGCATATTTAAATGTATTGCCACTCAGTCAGTGTAAAGCTTCTTTGACTCTTTAAAACATACTCCAATCTTTCAGACCTTTCAGAGTATTGAAAGAACTTTTAAAGAGCTGACTGGAGATCTAAGAAATATTTTTGACCTTTATAAAGTATGAGGAGACTAAAAGATCATTAAGAAAACAGTCAAGTCCAGAAGACCTGGTGCAAAGCAAAACCCCTCATCACTGCCAATGGCTGACTGTGGTGACTGACCACTTTCTATCAAAACAGCATTAATATTTGGAACAAAAGGAGCTCCTCGTTAGGATCAGATCAGCCTTCACTCACTACATGCATCAATTAACCTTGGATGCCCATGACATTGTTCTCTTTTATTGGATCACCGTTGGTAGGTAAAACTACTGCAGGCCTGGAACACTTCAAGATCTGCTGTTCTGGAGATCCTCCATCACAAAATCAAATCCTTACACTCCTGCTTACAGGAGAGCTGACTGTTCATTTGCTGCCTAATTTATCCCATCCCCCTGACAGGTGCCACTGCAATGAAATACATAACTAGGTACTCAATGTTCTTCACCTGGCAGGCTGATCACTGCAGTAACACACTGCTCCACCATCTGTGGAGTTTTTTACGGGACAGAATGTAGAAAGTTTTGGACTGACTGAGTCACCTCACACTAACCCCACTGAGCAGGATTTCTGCTACTGGGGATCAATCTTAAGGCAAAGGCCTGCAAATCAAAGCAGGAGATGAAATTGGCTGAATATGGGCCTGGCAGTGCATCACAGAGAGGAGCTACACTCTTCAGGCAGTTGTATTTACAGTTCCACTCACTTATACGAGTTTTTGTAAGTGTCTTTCCAGTGTTGACTAGAGGAGGATGGGTTCCCCTTCTGAGACTTGGTTCCTCCCAAGGTTTCTTCCTACAGTTAGAGATTTTTCCTCTTTCACCTTTGGCTTGGACACAGATTCTGTAAAACTGCTTCGTGACAATGTCAGTGGTAAAAAGCGCTATAGAATAAAACTGACTTGACTTCACTTGGCTAAAATGTCTAAAATGACCTGTGAGGAGACTAGGACTGATCTAAAAACAAAAAAAAATCTATAGGTGACCTGGTCACTTATGCAAAGCAAAACACCCACATCACTGCAAAGGTCCAACAGAAAGAATAGTAAGAACATTATGAGCAGGTAACTCATGCTGCTGAAACAGCTCTGACTGTGCTGCAATGTGTGTCTGACTTCTTTCTATCAGAGCAGCATTAACATTCTGTACAACAGATCACACTCAGATCATGCCAAACTAACATACAGTACGTGCATCAGTGAGTCTGTATATGGTTCAACCTCAACACATATGAACACCAAATACTCAACACTTCATACTGATTGTGCTCATCCCACTTCCAAAACAAACCCACAGTTTAAACAGGCTAAGCCAATCTTTGATGGTCATTTGTAGATTACGGCCAAGAAACTGACCAGCAAGACATCCAGCTTGGCTTGGTGAAAGCAGAACCCATCCTGACGTTCCAGTGTAACCAGCTAAAAAGGTGGAGTTGCTTCCTGGTACCTGTGGTGAGAGCACAAGTTGGCAGCACATATACAGTAGTAGAATACAGTTGAACAATTACTAAATGCTTTACGGTAATATGGCCTGGTGTATATATATATTATAGCTATATTCATGCTATGTTGCTCTTCAATGTTGTTGTGGTATTTGGTGTGTTTCATGAGGAACAATGCATTGTGGACTATGTAGTGTTTGGTGCGGGAAATTAGGTGGGTAATATGGATGGAAAATAGGTAGGTAATACAAGCCAAAAAAGGTGGGTAATACGTGTTGAATAAAAGTGGGTTATCAGTCAGAAAATAGGTGGATAATATAGATGGAATAGAGGTGGAAAGAGAGTTGCTATCTGGGATTAGTGGTAAGAGCATGATTTGGCAGCACATACAATAGTAGAATACAGTAGAAAATCTACTAAAGGATGTACATTAATATGGCGAGAGAGATTAGTGTTAGCTATATGCACGAGTTACGACTTACGTCGAAATTCGATTTATGTCCCACTTGGAGGAACAGAACTCTCCTTTAGACAGACAGACAGACGGATTGAAACAGACAGAAGAATAGGTATACAGATACTATATTTATGCATGTGTGTAATTTTAGACTTTAGATTTAATCAAGATGCAATATTTGCATATTGATAAGGATAATTATTGATTATATCTTATTGCTAAATTGGCTCTGGTTTCCTCTTGCTCGTCTGCAGTTTGACCTTGAGAAGTGAAAGCCCTGCCAGTGTGCACAGCAGGCTGTGGAGGATGATATACGTAGGAGCTGCTGTCCTCAGAGCCATACATTACACACACACACCTGCAGCAGACTGTCCTCAGACCTGTTCGCTTCACTAACGGTTAACATCTCGCTGATGGCCTCTTCACTC
Source organism: Lepidarchus adonis (assembly GCA_037576955.1). NCBI lineage: Eukaryota > Metazoa > Chordata > Actinopteri > Characiformes > Lepidarchidae > Lepidarchus > Lepidarchus adonis. Next base: position 23,767,044 of record JBBIGC010000145.1, read on the forward strand.
ACAGCGCTGGCAGAGAAGGACCTTTTCCTCACCTCACCTCACCTCAGCCGCCACCGCTCCTTCACCTGCACACTGCAGAACTGCACATGGGCTCCTGACACTGATTCGGCAGCTTTTTTCACCATAAATTATTCATGGGTGATATGGAAAACGCTGTGAGTATTCTTTTAATTTTCTCCATCACCCTCTCGATGTCGTGTGGGATATCGCCTGCCGTTCCTGGCCCATGCATCCACAGCTTCATCATCTGAGGAGAATTCTGAGAGCTGGTTCAATATTTAGGCAATGAATCCCCATCCTCTGTTCTTCTCCAGACTGAAACGAGAGAGTGAGCGAGAGAGCACTATTGATTCATTCATCTCACTCTGTGAAGGGGATTTAGCTGCTAAGACATCAAATAATGTTTTAAAGAGGGAGATCGTCTTGGCTGAGGCTGTCAAACTGGGCCAGTGTTGGGTTTCAGACAGGAAGTAAACATGAGGATGTGCACTTTGTTTGTTTATTTAACAAACACTAAGACTAGGGCCACTATATCAATATGGCTATATATCGTCGTTCTTGCTCACGCGATACGATAATCAATACGCCGACAACAATATCAATATTTAAATTTGCGGCTAAGTTTACTCACCGGTGTCAGAACTTCTTCTCTCCACTGAGTGGCACTGCTCAACTGAGTGCAGGAGATTTAGTTAACCTGTGAAGAAGAAGTTTTAACAGCTTGTCTTGTGCTCAGCTGAGACACCCCAGCCACTTGAAATCTAAAGTCTGAGTTTGGCTTTTAGAACATTGGAACAGAGCTTGGACTGTTTTGAGACGGCTGTATCTCTCCTGCTCTAAAGTAAAGCTATTGGATGACACTACCAGCACCATCAATGCCGTCAACGTTAATAAACAACCCCCCACCCCAGTTTCACAGGCACACGCATCTCCAAGATTTTATTTTATGCCACCGTGTTTTAACAGTTTATTCCCTTAAAAGTATCAAACGGATGTCACAATTACCTGCACAGACGACACCACACAAGATGGATGGCAGGGGAAAATCACCCACACAGGGGTATTTATTCACACAAAGAGACAAGATATGACATAGAATGGTAAGGGAGAGGGAATCAGCAGTAGGCATGCAGAGGACCGGCTGGTCGGCTAAGCATCTGTGTCTCCCTTGTCTGGAACATGATAACACAGGGAAAAACAGGTTAGAGACATGACAATGACAACATGTAACATTGGAAGCAGAAATAAGGAACACACAGTAGAAAATGGGATCAGGCTCAGACAGGTAGCTAGTAGCGGTTAGCGAGCTAAAGGCTGAGCACGCGTGTCTCCGCGAGGTCGCCCTTTATACACGTCACCGGCCGGGTTGATTACCCTTGAACTTGGGCCAGGTGTGTGAGAAGAGGCGTGCCCTCACGCAGTAGGAACTGAACGAAAGTTATCCGCTGTCTCCGGTGCTGAAACGCTGGAGGTGCAGACTCTCGTCATCAGAGCGGGGTGGTGACACTCATAAGCCTGGAGCCATGTGACAGTCACATTGCATGAATATTCACTTTTGATTCTTTAATAAAAACCCTGCCTAAGGCACTTCAGTCGATTTCTTCTTCAGTGTGTGTGCATCTTGATTCCTCTCTAAACCAACAACAGACAATGCAAGAATGATGCAGACTTGACATCAGCACGGCTATGATGTGTTACCATCATGTCCTGACATTTTTACTTGCTCAATGGGGATGGAGATCAAAAAATGTGTCTTTTTCTTTTTGAAAGGCATAACGCAATGTAGGTTAATGAGGCAAAAGTATTGTACCGGAGCTGGGGGGAGTCACAGCAGCTAGGTTGCCGCGGGTGGTGCTTAGTGTGAACTCTCCTGCAGAGGGCGCACCAGTACCATAGCTCTTTTCAGGCCTGGTAGAAATAAACCGGAAACAGGCCGTGTCCTGTTTTCGTGCACTAAACCCTTGTGTCAAGTGTCCATCCGTTCCCTTGGTGAAATATGAAAACGGAAATTCATCACAGTATGCTAAGGTAGCTTTGAAGTCAAAAGCCTTAACAAGTGGACACATTCTACAAAAAGTGCAGATTCTCTCAACCAATACCTCACTTGTGCATGTAGAAGAGATGATTAATATAGATATACACGTGAACATACCTGTGGTTTTTGTAGTGTTTCTCATGCAGATTTCAAATCTGCGTTTAGTTTTTCTCTAGCATGTATAGTTTATGAAGAAGCTAATTATACTGTATGATATTTGATACAGGTATTCTAAACCAGCCAGGCTCCTCTGGAATGCATTGTGGCTCTGTGAGAACTTTCTGGGCCAGAACTCAACTACATACAAGGAAAGAGTTGAAATGCTGCTTAATTCAGGCCATTTCTTGTAATCCCATCTTGAATTATTTATCTTTTCTGGTATTTATAGTTATCTGGGGACTCATTTATAACCTTTGCGTACGTGCAAAACAGGACCTTAAAGGTGCATACGCCTCTTTTTACGCAAAGATTGTGATATTTAAACGTTGCAATCTATAGAAATAAACCTGATGGCAGAATGTGTGTATATGTAAGTATACTCTGACCCATGCGACCCAATAAATGTGACCAAGGTGAGCAATTCCTTGTGCTAGTGAGTCATACATTGTACATTAAATTTCACTTACTCAGTCAAATATTTAAAATAGTGAGTAAATATTAGTTAAACATAAAATCTGACTCAAATCTTAAATTAATCTACACTGTTAATCTATTTGTAGCAGCTGTTGAAATGTAAATGGATCAGTGGTGGTGTGAAACAATTAGTCTGATTGCTAAAAAAATATATAAATAGCGTGATCACGTTAGTCCGTAATGTAACATGGATGCCCTGGTATTATTAGAAGATTTCACCAATGGTAGAATTAGAAGAGAATGGGTGTTCAGGGACCCTGAGGATTGTTTGGCCCATGATAATGATTTGCTCATAAGCCAATTTAGATGTAGACCTAGATGTGTGCTTTTGGAGCTATGTGCTGAACTGGGTCCAATGTTAGATAGACCAACCCGATGGAACCGTGCAATCCCAATACAAGCACAGGTACTGATAACCCTGGGATTCCTTTCAACTGACTTATTATTATTTAGATATATGAAGTTCCCTTACACTGTGGGAGAACAGGCCAACACCAAATGGCTCTCGTCTGCATGACTGCATGAAATTCACCCAACCATTCTGGATTTTTATAAGAGACTTTGTACATTTTGTTGAGACTAGTGACTGCCTGTCACGCTTCTGTGCCTGCCTCAGTCACTTGTCAATCAAACTGGTGAGCTCAGTTCCAAAGACCTTATTTGGTAATTGCCACCTCTGGGATGTCCATAATAGCTCGTAGCTTAGCTTGTGCTAATGTCAATCAAAGCTGTGTTTAGTCTAACAATTTCTCAAGCTGTCCATTTAGCTCTTAAGGAAGGAAGTGATGACCTCATTTCCAGAAACCTTATTTGGCCATTGCCATATTTGGGTTGTACATCCTTACATGAGGTAATTTCCACATTTGTCAGTCAGGCTCTGCAAGTGCCAACAATCCCTTTTTGTTGTGGCTAACTTAGCTTAGCTTCTAGCTTGTGCTGCTAACTGCTAACTGTCAATCAAAACTGTTGGTGTTTTCAGATGTCTCTCCCAACATCAGTCAATTTGTATGTTTAGACTAAAGTTTTTAAGCTGTCCTTCAGCTTGTGTTTCTGTGTCAATCAAAAGAGTTGAGAGAAGTTGCTGCTTAACATCTGAAGGGGTGTCTGGTGCATTTTTACTGGCAACCCATTTTTGGGGGTCCCCTCCCCCAACAGTTGTATGTGGTGTGCAAAGATTAAAGAAAGATTTGGCTCCACTTAATATATAGTATCTCTAGTAACTTGTGTAATGAAGCATTAACATTGTAACTACTGTTATTCACTGTGGCAGCTGGTTTACAGTAGTACATGAATGTACAATGTACTGTAATTTCATATTTTTACTCATTACATGTAATTAGGCTACACTTGTGTAAAAAATTATTGATGATGTCAAAAATAATTTTACAAACTTATTGTTGTGTTATTACACTGTGATTATGGACAACCATATAAAATGAGACCAAAGCAGAATAAACAGCAATATTACAGCTTGCAACTGCTTGTTGGATGCACCTATCTGCACTTTTGGATATGTGTGGACCTAGTCATTCTTCAGAGTATCAGAACTTGAACTGTGGCCTCAGACTGTTCGTGTTCTTCGGTTACAAGCATCTCCGGCCCCTACAAACAAACCAGAACGGAAATCTGAACCGAAGGTGCGTGTAATCAAGCCCGGTGACATGCAGCCAGCACCTCAGAGAATCCCTTTCAGATGTGGCTCTGTGGGTTAATCGAAAAGCGCTTCCCCACAAAAACGAGCAGAGGCTTTGAGGTCGTGTAAAGCCATCAGCTGCCTATTGAACACCATCTCACCAGGCAATGAGGAGCCATTTTTAACCCTTTGCTCGTGGCACGGTGTCGAGAAAACGCATTTATGTGTTTTTTGTGTGCTTTGAGAGGGAGCAGTGGACAAAAGGCAGATATCTCTGTAAGTAACACTCTAATAGTGCACACAGACTGCAGACTGCTCTAGTACTGCAACAATAAAGTGGTTTAAAATACTAAATCACATATATTCCGTTCCAACAACACTCTTGTATAGAAACAGTTGTCATGCTATTAAGCTAGATTGTTGATTAAATGTAAGTAAAGTGAAATGGAGGTGAATGCTTTTGTAGAGTACTGTATTTCCCCAACAATAGGCTACTCCACATTATAGGCCCCATTCTATAAGATGTAGAAAATGCTTATTAATGTTATAAAACTCTAAGATATGTTATTAGCCGCAGCTTTACTGAATTTATCGATCTGAAGTAGAAGCATCTAACTTGACCCCTGGAGATTATTGCAACTCTATATCAACAGTGACATTATACCATAGTTGAAAACAATTGAATTGATCAAATCTGGAATTTACCAATATCATGTCACAACACAAGATCTACGCTGCAGAATTTAAGCTCCAGGTTGTTGCTTTTGTGAAGCAACGTCTGCAATATCCGAGTTGAACACGTGTGCGACATCATAAGTGACAACAAAGCAGCACCAGTCGCAATTTATGGCATGTTTATCTGATTTTGAAGGAGTTGAAGAAAGATAAGCCTAATAATTTTTCCATTTCAGTGTTGCTACTTTTATACTGAAGAACTGACATGTAGATGGATGATTGATATCGCTGTACTGCAGCACCCCCACCCTCCAGTCTTTCAAACAAAAATTAAAAACTCATCTTTTCCCAGCCAACAATAAACTTTTATTCCTTTTATTTGCGTTAAATTGAGCGTCTTCCATCTTGTATTATACAGTAGGATGTAATGTAATGTAGCAAAAAGCTGAATGTGGCGCCATTTAAGTGACAGAACATCGTCACTGATCTTTGCCCTGCATTGCTTTTTGAACTGTTCGTTGCTGCAGTAAATTAAACCAATCTTTTGGGGATGTTGTCTTTTTGTACTGAATTACACATTTAGTGATGTTTTCATGTTTTTAGATACCCAGTTTGCAAAAATTATGTATAAGCTTGTTGTTGGAGAAATACAAAACAGTAATTGTTGATTTACTTCTTAATAGAAAGTAGCCACTCTGGCAATTTGTGAATTTAATTGAACTTTTCAGACTTTCTATATTTTTTTATGTTAAGTAATTGTTTTCTATGAAAAGGTTCATTTAAAAAGTAAACTGATGAGCTCAGATTTTGTTTCACTGGTAGCACTGGGAGCCAAAAGTCATAATGACTACAATGCAAACAGAATGGAATTAAGAATTACCAAAATATTCTCTTAAAAATTGCCTTGGACATCAGGCAGCGCATATGTAAACCTTTTGTGTAATAACTTTCAGTGTAGTTGCTTTTAGAAGCATTCATGCATCTGCTTTTTATTTTTATACTCAGTATGGTAAACAAATGAACAGTATATGGGCATTATAGTACGGACACATACTTCCTTCAACAAAGAAAATCAGCAAAACATGCAATTTGACCATATTAATTTCTTTTCTCAGGAAAATAACTGAATATTCAGATTTGTCACATACTTTTTCAATGGCATAAGGAAAGAAAGGAACAAGTAGCAGATTTGAAGAGGTTCAGAAGGGTCACAACTCTCAAAGTAGATATCAGTTCTGAATGGAGTTGGTGCACCTTTTTAAAACATACATTTCCCAGGCCCAGACCTCCCTGCATTCATGCAAAACACTTCCAGGCAGCCGTTCGTGGAGCGACCGGGCCACTGGAGTTAATGAAGTGGTAAATGTGAAGAGCAAACCGCTTATTTCCATGCGTAAATATTCAAGAGGTCTAGGACCTGGAGTGGCAACCGTGCCACCGAAGCCAACACACTTTGAGACGAGCACACTTGATCGCTCAGGAGGCTGTTTTTCCCTCCCTCCTCCTTTTCATGGCTGCGAGATGATAAAGCTCTGGACAATTGAAGCCAATTAAAACCTACTGAGCTGAGAAGCAAAATGCCGCAGATGCTTCCCCTGCACGTTCCTTCAGTGAAAAGCCAAGTGGCCCTCTTGATCGTAGTCCGCCTTTTGTCACCGGAGGCGACTAAGGGAAGAGGGGGCAGAAGAGAGAGAGATAATGAGTGAGGGAGAGGCGAGGGTTGAGCTCCAGAGCAAAAAGCAGCCCTACATGCTGAGAGCATTTACCTAACCTTACAAGATGTGCATTGCAGCGTTGGCATTGTGAGCAGAGCTATTCCCAAAGAGCCCTTGGCTTGTCTGAAAGGCAACGGGATCTTTCTGTTGAACAAGGGTGGACAGGACATTGTTGGGAAAACAAAAAAGCCTTTAAACTAGATGAAAAGAGAACATGGGACCATCTGGTTTTGGGGTTACAGCAAGTGCATGAAGATGGGGAAGTGTGGGATCATTTATACAAAGCATAGCTAATGGCTCAGGAAACCTTAACCATGGAAAAACCTGAAAACATTATTAAACGAAGAGCTATGTGTCAAGCTGTGGGTTTGTGGGAGTAGACACAAGGACAAACCGTTACGACAAGCATAAACCAAGACTCCAAACACACGACCATGAGCCCAGAACCAACACAGGTTCTAACTACACTAGGAAAGACAAACACCTGGGAGAACATAATCACACAATAAGGTGGGGCTAAAACAACAGATTACTGTACTTATCAGTTACTTTTTAACAGCTGACCATATTCCCATGAGGCTGTTTCTGTTTATTCTTCACATACACAATCATACAGAGTACAATGGGCAGTGAAATGCTTTGTTAGAAGAAGAAATCGAAATAGAAATTCAATGACATTGGGGGAGATAAAAAAACACCCAGCAGAAGCACGATAACAACATATGCACGTTCACAAACTTTCACAGCTGGGGGAAGTGGAAGTACCGATAACCAGGATAGTAGCTCCATATACTGTAGGCTGCAGGCATGTTTAAATACCAGGCATCAGAAACATTAATGTTGTAAAAAAAATTAATTTTGACCCATTTTAATGTTGCTTTCCTTCAGTTCTTGGCTTTTCTGCAGAACCATTAATTAGAAAAATGGGGAAAACCTTACAAATAGACTGTAATGCTAAATTATTTAGCAATTTAGCAATTTGGTTGCCTTGCTCAATACTCTGTTTTTGGGACAGCAACGATTTCTTGCAAAACTGAAAAACTGCAAAAAAAAAAAGTGAAGACCTTGTGTTATTGTAGATAATATCGCTGCTTTGACCTGGGGCATTTTACAATTAAACACATTATAAATCTAACACATTGCTAAAGTGCCCTATGGAAAGTGCTGGGATTTGGGTTTTATCATCATTTCTGTTGTAAAAAGCGCTATAGAAATAAAACTGAATTGAATTTAATTGAATTGAGATGAAAGGTCTCCAAACTGCTCGTAAAGAGAAGAGGAACATTCGATGAAGGAATAGTAGCTTGAGTGATTGTTAATAGGTTAACAGATTATACGTGGCAGTGTTAATGTAAAATTAAAAGAATTTATTAAATGCTCACGTTCACTACACAATCGCATGAATCCTGTAGATGGCCTGACACTGAAAAACATTTTTTCTCTCTTCTATCAGGGCTTTTCATTTTTCTGCCTGCAGGTAAAATACAATCACTGGTGTGAAGGGACAAGTGGGTGAAAAGATGAAAGAGTTAGCATGAAAATGAAACAGAGGAAAAGAGTCAAGTAAAGGGAACAGAAAAGATGCAAAAAAGGTCGGGGTTTTGGCGTGACCTACATAGCTCCTAAGCCCGGCTGTCAGGCAGCTAGGTCCTCTCTCAACACTTGGTGAATTACTTAGCATAATCGTAGGGCTACATTTGTGCTTGAACCCTGGTGAAAGCTTCTAGCCGTATGAGACCTAGACTGTCTGAGAGAGTGCATGTTTAAAGAGGAAAATGCCAGGTTGAAAATAAAGATTGTGTTTGCAGAGGAAACCTTTAGACCCAGAAGGCGTGGACAGAATGAAGGAAGCACAGGGAGATATCAGGCAAAATAAAATTCTACCACAAAAAGCACAGGCTTTTAATAAAACTGCCAAGAAGTTGCAAATTGAGGTCTCAGATTCCCCTCATGTGCATTTAATTCAGTTGTACTTGACAGAAAATTCACTTGATGTGTATGTGTTCAAGAAGGAAGCATTTTTTTGTAGCGATTAGAATTTTAATGGGTAACATAAGAGACAATCTACAAACATAATACATATATAATACCAGGAATTATTGAAATATTGAAAAAGCTTGTACAACGCACTAGTTATGCTTAAAGAACTCTTGAGAAGGACCAACTTTTATTCCCTATAGAACCAATAGATTGTTCTTTGAAGTCGATGTGAATCTGAATTTCTCAACTGTTAGTGTCTCTCAGTTATACAGTCACGGACAAATGTTTTTTTCCCAGAAATTGCACCATTTTTCCTAGAAGACTATTGCAGTTACAGATGTTTTAATTTACCAATGTTTATTTTCTTTATAAGCATTGGGTCAACACAAAAAAGCAGAGAAAAAAACAAGTTTGACATCATTTCACAAAAGACTCAAAAACTGGGCCGGACAAAATTATTATTAATATTTGGTTCCACAACCTTTGGAATAAAATAACTGAAACCAATCGCTTCCTATAACCTTCAACAGGGTTGTTAAACTTTTCAATTGGAATTTTCAACCACTCTTCTTTTACAAACTGCACAAGGTCTCTCAGATTTGAAGGATGCAGTAATTCTGAGATCTCTCCATAAGTGTTCAATCAGATTTAGATCCAGACTCATCGCTGGCCTTTGTATTCAACCATTTCTGGCTTTTAAATATGGAGCAGCGATGTTTGGGGTCATTGTCCTGCTGGAACACCCATAATCTCTGACGCAGACACAGTTTTTTGACATTGGGTTCTACAGTACTTTACTCCCCAGTCAAGGCATGCAGTGCCATAGGCAGAAAAACATCACTGAACCTCCACCATGTTTGACTGTAGGTTCTGTGTTCTTTTCTTTGTGGCCTCATTCCATTTTCTGTAAACGGTAGAATGATGTGCTTTACCAAACGGCTCTACCATGGTCTCATCTGTCCGCAAGATGTTATGCCAGAAGGATTTTGGACTTATTTTTGGAGAAATTTTTTCGCAATTTTTGTTCCCAACTCCTCACACAATTTTCTGCTCTTCTTTCTGTTCTCCATTCTTAGTGTGATGCACAAACACACAACAGAAAGGTAAACTTTTCTCCATTTTAACTGGCTTCAGGTGTGATTGCTATATTGCCAGCACCTGTTTCTTGGCACATGTGACTTTAAACAAGCATCATATGCTTGAAATAAAACAATTTACCCACAATTTTGAAAAGGTGCCAATAATTTTGTCTACCCGTTTTTGAGTTTTTTGTCAAATTTGGCTTTTTTTTTACTCTTTTTTGTGTTGATCCAATGCACATAAATAAAGTAAACGTGTGTAAACCAAA
>JBBIGC010000145.1:23783365-23794432 GCA_037576955.1 Lepidarchus adonis
GCGAAAGTAGAGATCACTCCCAGTTGGTTTAGCCGGGTGTAGGAGTGATCGGCCTTAGTTTAGTTTTTGGTTATTTTTGGCCGGTTCCCTTTTATTTGTTTATTTACTGGCCCCCTCTGCATATGGATTCAGACTTAAATTTCCATGCTGGGCCCTTGCCAGCACGTTACAGTTTAGTTGTATTGCTATACAGTTACCAGTGTCCTGATTATAACTGTCGTTCTCCAGTATGATGGCCTAATGTTAGATTGTGTCCTTCTGATAAAAAATGAAGCAGCATTTTGGAAAATGAGCATTAATTTTTAACTGTCAGATGCAGTGCTGCAGTATCCGTCTGAGCTGCAAATTCATTATTCTTAGATAATGAAGGCAAGGCCTCAGTTGTAGGTGGATGTACTGCATGTTGTGAACAGTGATGAGCAAAAACTCTACAAATCACTGACAAACTAAAAATGGATCTCGTTGTTCTGAAAGTGAGTATTTGTCATTGTGAACACACCACATCATACAATGTGCATAAAAAATGTTGACCTCTGCATTTAACCCCGTCCCATGCAAAATGGCAAATACCAGGGGATGTATCCCACAGTAGAAGCAGAGAATTCAGGCATTATTTCAAAGGAGGATCTCACATTTTCATCCCACATAAACAACCTCTCACCATCATGCAGGTTCCTTCTCTACAACATCAGGAAATTAAATCCCTTCCTCACCACTGATGCTACTCAGATACTCTCAAGACTGGACTACCTTATTTACCCAATGATAGGTCACCCCATATTATAGGCTGCCCCTTTTTATAAGCCACAGAAAATGCTCTATTATGTTTTAAAACTTTAAGTCGCCCCAAGTTATTATCTGAAGTAGAAGCATCTAACTTGGCATGCAATGATGATGTTTACTGATCTGATTTTGAAAGATTAGTCTTAGGGTAATGTAATGTAATTTTTGCATTTCAGTGTTGCTAATTTTATACTGAAGAATTTACATTTAGACGGATGATTGACATTGCTGTACTGCCGTACCCCCATCCTCCGGTTGTTCAAACGACCAATATACTTTAAACTTTTGTTCTTTAGATTTCTGTTAAATGTTGCTTTTTCCTAGCTTGCATTATATACTAGGATATCAAGTATTGTAGCGATGTTGGGAGGGAGCTGCTGCATCTCCACCTGCCGCAAGGCATCTTGGGAGTGAGGGATCAGGGGTTATTGTCTAAAAGAAATGTGTTCTTGTAATAAAGGTTATCAGGGATCTTGGTGTACGGGTGGATGGCGGTGGTCCACTCTCACCCGGGTTAGATGATTGGTCTGACTGCTGACCTGGGGAAGCCGGACGGCCGCCATCAGACCCACTCACCAGGGCAAAGGTTTAGTGCGAACTCTGCCAGCAGGGGGCACACAGGTTCCGGAAGCTTTTGTAAAAGCTGGTAAATAAATCCAGGAACGGGCCGCATCCCATTTTTGAACCGAGCCCTTGGTGTAAGTGTCCTTTTTCCCCCATCAATGGATTTCCACACAAGAAATGTGTTACAGTAGTGTAGCAAAGGCCTGAAAAGGTTTAAGAGAGGCCGGATGTGGCAGCACCATTTAACTTGGTGCATCCAGGACTAACACAACGGCTAGGCTAACTGCTAACCAATGCTAGTTACAGCAAATCATTTGTTTATTTCCAGTGGAAAGTTTCTGTTTCCCTTTTATACTGACGATGATCTATCTTTGATTTGCGTTGCTTTTTAAACTGTTCATTGTTGCTGTAAACAGTACATTTAAATTCAACTAATCTGAATGATACTTTTAGCGAATGTGTTGTTAGATAGGCCACCCCATTTAAGCTGCACCCAACACCAGGTTTGCTAAATCAATGTATAAGTCACAGCCTATCATTGGGGAAATACAGAACTCCCTCCTGGCTGGCCTTCCTTTTAAAACCCCAAAACTTCTACAGCTGATTCAGAATGCAGCAGCACGTCTGGTCTACAATCCACCAAAGTTCTCACACTCCACCCTGCTGCTGTGAACCCTTCACTGGCTTCATGTGGAGCTTGTATCAGACACTAACACTTACATACAAACCCAAAACCTGTCTGCAATGATTACACCTCATTCTCTTAGACCAGCAAGCTCAACCCGTCTGTCCTTACACTGAACGTCAACAAATCTCTTGAGGAATATCAGCAACACAATGATCTTAAGCTACTACAGTTGTTTTATGTGCTTAATACAGGTGGGACTCGCAGGGTATCTCACAATACGATACGATATGTGATATGTGGCCACAATCAGAATCAGAATAACTTTATTGTCCTGGAGGAAATTGCTTATGCAGCGACTGCACATAGAGACATTATAGACATACGATAAAAATACTCTAAGGTTAAAAAAATACTATAAGATGAAATACAAAGGTAAGGTATAACTAGGATGGGATAAGTAGAATATGTAATTTTAGTGATTCCAATAAAATAAAAGAATAAAAATAAAATAAAATAAAAAAATAAAAATAAAAAAAAACAGTAATATCACAATTCTGCAATAATCAATATATCGCACAACTATGACATATCGATATGTCACAGAAATAACGGGGATGCGTTATTAATGTTCATAGGTAACAATGCTATTGTTAAGAAACCGATACTTCGGCTTCAGGGCTTCACTTTGTTCCCCTTTGTTACTTGGCAAGTTGCACTAGCATCATGCTAACAACCGAACTCCCCTATTTTCCCACACCATACACTACATAGTCCATAATGAATTGCTCCCCATGAAACACGCCTTCCACTACAGCCAACTTGTTTTAACCCTGTGTATATCAAACGAAATATGAAGCACTTTGCTCCTGTCTGATCTAAATTATTGTTGAGGACAGTTCACCAAACACTAGATATTAATGGGGACGCGCAATTCTGCAGACTTGGATTACTGAGTACACCTTTTTCAAGAAGCGCTCCAGCGAGGTGTGTTTACATTGACAGTTCGCTTGTAGTGTCATCCATCAGCATTAAAAATCACAAAATAATCCACGTTCTGTTCCGTCAATGTTCTAAAAGCCAAAGTCAGACTTTAGATTTAAATGTGGCTGGAGCGTTCCGTCTGCTAGCTAGTTGGGAAATTAAAAAATTAAGAATGTCATTACATTTTTTGCACTTTAATAATAGTAAGATTGAGGTTATGCTGTTTGGGCCGACAGATCGCTCCACAGTACCTGTCGACTTGGGCTTATTCGCTCTGCGATTAAATCTGCTTCTTTCAATTGAGAAAACTTGCTAAAGCTTCAGTTTGAGATTTTAATCCATGCCTTTATCACAACTCGTTTAGACAACTGCAATGCTCTACTCTGGGCTAAATCAAGCATCAGTTGATCGTCTTCAGTTGGTGCAGAGCTGCTGCTCGGCTTCTAACGGTACAAAAAAACATGAACACATCACTCCAGTTCTGGCATCACTTCACTGGCTTCTGGTTCATTTTACACTGGACTTTAAAATTCTCATGTTTGTTTTTAAATGTCTTCATGGCCTCGCTCTACAGTATCTGTCTGATCTGCTTCAACCCTATATTCCATCACGCTCACTCAGATCAGCTGATCAGATATTATAAGATGTTCCTAAAACAAAGAGGAAATTTCGAGGGGGCAGCGCTATTTCAATTACTGCCACTAAACTGTGGAATGATCTACCACTGAATATTCATCAGGCTGACTCTCTTAGTGTTTTTAAGTCTGTTCTTAAAACACACCTGTTTTTAAAAGTCAGTCTGAGATGTTGATTTTTATTGTGACCCACTGATTGTTTTAGTGTTTTAGTTTTAGTTTTGTTTTTTTCGTTAGGGCATTGTGTTTGATTTTTGTTGTGTTTTAGTTTTTCTTGCCACTGTCGCTTTGGCTCATTGGGGCTCGGACCCGGATTCTATAATCTCTGTAAAGCTGCTTTGTGACAACGCCAGTTATAAAAAGTGCTGTATAAATAAAATTGACTTGACTTGACTTGACTATTGTAGCGGAGCTGGGGATTGGTTGGCCTGGACGCCATCTTGGAAGTTCATTTGCATTGGGTTTGGGCACTTGTTGGGTTTATTCATTGTGGTTATGGTATTTTTGGGGTGTGGGAATGTGTTTATTATGTGCTGGGATTCAATTGGGTGGTTTGGGGGTATTGTGTGTGAGTTGTGGGGGTGGATGGCTGAGCTGCCCCATTCATTAGTGGAGCTTTAGATTATAACTCGGCAGCTCAGCCCTCCACCTCCATGCTCGAATGTGGGTGTGTTCTACTTATATCTTTGTGGCTACTCTCTGTAAGGACGCCATTTTCCCAGAGCTCTTTTAAGAGCACTGAAGAGCAGCAATAAACCGCCGTGGCTTTGGCCGTTGTTCGAGAGCTTGAACTTTGTGCCAGTTTCCATTCCTCAAACCTCGCTACAGTATGTTCTAAGTCAGGGGTGTCAAACTCAGTTCTTGGAGGTCAGTATCCAGCACAGTTTGTATCCAGCACCTCCTCAAACACACAGATGCTTTGAACCAGGTGTGTCTGAGGAGGGAAATCCTCAAACTGTGCAGGACACCGACCTCCAGGACCAGAGTTACACACCCCTGGTCTGAATGAATAACCTCTAAACAACCTTCCAACCCAAGAGCAGAAATCGTAGATGAGGATGAGTTCCAGGATGAGTAGACATATTGGATACAAGCCTGAAGAAGGACCAAAAAAAACGTATAAGAATCAAAGAACACAAACCCTGAGAAAATAAAGGAAAAGTGAACAAATTGATGGATGATGGCAATCTTAAAATAGAGCTCCTTTCCAATCACAGTGCCAATGCCAATTCCTTTCCAAGCGTTGAGGTCATGGTGCAAAATCAAACCTCAATCAGCACCTTGATTTCACTGGTGCTGCACAGAAAACAAATTGCAACACATCTCACGCTTTGAACGTCTCATAAAGCAGAAGGTGGATAGTAGATGCATTATAGCATTTTAGGAAATTCTGCTGTGTTCTCTTTTCAGAAAAGTATGAGGGGGCTTTAGTTTTGCATATGCCACTTAATATTCATATCCCATTGAAGAAGAACATCTCAGATGATCTCCAGAAGTAAAAGGATGAAAATCTAAATGTGACCACTATGAGATCTGGTTTATAACAGTTCGTAGTTGTGCCATAGTCATGGTCTTGAGCTGATAAACAGCTCTGCTGTTTTTCCTTGTATTTTCATAGTTTTTTCCCCCTCGTTTTTAGCAGGGGGCTTTATTGTGTGTGTGTGGCAGCAGGAGAGGAATCGATTGCCTTCACACTCGAGTGGTCTCCCACTCTCTTCATTTTTACTCGTTCTCTCAATCCTTTCCCTCTTCTTCCCATCTTTTCGAATTGCTCTGCTCCCGTCCCTCCTTGCCTTGCAATTGTGCTTTCTCTCTCTCTCTTTCTTTCTCTTTCTCTCTCTCGCCCCAGACTTTACTGGTGCCTGGTTTTCTCATTCAAGCCTCTCTGCCTTCTCCATGTAATGAAAATACCTTTGATGAAAAATAAAATAACACTTTAGTGGATTAATGCTAGCACAGGCTATAAACGCATGAAAAAGCTGAAATGTCCTCGGAGCGTAAATTCAGTTATGTGCCATTTTGCTAGCGTTTGTTTTTTTATTTATACTGTCTTTTCAAGCAGGCAGATGTCTACAGGGCAGAGCACAATTCCATTTTATATGAGAGAGAATAAGAGGAGGAGAGAGAAAGAGAGAAGGAAAGGGAGAAAGGGTGCGGAGACAGGTTAGAACTGTAGTGTGCTACTGCCCCCTTCTGAATGGGCTGTAGGATGGCATGTTCCTTACAAGCAATAAGTTTGTTCAGGCCAAAAATAAGTTAAAATAATCCCATGGAAATCGTCAATTTTCTTATCATATATGAACAAGCAAACATTTCATCTTCTTTAAAACAGGGCCTATAGATAAAGGGGATTAAACTAATGACACTGATCAGACACAGAACGCGTAAGTACCTTTATACAGTAAGTATTTATCTTTATCAGTCCAGAACATCGGGTTCTCCAGATTTGATCAGAACCTCCTGAGATCTGCTAAAGTGAGTGATGTCATCATGTCACGATCTAAAGAACCTTCTAAGGAGTTCTGGTAAAATGATGAGGATGTGGAGGCAGATCTCTAAATTATGTTTAATAACTTATTTTACTGTACGTAAAATCATCTACATGTGGAACCAATTTCAAACAATTATTAATTTGTCACCTCAGCAAATTTAGACTGTTGGTGTGCAGGTCTACAATCAGACACATGAAGGCATGTGAGGACAAACCCTCTGATTTATGACGTGTATATGGATTATATTAAACTGAGGAGGAAAAATGAATAATTACATACACTCCTAATATGTTTATATACAGTACATAAACCATATTTATCATGCATAATAAATACAAAATAAGTGTAAAGCATACGTACAATGAATGAAAAAGTAAAGTAAGCTAACAGTCTACATCTCTCAGTGTACAGGCAGAATGCACAGTGTTATTACAGTGGTATAAGAGAAAAATAAGTTTTATGTGTGGCATTGATAATTGTAAAATCAGAAAAAAACGTATTTCATTCAAATGTAAAAATAGTCAATAAATAACCTAAATTCACAATTTTTTCTTAATCTGTAATGACTTTCTGTGTTTCCAGTGAATCCTATCACTACCATAGTGAAAAGTTCTTTAAAGATTTTGTAAAATTAATGTAAAAGTTTCACATAGTGATAAAGCATTTTTCCAGTGGCTGTCAGAGTTTAGCACAATCTTCTTCAAAGTTCATAAACACTACTCCATTCTAGTCTGTTCCAGACGCTGGACATCCAGTAATTGAGCCCCTATAAACAAATATGGCATGAGGAAGCATCTCTTCAGTCTATGAAAGAGTTTCACTACTAAGCATTGTGGCAGTGACACAAAGGATAACAGGATGTGCTCTAGCTTCAGTCAATAAGATTCACACCATGCAACTGTAACAAAGCCCTGACATTATTCAGGATTCTGGCAAGTCAAACCACACACTTTTTTATTTATTGATTTATATTCTCTCTCTGTTTTTACATTCCGGTGTCGCCCAGAGGAGTATGGGTTCCCCTTCTGAGCCTTAGTTCCTCCCAAGGGTTCTTCCTACAGTGCAGGGAGTTTTTCTTCGCCACTGTCGCCTTTGTTTCGGACCCAGAAAGCTGCTTTGTGACAACATCAGTTGTAAAAAGCACTATAAAAAATCAAGGCAGACCTAAAAGCAGCCTCAATCCCACCGTTCATGTCAAAATGCTTTAACTGTAAATAAAAAATATGTATTCATCACTAAGTCATATAGTGTTTATGGAAATATAGAGTAACAATTCTCAGTGTGGTCCATTGGAATCACAGAACATTGGAAATGTTTTTTTCTTATGATCATGCCAACCTGCACTTCGTTTTGAGACCTTTTAGGATAATTTATATTTCTGGAAATCTTATTTTTATACAGGGTTATCAGTGTATGTATATGTACAATGAGGCATTTAGTAAAAAAGATAAGAGAGTCTGTAATGTTCCTCATAGATAAACTTCAACTGTGAGAGACAGCATGTAAAAAAATCCAGGAGATCACATTGTATGATTTTTAAAGAATTTATTTGTATAATGGTGCAGAAAATAAGTATTTAGCTCCTACAAACAAGCAATAATTCTGTCCCTCACAGACTGGTTACTTCTTCTTTAAAAAAACTCTTCTATCCTCCACTTGTTACCTGTATTAATAGCACCTGTTTTAACTCATTTCTTATATAAAAGACTCTAAGTATAAAAGAGTCGGACTCCAACCTCCACCATGGCCAAGACCAGAGAGCTGCCTAACTACACCAGGGACAATGCAGGATCTTACCTTGTGGGTACAAATGATCTTGAGAACAGTGAGGAAACAGCCCAGAACTACACAGGGAGAACTGGTCAATGACCTGAAGACAGCTGGGAAAACAGTAACAAAGGTTACTATTAGTAACACAATATGTTGTCATGGATTAAAATCCTGCAGTAATCTAAAGGTCCCCCTGTTTAAGCGAGCACATGTCCAGGCCTGTCTAAAGTTTGCCAGAGACCATCTGGATGTGGTAAGATGAGAACAAAATGGAACTCTCGCTGTGTTTAGAGGGGGAAGAATGCTGAGTTGCATCCTAAGAACACCATACTACTGTGAAGCATGGGGGTGGAAATATTATGCTTTGGGGCTGCTTTTCTGCAAAGGGTACAAGACGACTGTTCCATATTAAGGAAAGGATGAATGGAGCCATGTATTGTGAGATTTTATGAGCATTTAAGATAAAACGTAGTTGGACCTTCCAGCAAGACAATGATCCCAAACACATACCCCAGGCAACAAAGGAGGGTCTACGTAAAATCATTTCAAGGTTCTGGAGTGGCCTAGCCAGTCTCCAGACCTCAATCCAATAGAGAATCTGTGGAGGGAGTTGGAGGTATGTGTTGCCCAGCGGCAGCCCCAACACATCATAGCTCCTGAGAAGATCTGCATGGAAGAATGGGCCAAAATACCAGATACAATGTGTGCAAACCTGGAGAAGATCTACAGGAAACGTTTGATCAACCAAGGTTACATTATAAAGTATTGGAGTGAACTTTTGTTATTGAAAAAATACTTATTCTCTGCACAATTATACAAATAGATTCTTTAAAAATCATACAATGTGATTTCCTGTATTTTTTTACAGACTCTCTCATCTTTTTAAGTGGGAAAACTTGCAGAATCTGTGGCTGCCAAATACATTTTTGCCCCACTGTATACTGTATAAAGTTTGCTCTTAAATGACTGAACAGCTCTTTACATCCAGCTGTAAAGAGACCACCAAATAATCAGATCAACTGACTTAGTAAAGCCTGCAACTGTATTAAGACATATTACTATTCTATAGCTGTTTTGTGTACAAGAAACTATGCAGAGCTCCACCTGCCCACCAACTTAAATTAAATGATTTTGACAGTAGGAGATGGCAATTGCCCAGTTTCACTTTCACACCATATAAAAGGGGCTTGGGGCCTCATTGTAAGTCAAGGACCCCTTTTATATGAAATATTGTTCACAGATTTCCTGAACGTGTTAATGCAATTAAAGTGTTAGTGCCAAAAAATACCCCCACAAAAATCGAATTAATTAAAATAATAGTAAAGAAATTAAATTTTTATTCAACCAATATTTAACTTTCTCCCTTTTTTATTTTCTTTGAGTCAATCAATTGCTTCAGCTTCAAAAACCAAAGCTAATTAAGACAAATGCCAAAGAAGTGAAAAACAAAAGGGTGTGGCCGAAGATGTCCTCAGTTGTTTGAAAGACCGAAAAAGACACCGCAGGAAGCCTCAGCAACAATGAGTAAAAATTACAATGTGTCTGTAACCACAAATGGTATCTGTCCAGCAGAAATGTATTAAGATTTGTTTTCATAAAGAGGAAACACTGTTTTAGCATTTTATGCAGCACAGGAGGCAGTCTTTCTGTGAATTGTGCTAAAAAAAATCAAATGAAGGCCTCTAGAAAAACCCAGTCTTTCTCTTATCTATAATCAATGCAGCACATTGCTTGTAATCTGTAATTCTGTCAAAGTATAGACTAGAAAAATATCACTTTTCAAAGCACACACCCCACAGTGCGCCAGAGGATAGTGCTGGTAAGGGCAGTTGGTAGAAAACTGAGTATTGTGAGAGAAATGACACTCTGTGTAGGACCTGCAGCTGCTTGCAGCTGTATCTGCCTGGCAGCTACTGTTGAGTGGCTTGGGCATGCATGCAAGCAGCTGGACCATGTGCATGCAAATGAGCTAATATCATTTCCACAGACATATCATTATGTTTGCTCACTACCAAGTGCCTAATAGACACAAAGGGTCTGTGCAAACAGCGTGAGTCTGTACACTTTGTTCACTCACTGCTACAGTTAAGATGTGCCAGTCCTCCAGATGTTGACCTCACTGTGTTTGAACCTTCCTCATCTCCTGGATTGAAATATTATGCTAAATGAGAATAATTCTTTGCAAGAAGATGATTCAACAATGACAAAGCCCAATGTTGGAATGCATTGGGGTGCGCACAACCTTCCATCCATAGAAAGCACTGCAAGCTGTAGTATCACTGTGGGGATCCAGAAACTGCTCCACCACAGGTGGTGAAGACCAGTCGTTCATTGTCTTAAGTTGATCTGCCCAGGTTGCCAACAGTGAAGACCTCCAGTGTGTAGAAGGATCTCCCAATCTTTACATGGGCTGTTCATATCATTACAGTAGTCTCCCACTATATTGTGGTTCACATTTCACATCCCCAGCTATTCTCAGATTTTTATTTGGAACATATCAATTTATGAATTTATTTCTACAAATTCTAGACAAATAACCTCACTATTTGCTTGCAAATATTTTATTTGTGTGTGTAATTGTGTCTAGAATGTGTTTAAAGAGTAAAACAATTTAGGGCTTAAAACATTTTGGGAGGTTGAAGATTTTCGCCTTTATGAGGGACTGCTGCATGACTATGCAACAGAACATCTGGGACCTCTCCTCCTGACTCATGAAGAGTTTCTTCCCACAGGTAGTCAGACTCCTCAACAGACCTGTCTGACAATTCTTCACACATACAGACTTGACCGCTACCTCGGCTCAGTTCTCCACTTTTAGAGTCACGTTAAACCTTCTGCACCTGTCATATCAAAAAAAGATTTTTCTTTTACATGCACCCAACACCCAACGTTTTCTGCACTTTTCACAATTTAATCCTCAGTTAAAGACCATGGTGTGAGGGTCACCACCCACAGTTACCAGCGTGATGGGAGGATCTCCCCTTGCACTGGCAGTTTTGTGCTGGCGCCCCTCCCCCAGGGTGGTGACACCACGCTGCAGACGGGGGGAGTGTGATGTTGCTGGGCCATTAGATGTTATGCGAGTCAGCCGGATTGGCAGTCTTAAGGCAGAAATATACTTGCTGTGAGCTACGTGTGCGTATCCGCACCCAGTTGCGTCGTTAACGTTTGTGCTGATATGCTTGCTTCCGTACTGTGCGTCCTAATCTGTAGT
>JBBIGC010000145.1:23846794-23858152 GCA_037576955.1 Lepidarchus adonis
GATAACCCGCATTCGTTGACAACGAATTTCATTATCGATTATTATCGATTTTATCGATTAGTTGTTGCAGCCCTACTTATTACTTGTCTCTTTTTTTTGACCTACTTGGCAATCAAATGCATTAAACTGCTTGATAAAGAAAAGCAGTCATTTCTATGTTATATAATATACATCAATGCTGATTTCTTATTACTTTTTTTAGACATTAAACTCTTGAAGCACAGAAAATGCTTCTCCCAGTGTAGGGTGTGTTTACAGTTACAGTTATGGTAGAAACAGCAGCTGTCAGTGAATTCTGTTCTTTATGGGACCATGAGCATCACACTGGGGTCAGAGCTCAGTGGCAAGCAGGTGGAGAACTGTCAAAACCTCCCAGGAGAGCGTTTCCAAAACACTATAAATGGGCTATAAAGGTCGAAACATGATCCAGAAATGAGAGAGAAAACACCTACATTAATGTGAGATTCTCTGTTAAGCTAACCAGTACAATCTGTGCTACAGTTTTGATGCTTTTTGTTTTTGTTTTTATTTGCCAGAACAGGAGGCCTGTTAAAAATGAAGATCTAATCTTGTATTGCACCAGCTTAAGTTCTTTTGTGCAACTTTGTGTTTGGCACTGTTTTTATTGTTTTTATGTGGAGGTAAGTTGCATTCACTAGTGAAATAACTTCAGCAAACAGACCACAAGGGATTGATTACTATGCAAGTTTTAATTTTTTTAAATTCATATTCCATTGCTGTAGAATTTCCTTTTTCATTTCATTTTAACGTCATCCAAGACATGGGGCTGAACAACATTGCAATCATGTTGGCAAGTTTATTATATAGCACATTATCATATACATGGCCTTTCAATGTGCTTTACCAGGCTAAACAGGGATAAAATATATAAATGGATAAGTAAGCATAAAGAAAGCAATATTACCAGAAATAAAAGTAAGATTAAAAGTGCAAAATAAAAGATGATACCACAAATGCATATGGATTTACTGCAGATCTGAAATCCCCTACCATATCTTCCCTCTTGCCCTATAAGAGAGGATAACCTAGAGTTTTACACCTGACCCAGAGCTTAACGCCCGACCTAGAGCTTAACGCCCGACCCAGCGCTTAACGCCCGACCTAGAGCTTAACGCCCGACCCAGCGCTTAACGCCCGACCCAGCGCTTAACGCCCGACCCAGCGCTTAACGCCCGACCTAGAGCTTAACGCCCGACCCAGCGCTTAACGCCCGACCCGGAGCTTAACGCCCGACCCGGAGCTTAACGCCCGACCCGGAGCTTAACGCCCGACCCGGCGCTTAACGCCCGACCCGGCGCTTAACGCCCGACCCGGAGCTTAACGCCCGACCCGGCGCTTAACGCCCGACCTGGAGCTTAACGCCCGACCCGGCGCTTAACGCCCGACCCGGCCGAAACTTCAAAGAGAGGGCAGGTTGCAAAAAAAAGTTCAAAGATTTTGTTAGAGGGTGCGCAATTACAATTTTAGTCAAGGCAGTAATAGCAAAAATGACAGAGTACAGGTTAAAGGTTTGTGGAAGAGTGTTTCCAACCAGACGATGGATGGGTGGGGCACAGATTCTCATGACAAGTGCCTTGAAAACTCTGAACGCACCTTGGCAATGGTCAAGAGGGTTTTTATATCATTTAAAGGTGGTATAGAGTCACCAGGGTGAGTCACCAGTTCTAACCAGCTGTTACGGTCATGCGCTTTAGGTGCCAGAGAATCTGTGTGGATCCGAGATTCTGGAGCATAAAATCACAGAATGATGGTGGTTTCGTCCTTGGTAGCAGGAAGCATGAGGAACTGCAAAGCCTAAGACAGGGCAGGGCTTCAGGCCCTGAATGTGATTGCTTTGGAGAATGAGAATACAGCCTGTAGTGGGGTAACAGGGCCATACATGGTTTGCAGCCCTAGATTCACCAACATAGAACCTTTGGTGGGTTCCGTTGAAGGATAGATGTTGCGGGGCGCAGTGGCTGTTGTTGAGCAGTTATGGCGTCTGCACTGCATTTTGAAGTCAGTCATTGACGGGAGAGACGTGAGTGTGAAGATATTTCTCCAATGAAACGGAACCTAGCTGTCACTTACTCCGGCACTGATGGATGCCTTTGATGCATATTTTACAGCATATTGATTTATAGAATGTATTCTCTTTGAGTTTTGTTGAGTGATTAAACTCCATCCATGCAACGAGAACCTCAGAGACTCAATCTCAGCTCTCCCTGCTGAGCTGTGGGAATGGAGATATCTTTAGTGTCTTTTTGTGCATGTCCTCTGGTTTTGAAACATGTACTCCTCAGTGCCTTGTAACGTTACAGCAGAAAGCTTTGTATGTTTGATGTCGTTGTTTTCGTGCTCAAGAGAGTTTGTCGTCAGTCCCAGTATCACACACAGGTACGACTCAGAGAAACGTGTTGTACTGTTCAGTTTTCTCAATGGCCGTTCTAGGGAATAATTACGTTCTCGTTTTGTAACGTGCTACGCTGAAAGACTTCCCCGACAGTTGTTCAGAGTGCTTCTTTTTGCACATTCACTGTTTATAAAATTGGACAGAGATCTGTTAGAAAAAAACAACTGCTGCTCGTTTCTCCTGCCCTCCCTCACATTCACACCATCACACCCCATCTCATACACTTCCGCCCTGGCTCCTGCTCCTGCAAGTTAAATCTCCCTTGAGTAGTGATGAGTAATGTCTATGGAGTGTTGCACATTAAACAAAGCTCTGTTAATAGTCGCTCTGTACTGATCGGAAAAACATGCGCAGAGTGTCGGTCAAATCGCAATTTCACAATTTATTATGGACTTGTTTCTGTGGTCCCGTTCTACAGCTGCACCAGAAGTTAGATTATGGTGCAAACGAAATTCAACATGCAGAAAATGGTTATTGGTCACAACGTGTGATTGGTATTGAACCAGAAATTCTATATCAGTTCCTACTGCTTTGCGAATGCGTGTGTGAGACTCTACCAGTAGTCTCTGTCAGCGAGAGGGTCAAGGCCCATTTATCTCATACAGAGCAGTTTAGTGTTGCACTGGTGCTCACATCTTTGCAATTTATCAAGAACAAATTTCAGACACAAGCTGTGGAAAGTTACTGAATTTGCAGGTCATATCTGCTGTTTGTGGCCACCCTGATTGTGTGTGTGTGTGTGTAGATTTGTAGATGCGTACACTCTGAGCACTTGCAGGTGTTCGTGCTTGCTGTACCATGATCATGTTCTTTCTTTCTCTACTCCTTTCCCCTCGTTTTCACTGCATGAAATATTTATACACAGACATCTTCCCTGCAGCCATTTGCCAATAAGGACTGCTCATTGATTAGACATTGTTTGCTGTGATTTGTGTTTGATGAATGAAAATAAATGAATGCCTGCCTACACTCCAGGCTCTCTCTCTGTGTGTGTGTGTGTGTGTGTGTGTGTGTGTGTGTGTGTGTCCTGTTTTTGGCTTCAGAGATATTAGAGAAAGTCTGGTTCATCAGTGGGGAAATATCACAAAAAATCTAAGCATCACATATGACTGACAATAATGAATTTGGAAGAGTACTTTACACACACACACACACACACACACACACACCACCTCATCAGAACCGCCTGACTTGCTTTTTAGTTACACGTCTGCTGTGGGTCATTTTCTCTGAAAGTAATGGCCGAGCTCTCGATTGGTCACACTCTTCTTCTCTGAACCGCTCTCTCCACTCTCTCTGCAGTTAAACCAGTTAACACTGAGGTCCGCCATCTGGGATGCGCACACACACACACACACACACTGCTAATTAAGTCAGAGACACAACAGCGGGCAGGCTGAGAGCTGATGGCTTATGCATTATAGGAGGGGGAAGTGAGACTGAGCTTGGCTTGAGGGATCAACCTACATGTAATGCAGCACATCTGAACCTAGGGGACTTAACCACTGGGTGGTGTTGATACAATGTCTTGATTTGTATTGATTTTATTACTTTAGCAAGTGGAAGATTGGAACATGCAGCTAGAGAAGGTTTTGGAACGGTGTAGTCAAAATCCTGACTTGGACATCACTGAGATACTACGGCAGGACCTTTAACAGACAGTCCATGCTTAAAATGCTCTCGTTTCTGCCTGAGTTATAGCCATTCTGCAAAGAAGAGTGGGCTAAGATTCCTCCACACAGATCTGGAAGCCTGATCTCATATACGTAGGTGTTATGTAGATATTTTTCACATGCATATCCCATTTCTTAAAGCAGAATCCTTCTTATTAAAAAAAAAAAATAATAAAGCCTAATTAGCTTGAATGCACTGACTAGGACATTGGCAGCGGTCCCTGGGTCTCCCCCTGGCTCAGGGATTTAGGATTGGACAGTGGTAAAGTACACCACCACACAACTGCAGCTTTGCTCCACACAGTCTCTCCTCAGCTCTCTCGCACTTTTAATTTTAATAGAGCACTTTACATCTGATCAGGAGACTCTCTTCCTCCTCCACTCGCTGTCTTTCCTCTTTCCTCTCTTCCGACTCTTTAATTAGTCTTGCGTCCTGCTCTAGGCCTCGGCCCACTTTCTTCAGAGATTCTGGGAAACTTCCCTGCACCAGTGTGTGTGAGAGTGTAGGTTAAACCGCACCAAAGCCGGTGCTCGGCTAGATCTGCTGCTGATAACTCTAAAACCACTGCTGTCTATAATATAATCATTCCTCAGCATGCATCCTTGCTTTTATTGTGACTACATACACCAGAGTGAATAAGGTATTAGGTTTTCACCAGGTTAAATCTCTGCAAGCTGTTATTTTATTCAGTTTTTTTTTCTGGTTTCTGTTAATTATGCTATTTGTTATGAATATATATTATTTAATAACTAATTTAAATGTTTGGTTTGGGTGTATCTTACATTCGGTATTGTTGCCACAACCATAATGGCGTTTTTGTGGATTTGCCAGTTTGATTGGCTGTTTATAATGTGAGCAGATTTTGTCTCTCATCTGTTGACTGTTAAGAATTCTTAACATCAGAAGTGTTTTTTAGGAAACACAGCAGACACCTAACCGTGTTAACCAATGGTCTGTGCTCTGTAAATGACAATGCTTCAGTAGACAAGACCTAAAAACATCTTAACACATCT
Organism: Lepidarchus adonis; assembly: GCA_037576955.1. Lineage (NCBI taxonomy): Eukaryota > Metazoa > Chordata > Actinopteri > Characiformes > Lepidarchidae > Lepidarchus > Lepidarchus adonis. The sequence goes on from JBBIGC010000145.1 coordinate 23,851,895, forward strand.
TAATCTTAACTAATGTCATATTTTAGAATGGCTCAAAGTCAACCCAAGATTGTTGGTGGTGAATCTTGCATTTACAGCAATTACCAGGAACTGAAGCATCGTAGAGCAGCTGCAGTATAAACCATTGTTCTGTGAGAGGGGTTCTCCAGGGCTGAAATGTGGGAGAAACCCTGTTGTACTGTATACACTGAATGCACAGGAGGAACAGAAGAATGTCAGAAAGGCATTGACACAGAGTTTCCAGGAACTGAACAGGCTTCAGTCTAGTGTAATCTGCGAGTCACTGTAGCACTTGACAGGAGACTAATAAGGAGTCATTTTGTGTGTGTTGTGTGTGAGGGATTCCCAAAATAATACGCAGTAAAACGTAATAGAATTTAAATGGTGTAAATGGGGGCGCCTTTCTCTCGTAACGACACACACACACACAAACACACACTTATGACACACACGCACAAGTAGCCAGTGATCTTGGAATGTTTCTGCTCTTTGTGTCTTCAGTATAGAGAGAGGACTCATCCATGAATAATGAGGCTATTACTGAGACGTGAATTGCTGGACAATCTTCCTCTCTGAGTCAATACACACACACACACACACACTTACACTCTTCAATTTGCCCTGTACACATCAGCCCCCAAAATCAAACGTATTGAGTCATCTTTAACGACATGGGTCTAATGGAAAATAATGGCATGTCAGGCAGAAGTGGGCCTCCCTTGGTTGATTTGAACCGCTCTCTTAATATTATCTCGCATAATACCTTCCGTAAGTACTTCTTTCCTACCCTGCGGCACGGAGGCCAAAGCTACGGTTCAGGTGTGTGTCTTAAAAAAGGCTTAATCTGCACTCTGGCTGCAGGACATTTGGACTCTGGGTTAATCTTATCTCTGAGAACACCAGAGGAACGTTAGCTAATCAAGTCCACGGTTTTGATCTTCAGAGAGACTGCTTGGATGGTTTGACTTTGAGTACAGTTGAGGTTTAACCACAAAACCTTGTCATTTTGGTGTAAGAATAAAAAGGAAGTGAGCGATTCTCTTAAATGTGGATGCCGGAGCTTCTGAGAATCAGAAAGGGGTCTGTGTGTCCTAGAGTGAGCTATCAAACGGAGGAGAGTGAGAGTGATAGCTGTGCGCTAGTGGGTGAGTAAGTGCCTGTGTTGACTAGGGATTAGTGCAGTAGGTGGGCGGCTATAGGCAGAGCTGATTTCAGGCCTGAGAGGGACGGCATGAGGAATGTTCTCCTAACACTGCCCCCAGACCTCCCTGCTCTAGCCAAACACCCATATGTGTTTGGACAGTGCATATATTAGTGAGTTTGACATTTGATTACTGGGCTCCAAACTTACTGGCATCACTAGCCTAGCCCCTCGTAAATCTCCTGCTGTTGTGGTTGAAAAATTGCCTATTTGCTTTTATAATTATGGACATATAGTATAGTGTATTTAGGTAGAGATGTACAACAATCAGTATCAACGTAAATTGCCTTAAAATAAGGTACAGTTCAGATTTGATGGGCTTGCTCGCAGTGACTTGCTTCCCTCTTTGTGTAGTAAAGGTAACGTATATATGTGATTTATTGTGTGTGTTTGGGTTTGTTTGTGTGAAAATCCTTATCTAACTATAGTTCTTCCCTGCACAACCCTCTAATATGATTATGAGGCTATTAGAAAGGGAAGCTGAATGCAATAAAAGAGTAAATGTGTGTAATGAGGCCTAAGTTTTCTCCCACTCACTGAGAATTAGAAATAAAATGAATATATTACTGTTTGTGCTCTCTCTCTCACTTTGTCTCTAGTCAGAATCAGAAACAGAAGCTTTATTGGCTGTGTGTGTGTGTGTGTGTGTGTGTGTGTGTGTGTGTGTGTGTATATATATCTTTCCTCATATTTAGCTTTAGTCAGTTACAGTCTATGGTGGTTGTAGTGAAGTTTGCTACTACAATAGTAAACATTGTGAGAAACAAGTAATGTGTGTGTGTGTGTGTGTGTGTGTGTGTGTGTGTGTGTGTGTATATGTGTATGTATATATATATATGTGTGTATGTATATGTGTGTATATATATGTATGTATATGTATATATATATTACAGTGCTCTTGGTGTGCTTAAAAATAATGTGTTTGTGTGTATACAGCTGTTACAAAGTAACATTTGCGGCTGTACAGAAAAGAAATATATATCTGTATATACACATCTACATGTATGTAGGAAATGTGCAAAAAGACGAATTGTGCAAAGAGAGCAATTGTCACTGAATTTAAATACAAATGTTATGAAACTGTATTGTGTTCTTATCTGGGTAGCGATGAAGTGAATTGTTTATTGAGAACCACTGATACTCCAACTTGTGTTTCTATGGTATTGGAAGTTCAATAGCCAGTAATAAAGTTTGTGTTAGATGGTTTAGGATTTAAGATCCATTTATATTTGCTGTATTTGCATCCAACTGTAGATGTTTGTGTGTGAGACAGAAGCCAGGTTTCCATCCAGCTGTTGTATTAAACTCAAGCTACTGACTGAAATGTTGCCAAATATGTTAAATACGAGGCTGTTTTTCTCAGTGTGGGAAATAAAGAGCTGCATTTCTCACTTGTAAGAATTGTGAAAAATGGTGTAAGTTTGCTAGGGCTCAAGTACAATGAAACATTATGATGAAACATACATTTTGGTGTTTAAATTAAAATGTTTTTTAAGACCGTAATGCTGCAGATACAGTACAGTAGCGGTGCTGCCAAAAGAGATCACTGATAGTATGACAGTTTTGACACCCACATTGACCATAAAACTGAAGAAAACAACATTCCCATTTGAGACAAGCATTGATTTTAAACATTTTGCACTGAGCATTTTCGACAGTGTAGTGTTTGATGTACTACTTTAATCAGTGGCTAAAATATCTTTCCTCATATTTAGCTTTAGTCAGTTACAGTCTATGGTGGTTGTAGTGAAGTTTGCTACTACAATAGTAAACATTGTGAGAAACAAGTAATGGTCACTTGAAGTAATAATAACTTTTAGCCTTTGACACTGCAGTCTTGGGGAACTGTCCTTTCAATAAACTGAAAACTTGATGGACTCATAGACACCTGTAGAGTAGTTTTTTACACTGTTAGTATTGATACTGATTTTGCCATCATGTATATAAGGTCTGGCCGCTTGGCGCTGTTTGCATTTTTACACACATGGGGTTTTTCCATTATATCGCATGTATTTTTTTACGTTTAGTTATATTTCCTCCCCTTCTCAGTTGTTGATCATTTGTCTTGTGTATTTCATTGGGCCTTTTACCTCTCTCGAGGTCTTTAGCACCTGTTGTGTGGTGAATCTGTTTGTTTGACTATTTCATTTATTAAAAGTCTTGGCATCAAACTTGTTTGTCACAATTCCTCAACTGGGATCATGACAGAAGAACCAACCACAACAACTGGGGCAGCAAGTCACCTGGACATCAGGTTAACAAGGATGATTGACAGGCTCAGAAAATGAGCAGACCCCAAGGAAGGCTGACATCTCCTCTGGTAGCTGGAGATTAACTCCACGTTCTCTGAGCCAGAGCCCATTGAAGAGGCTTCGACAAAGGAGGAAGTGTTGGAATTGACGAGGCCTTTTGTCACATGAGTAAGCCAAGCAGCAGATATACGGAAGGCATTACGGAGCAAGGTGGAGGAGGAGCCATGGCTGAGGTGGAGCAAGGCTCCGGGGCTGAGACGGAGCAAGGCGGAGAAGGAGCCAAGGCGAAGGTTGATGCTGAGAAAGCTACACTAGCTGAAGAGTAAGTCGCAATGGCAGTGGAGATGGGGGAGCAGATGGAAGCTTACGCTACGAGCAGTGACCACAGCATGGAGGACCATCCAGCGCCTGGTTAACGTAGCACAAAGGAGCATCTGGACCAGGGTACAGGTCAACTGCCCTTACCAAGGCAGCAGGAAAAGAATTTTGCGCTGGGCCTAGGCCGGCACCCCTGAGACATATAAGCCAGCACAGGCAAATGTGTATCCTCAGTGTAAGAGCCCTTTTGTGTTTTTGCCCTGAACTTGCTCTTGAGCAATGTGACGTGTTTAGTGTGGAGCCTCAACCGAGATCATGACAATGTACAAACCTCAGTTGCAGAAAATGTGTTTCATTTGTTAACACTCTTTAAATAGACTTAAAAAAAGTCAATTTGAAAAAATATTTTAATAAAAAGGAAACATTTCCAATGGTTTAACTAATTTTGTGAATATAAACAAATTAAATGCTTTCCAAAGATTCAGAAAGAGGCGTGATGACTACTGTTATATCACCTTTCTTTTTAATTGCACTATTTAGTCATTTAGGAATAGAGAAGACTAACTGTTGCAGTTATAAGTGTAATTTGAGACTTTTCTTGCTTCATATGAGACTTAAAACCTTGTGTTGTTTAAACAGTCCCTGGTGTTCATTGCCTGATTCTCCTCCTCGTGATGTTCTGTACATCTAGAATGATGGCAGGCTAGTCAAGCACATGCATTTTTTGTATACAAAACCATGCTGTTGGAGCATGTGTATACAGAATAAGCCCTGGCCTGTCTTGCTGAAATAACCATGGGTGCCCTGCGAAAAGACATCCTATTAATGGCAGAAAATGTCTCTCTAAAATCCCAAATACAACCCCACATCAATGGAATCTTCACACCCATGTCATGGGCAGTGTTGCACCCCTGCCATAGCCTGACAGAATGGATGGTCAGTTTCATCCTCGGCACAGAGAGCTTTAATTCAAGCTTCCCCAAAACCAATCTGAAGGGTAGACTCATCACAGCACATAGTCCCACTATTTGTCAGCACTCAAGTTGAGCTAACACCATCAGCCATGTTTCTGTATAGGACTAACATCTAGTTATTTCTTTGCATAACGGAGTGTTAAGTAACTTTTCTTGAAGCAGTGGCAGACTGTGTTAAGTAACCGTGGCTTTCCAAATCCTTCTCAAGCCCATGTGGCTATATTTATCAGAGTAGCATGATGGTTTCTCATGCAGGGCCTTCTGAGGGCTTGAAGGTTTCCAGCCTTGTCTTTCAGGGACTGAGAGTTTTTCTAATTGTTGCTTTGCATAATTATGTAGCTATTTTGCATCATAGAAGCATGGAGACAAAACACACTGGCATATGAATCAATGTCTCTCAGGTGACAGAAACTTTGCTGTCGCTGTCTAATATCACAATTCTGCCCTTTTCTTCGATAAGCTTCATTGTTCATTATTTATACAGCAAATGTGTTTCTGTCATAATTTATTTAAATATGGATTTTTGAATGAGTGTATTTAGGGCTTTGTGGAGATTTTCAGAAGTTTCTTCTAGCTTATTTTGTGTTGCGTCAGCAGTAATACATATTTATTGCCGCCACCCTTCTTTCCTGTGGAAGTAAATCTCATGCTCAGTGGCTGAACCCTGGCTTACACACACACTCATTTGTATTTATGACTCCATTTACTTGTGAATTAAATCTTTTAGATTTTGTGTACATCAATTTTCCCATAATCACAATGAGAAGAGGCTGATTAATTGTGCTGGAATTGATGAACATCTCCAGTTGTTCTTACACTAGCAAAGCCAAGTCCACAAGTACACAAAAAACCTCATGAAAACATACCAGAGATAAGACAACATTTTTGGGAATTGCGTTGTGTTGGTGGGGTGGCGTATGGAAAATACCGAATAGCAGAAGTTCTGCAGTTAATCAGGTGATACATATTTATTTCTATGAACCAATCATACAGTATCTAACAAAATTGAGTACACCCCTCACATTTTGTAAATATTTTTTATTCAAAATATCTTTTCATGGGACAGCACCAAAGATACAATGTAAAGTAGTCTGTGTACATCTTATATAAGATAAATATAAGTGTAAATTTGCTGTCCTCTCAAAATAACTCACCACACATCCATTAATGTCTAAACCGCTGGCAACAAAAATGAGTACACCCCTAAGAAAAAAAAAAGTCCTTGTGCTCCTCCACCTTCTGTTTTGAGAATGGACCACAGATGACCAGTCCAGCACCTTTACCCTCAGTATCTTTGGCAAGGCAGTGGTCATCTTGAAGGTGTTTTTGGGGTCATTATCATGTTGGAATACTGCCCAGTATCCCAGATTTTGAAGGGAGGGGATCATGCTCTGCTTCTGTGTGTCACAGTAAATGGCATTCATTCATGTTGGTTTCCTCAATGAACTGTAGCTCCCCAGTGCCAGCAGCACTCATGCAGCCCCAAACCATGACACTCCCACCACCATGTTTG
>JBBIGC010000145.1:23914146-23925844 GCA_037576955.1 Lepidarchus adonis
AATTACATAAACCGAACTACTGTAATTCATGTGTAGCAATGGCTACTTCCTTAGTAGTTACACTGTAGTTACATGCAATTGTTAATGTGTAATTACACAGTAATTAGAGACACTTAATATAAAGTGGGACCGAAGCGTTTGTAGCAGCACTGGCTATGTAGGGGCAGCTGTAGGAGCAGCTGTAGCTCAATGGTTAGAGAAGTGAGTTTGTAACCGAAGGGTTGCTGATTCGATTTTCGGAACCGGATAGCAGCTGAAGTGCCCTTGGTCGATTTGTGGGCGTGGCTATTTTAAATACCACCATCGTTCTGTCTGTGAGGAGAATAATAGTCTGTCTCCAACAAACACCTGTCTTTATTAAACGCCTGGTCGTCTGAATAATTTTTTAAATAGTAGCCCCGGCTTCTATTAGAAGATATACGGTACATAAAAAATGCCATCATGAATGAAAATGATCAATCGTGAATAAACTGTGATAAACCCCATATTTTTTTAGAAAGCCAAGTATAATTTCACTAGTCATACCAACGCTTGATAACTGCCAGACCTGTTCAGTCAAGAAATCACTGATCTAGAACCTGTCTGACACAGTGAAAGTGAGTTCAGCTAAAAGATCTCAAAAAGCAGCACATCATGCCACAACTTAAACAAAAACTCCAGAGGAACAAAATCATTAACACATCTGAACCTGGAAAGGGGAACAATGGCATTTCTAAGGCTTTGGGACTCCCGCAGACCTCAATGAGAGCTTGAAGTAAAATGAACTCTTCTACAAGTGAGAAAAAATACAGAGCTAAATTTCAGCACATGCAAAGTAAGAGAGTGCATGAGCAAAGTTCTCGCTCACAGTAAATCAATCTTGGTTGAATTTGACTCATTATGTGCTAGTGTAGCTCATGTCTGCGTGTGTGAATATAATTCACTAGTCTTTTTTTTTTTTACATGTGACTATTGACACAAATCTAACACAATGTAGGAGAAACTTTTGGAACTTGTCATTCAGAATTGGTTGAGATGACACTAGTTGGCCTTGGCATTGTGTAGAACTTTTAGCCAAGATTAGCGTCTGGATGGTGTCTGGTCCGGTGAAGGCAGAGGTTAGTTGTGTTGCTGCAGTATTTGACTTTGCTTCTGCACCGTCAAAATACTGCTTACATCATGCCCAGCTGTCGACTCTCAGGAGTTGTCAAAAATCCAAAATATCTGCCATATTTTTGCCTTGAATTTAGGCAGTGGTGGAGATAGCACTTCATTGTCCTCCATGTTTCTCGAACACTCAGACTACGCACTGCACCATAGAGAGTGTTTCTTTTTAAAACCGCTGTTACTCCATTGGACAGATGCCATATACGTTCTTGAACTGCCAATATCGATACTGCAGCGTCTGCATCGCTGTGTGTTGAAAGAGTATGTTGCAATATATTGCTGTATCGATGTTTGAGCACAACCCTAGTCTAGTCAAAGTCCAGACTTAAATCACTTTGAGATGTTTTGACGTTTAAGAGGCTGTTCATTCCTGAAAACTCACCAATGTGTCTGAATTAAAACAATGAAGAGTGAACCAAAATTCCTCCACAGTGATGTCTAAGACTCATTGGCAGTTATCGCAAATTCCCGATTGCAGTTCTTGCTGCCAAGGCTTACACAACCATTCATTTAGGGGGCAATTACTTTTACACATGTCGAAAATGCATAGTGGCTAGAATGCGCACAAGCGTTAACCCGGTGAATGGCCAAGCCTGCTCGAGTCACCAATCTCCACACTCGTTATGAAGATGGCAGGCTTGGTCATCCACCGCCAGCTTGCCCACGTCGGAACAACAGCTTAGTAAGTGCTGCTTCCCTTCCTGTAATCACACGATGTACAAATCGGCATAACAGCGGACATTTCCCCAGCTCCCACAATGCAGTTCTCCCCACAGCCAATAGGAGCATCCCCAGAACCATTACTATCAAAAAGATGCATAATGTTGCCGTTATTGTTCATATACTGTAACGTTTTTCCTTTACAAGTAATATAAATAGACCTCAGTCACAACCAACATGAAGAAATCAAATACTTAAGAGACGAGCAAATTAAAGAGCAGAAAGCAGGAACACACTAATGGATGTGCTTTATAAATTAATATTACCTGCTTACTTTCTGTGAGTCGCCAAACTTCAGACCTCCTTCAAAGGTCCTTGAAATGTTAGGAAAGAAACCGCAGACACTTGAGTTGTATTTTATTGAAACGGAAGAATAAGAAGCTTTATTAGAAACCCATTGATTTACTGCCAACCCCAAACCCTCCTGTGATCTAAACGATATTGATCCTTTAAATATAAAGCTACTCTTTATTTATTAAACCCACTTTGTTGGCAGCTTGCATGCATAATGTGCTCTGCGTGCATTTGTGTATGTGCATTGTGTGTGTGTAGACTGAGGTACCTTGTAATCTCTAACTTGTGTGTATGTGAAGAGAGGAATGAAATACGGCTCTTAAATAACAATACAAACGTATTTAGTTTGTATCTCATTTTTCTTATGTGTTGCAGAGAGCTGTGAGCTTTATGGGAAGTCATTACTCATCGTCACTGCTGAAATACAATGGCTTTTAATTGGTCTCCAACTACCCATTCACGTCCCTAAGCTCATAGTTATCTCTACTTCTAGTCTTTAATTCAGCGGATTGTTCCACTCGTGTGCCTGACTGGAGCGTGGCCACGCGGTGATGACACCAGTCGCAACCCATCATTTACAGCCATTATGTCTTAGGCTCTGATGACCATCCTGGTTTCTCTGGGGTTGTACTACAGCAGCTCACGAGTCTAAAAGATCTATCACTACACATCCCACATGTTTTATGTAGCAAACTTTCCTTTCTCTCACTCTCACTTTAAAGAACTTCAAAGTCTGGACTTTGTTATTACACGGTTAGGAGTCATGTCACTTAATAATACATTACCAAGTGCAAAATTTATATGAATCATATGAGTTGTAGTTTGTAGCAATAGTTTGTGTTGAGTATCATATACAGAGTTAATGCTACAGGGACATTTGCAGCATTTAGGACAGATTTTTTTCCCCTCATGAAGTAAATTGACCTAATTACACAGCTTGTTTTACATAAAACCTGATTTAAAATTAGTCATTAGTGTATAAACAAATGTTTTGTGTTTTTTAAAGTTGTGTGGTTGACTAACATGAATACTCGTAAGCTCATTGTTCATAGACATTAAACCATCTTTGCCTTCATTGCAAGCTGAGTCAGCATCTACTCCAGTGTTGAGATGAATCTGATCCTTCAAAATCCCACACTAATTTTTGTAGTGGTGTTCAAAACGAATTTATTTCAGTACAAAAAATAAACGGTATTTGTAGCCACTCTTCTTCTTATGGGCAACAAAACACCACAGCATTGCAGTGTAGCTCTTTACAGCCACTTAGCTTCTCAGAGTTCTTGTCCTTCCAACAGTCATGTAGCCACTGCTTATTTTTCAAATACAGTTTCTCACAAAAGTGAGATACTCACCCCTCACATTTGAGTTTTTTGGGAAAACCCTGAAGATGTGACACTTTGATACAATATAAAGGAGTCAGTGTACAGCTGGTATAACACAGTACATTTACTGTCCCCTAAAAACAACTCACTACACCGCCATTAATATCTAAACCACTGGAAACAAAAGTGAGTACACCCTCCCAGTGTCATGAGACTCATTAGTGTTACAAGGTTTCAAGTGTGAATGGCAAAGAATGGTGTAGACCAGGGGAGTCCAGCTCCGGTCCTGGAGGCCGGTTTCCAGCACAGTTTGGTGATTTCCCTAATCAAGCACACCTGGTTAAACTCACCAATTAATTGCCAGGTTCAGGGAGTGTTCTTCAGGAAGGGAACTACCAAACTGTGCAGGACACCGGCCTCCAGGACCAACTTTGGACACCCCTGGTGTAGACTACAAGAAGATGCCAAAACCCTGAAACTGAGCTGCAGCATGGTGGCCAAAACCATACAGTGGTTTAACAGAACAGGCCTCACCATGGTCGACCAAAGAAGCCAACTGCTCATATTTAGAGGTCGTCTTTTGAAAATAGACGTATGAGAGCTGCCAGTATTGCTGCAGAGGTTGTAGGGGTGGAGGATCAGCCTGTCAGTGCTCAGACCATACACCACACATTGCATCAAGTTAATCTGCAAGGATGTCGTCCCAGAAGGAAGCCTCTTCTAAAAATGATGCACAAACAGTTTAAAATAATGGTGGCTTCACAAAATATTGACACTTTGGGCACAATTTGGACAATTTCACTTAGGGGTGTACTCACTTTTGTACACTTCCATTGGTTTAGACATTAATGGCTGTGTTGACAGCAAATGAACACTGTAATACCAGCTGTACACTGACTATATATAATATTGTATCAAAGTGTCATATCTTCAGTGTTATCCCATGAAAAATACAATGACATATTTAAATACACATTAGCGTATAACATATAAATAACCTAGGAGGAGAACTGAAAGGAGTAACTGAATGTTATAGTCAACATAACCAACCAAGTAATATAATTAAATATAAAAAGAATAAATTACATAAATAATAAAATAGTAAAATAAATACTGACTCTATTTGCCACTTTATTAGAACTTTGTGCTAATAAAAAGTGACTCACACATCAGCAGGAAAATGCAAAAGCATATTGGGAAGTGTGTATTTGATAGGCCCACATCCCAAACATGCATCGTGTCCAATCACATTGGCGATGTGTGATTGGGAGGTGGGCTCTCAGGTTCGAGAGCGATATTTAACTCTGAATACATAGACGTGTTCTGTTAGACATTTATGGAAGGTTACAGTTTTGTTTGATCAAATTTATTGGTGGGATCAGTTCAGCAATTGCAATTCTACGCCATTGACAACATCCTTGTGCTTTTTAAGAGGTGGAAATAGCTGCTTCATCTCAGATGTTAATAGTGTTATCTCCTGTTTATCTTATCTTTGCAGACGTTCTTCCAGGATCAGCCCAAAGTCTTCATCCTGTTCTTCTGAGTGCACCACTCCTTAGCTCCTTGTGCCTCTTTCTCCTGCTCCTGTCCAGATGATGGGCTAGACTCTCTTACTCTCCTTCGCGCAGGTCGCCCCCATTGGCAGCAACCAGCACTGCCCAGAAACGTCCCTCCCTCGGTCCCTTCTCTTTCCACCTCCTTTTTTAATCACTTATTCATATTTTACCTTATTTCTCACTCTGCTTTCCCATCTCCCTTGCGTTACATACATCTTTATTGTGTTATTTATGTTTCTAAAGTTATGGCTTTTTTCACCTGCAATGTGACACTGTAGCTGAAACCTTTATTTTAAATCCAACCCTACGTACTTTTTAAAAATCCATTCCTACAGGCTGTGGACCATTTCCATCGCTTTGATACTTTGATTTCTCTATGTTTGTAATCCATACCCCTACCATCCTACCTCCGCACCCCTTTCTATTTTACCGACACACCAAAGTGTCAACTTTGCTACCAAAGATGATGGCGGTTCTTCATACGAGAGAGAAACTTCTTCAAGTTTGGGGCAAACATGGGGCCCAGCAAAAGCTCCTCAAAGCAACTTATCTCTCTCCTTAGACTGCACGGAAATGAGAATCTCCATGATGGATTAGCAGAATGTACGATTGAGAGTGATAACAAATATGAGGACGGCTGAAACAAGAGAACCTCACATTTGACATGTGACTGGTTTTGATGGACAAGAGTCTGTACATTTACATGTATATGATAAATCACGTAAGTATCAACAACAGAACATGAATGGACAACTTCTCAGACTATGATAAAGTTAAATTAAAGAAGCACAAATTTATATGCTTTTTGTAATCTTTTTGTTTTTCCTGTGTGGTATTTTGGACGAATTTGCTGTATGCCTTGTCCTTTGGCTTACATGTCCAAACAGATTTTCCTGCCCTGCTGCTGATCTTGGCGGAATGGTGCATCGAACTTAAAGGGTGGTTGAGCCCCTTACCGGCAATTTCCCAGGTCTGTGAAGAACCTGGAAACAGTAACAAATAGAAGGAATGACAATCCATCACACCCATAAGTTAAACCACACACACACTGACCACCAACTAATTAAAGTCTCAGATGCCAAAGGAGGAACACAAAATCCGAGGACTTAAATGGGGACATCTGCAGTCAAAGACAGAGTTACGGAAGATGGTTATCGCTGGTTGCCAATAAAGAATGTCACATCGGGACTTCACACTTCATTAGCTGTGGTGTGTACAACTTTGTAAGGAAACAGACTGCACCGAAGAACAAGGAAACATCTGGCTCATCTGGACAAACAAGGCACCATCTTTCAATTAAATATCTTCAATAACTAACAAACAGCAACATTTCATATTAAGCAATACAATATTACAATAATGATTTCACAGATTCTGCAAAGTTCAGCACATGTGAAATGTTTCGAGTGGCTTTGAGCAAATGCTTATTCAGACAACAGATTCTGTGAGCCATTTCTTCTGGTCAGTCTTAACTGTTGGGACCAAGCTCCCAAGGGGTGCATCAGGGTTCTGTATTAGGTCCTCTGTGGAATTGATGCATGTGATGGAATGACCATAAAAATGCAGACTTTTGTGGAGCGTTAGGAGCACAAACCATATCATATGGATCACACAGGAAGTGGAAGAAACCATGTGTGCCTCTTGAATATCCACATGATGAGTTGAATGGTCATTTTGAAGTTAGGTCGACGCTATCATACAATCATATATAAATTTGCTTTAACCCAGTATGTTGACATTATCTATGTTCTAGTTCAGCGTGCAACAGGCTTTAGCTTGAGACTGTTTATAAATCTGAAAGTCCATAAAAAGAGTGTGGATCTTGGCCCCTGCTTGTAAAATTCGCTCATGCCCATATTTAATCAACTCATATTTATCTTACGATGCAATATTGCTCAAGTTTGCTACCATTCCATGTAGAGTGATGGGTGTCAACTTGGCATTTCTTGTCATTTTCACGAGTAGGTAGCAGTAACAGATCCTCTGGACTGTTGCCACTGGTGTAGCATACTGTATATCCATTAGTCTTTAGCCATGTTAAAGCTGTATGTTACAATAGATGCTAAGTCTGCACTCGCCTTCACTATTAGCACATATAATCAGCCATTTATCATAATCAAAGTAAAGCACTGAAATACTTTCCAAAAGAATTGGATTTAAGAGGGCAACGGCTGAGCTACAGTGGAATATGTGTTTTCACACCATCATTCATTAGCCTTAGGCTCTTTTATTATATTAAAATCATTTAGAATTTTGCGTTATTCATGTTATTCAGTCCAGGATTCATTAATTGCTTCTTCCAAACAGTAGAAGCATATCTATTCTGAGGTGCACACACCCATTATATTATCTACTTATTTCAGTAGGTGACATTGATCAGCTCATTGCAGCACATGCACAGGTGAAGTGATCGGCTAAATTCACTATACAGATTCTTATGTACATTATAGATTAGCACGTTCACCAGATATGGCTCTTTATTAATTAAATACTATCATGCTGTGAGGGGCTATGTGCATTGAGAGGCACTACATAATGTACACACTAGTGTTTCTGGGATTTGCCTCAATGAGAGAGAGAGAGAGAGAGAGAGAGAGAGAGAGAGAGAGAGAGAGAGAGAGAGAGAGAGAGAGAGAGAGAGAGAATGGATTAGCTACAGTTCTGGTGCATTAAAATAATGTTATGGAAATGACTGTGACCCACAATTGTAGCAATGTGGGTGAGAAAGTGGAGGGGAGGCATGGTGAGAGAGCGTCTCTCGCCCTAGCTGCACTCTTCTAATAGTACTGAGCCTGGTGGGGTTCATGTGATTTGCCCCACAATTGAAATATGTCTGATTGTTGCGAAGGTCAATATTATTACTTTGAGGTAGAAGAGGTTTAGATGAATAGATACTTGTTCGCCTTAAATGACCATTAGATGAGCCTTGGAGAATGGAGTATGTAAATTAATGGAAAAAATCATCACACATTCTGCTGACACCAATTTGCATCATTAATATTCATCTGTGACACAACAAAACATCTGATAGACTATCAGAGAAATTGTGAAAAAATGAAATTCATTAAGGCTTTAGAACAACCGATGAGGCTTTACAATAATATACTGAACTAATACTCAAGTATGCAGTATTAGCATCTTTAAAATATACTGAGTGGTATTGGCTGTCATATTTAACCCTTAGAAGTCCAATTATTATTATTTTGTCGCTATGCTAATTAACCGATTACTGTTAGATCTAAACTCTGAACCTTTTCTGGTGAATAAAATACGAATATGAATGAATATGAATATGAAATATGAATAAAAACTGGTAAAGTCCAAAATATACTTTAATATAGACTAAGAACCTTCATCACATATTTAATGTTTGTGTTGACATCTGTGTAGGTTTATAAAACTGTCATAATTTATTTTAACATTGTTGTTCAGCCTTTATTCCCACTATAATAAAACAGATTATTTTTGCCATACTTTTAATCAGAATCATTTTTATTATCATGGAAGAAATCGCTTACAATGAACAAGAATTTCTTCTCATCATGATTCAAACATGCAACTTGGAGTCAGATGCCATTGCATCATGAGGTTATATATTTATATGACCTTTTTTCTGATTGGTTGCCCTGCATTGTATGTCATTTAAAAAGCAGCCCATGCTGCCATACTCTTAATTATGGATACAGTAGGTGGGGCTAAACTAAATATATCATTTTCTACTTTCAAATAGAAAAAAATAACATCAGTTTGACTTCTAAGGGTTAAAGTTTTTGTTTTTTTTTTTTGCTTTTTTTTCCAGTCACAAAAGCTGTTTCCTTTCATTCCAAATTATGATGTCCAGTCCTTTTGGTCATGTGACGAGGAGTGTGGTGACAATAAGAATCCTGGCGTTCTGACTGTTGTGAGTGTCCACATCATTTGTCATGTTTAATTCTCCATTTTGTCAATTCTCCAACAAAATATGACCAACTTCAGCTCACTCAGAACACATTAGACTGTTTATATATTATTATTATAGTTTTTATTACTATTACTATTATTATTATTACTATTATTTTAAAGAAAAATAGTGGTCACAGTTTTCTTAGAGGTGGTGATTTCCGGTAAATTTTAAAAAGATCAAAAGTAAATCTGAAATGTCAGTCTGCTCCAGAAATTAAAGCACATTTTTGGGTTATTTGCTTTGTGCCACGAGAACATCAATGTAAACAATTTCCTGAAGAGAAGCTGCTAAAATGATTCCAAAACTACAAGAAGGTTCTCTTACAGTGTCATTGAAGAACCACTTTGGTGTTCCCTAAAGAACATTTTATTTTTTATTTTTTTTATTTTTTTTTTAAATTAAATGCATTTATATACAGATAGAACATTATGGTTATGTGCAGATGTCCATAGGTAAAATAAATATACCTACAAATCTCTTGAAATATGGTCCCTTAGCAACAATAAGACATGCAACATAAAAATTAGGCAGAGTTTTTCTATATTAACCTAAACCTAAGCTGAACCCGGAGTTTCCCTGGGTGGCAGTGGCAGTGGCAGTGGCAGTGGCAGCGGCAGTGGCAGTGGCAGTGGCAGTGCTCTGGTTCTGTCATTGTGACTCGGTTGCTGTGGATGCTGTTAAGATAAGATGCTGACCTTGCAGCTCCAAGGCAAAACATAAAGACACAAAACATATTAAAGATTCTGTATAGAACCAAAAGAGGTTCTTCTGTGACATTCCTCCCTTTTTATTGTAAGAATGTAAATTGACAAATGTCAAAAGTAGACATAAATGGCAGGAAATTGTCATTTCTAAACATCTGCATTCGTCTGATTGCTTCAATCAAAACTGTGTAACTTCAGTAGACTGTGGCACTTGGTATTATGACTTAATTTCAAAGTCGAAAGGTTATCCATACAAAGCTCCTCTTTTTCACTGTAGCAGAATGATGTTCTACACTTTCCATCTCTGTGATCAGAGCTGAAAGCTCATCCAGCCTCATCAACAGAAAACAGAATTTTTAAAATGACAAGATGTGAAGATGAAACAGTGGCTCCATGGCGAAACCATGTTCCTCATGTTGGACTGTGTGTTGTGTGCAAAGACCTGAGAGAGGTTTGATTATTATTTTTTTTCCCTTTTTTTTTTTATTTCTCAATATGTACCGGTGCACAAGTGAGAGGAAAGCTTGTAGTGCTGGGTGTTGTATATTCTGTCATGTAATGAAATATTTTAGAGGAAAAATATATTTGAAATATGACTCCCAAAATGTATAAATAAATAATCATGAAAAACCCGGCTTTTCGCCCTTATTTTTTCATTCCAGGATGGTAAACTCTCACAGCTTGGCTTAGAGAGTGACTCGAGCGAAACGCAGTATGTTTGCGGCATAAATATATAAATAAAAAGTCTCACAGTGTCACACTGCATTTGTTAATGGCTGCCTGATTCACACTCTGTTCTGAGATTATTCCTGCAACACTCACAAGCAGTGAACCATTAGCAAAGGAAAGTAATTACTGAAAATGTTAAGTACATCAACAGCAGAATCAATGTTTTTCTTTACTGAGCACGTGTTCTAGTCTTTTTCTGGCCAAGACAGCAAACCAGGTTACACTGGCTGAAGCACAGCAGATGGACTTTCAATATATTTAATGACATTATGTTGTGACTCTTCTTTCTTGCATAAAAAACCTTTGTTTCTTCATAATAAGCAATGAGACAAACTTGCAAATTGTCATTTAGCACTGTTCCCACTCTTTTTACTGAGAATGAACATAATACATGAAACTTTGAAACAGTTCCACACTTTAACATGTTCACTGTTTCTGCTGAAAGAACTTGAGCATTTGTGAGAGAAAACAGCGCAGGAGAACGAAGAGAGAGAGAGAGAGAGAGAGAGAGAGAGAGAGAGAGAGGATATGTGACTGTGAAACATACTACAATAGAAACCATATGGAAAAATCTTCCCCAACCTTATTTGAAACGCTTTTCATGCAGCATCTCCATCTTAAATAATGTCGGTGGAAAATTAGCATCTTTTTTATATGTAGAGTTATTAGCACTTTTAACACTGGATTCATAACTTTTCTGCAAAATCTTAAAATAATTATTCTACTTGGAGATATTTTCAATGCTAAGATGATCCTTCTGTATCTAGTGGCAAAGCATCATTGGCCATAAATTAGCATTCAGAGAACACACTCTGTGCTTAAATTGATTAGAAATACATCACAGTGCATTTGACACAGAATCTACAGTTTGGACTAGGCATATATTTTATACAGAGTTAGGATCTGTTGGTGGTCAGCAAGATACCAAGCTTCTAGTCGTTAAACCTTGTTAGTATATTTTAACTGTCCCTGACTAAAATACATAACTTATGTTGTTAACATGTTATAAAATTAAGTTCAATTCACTTTGATATCAAGTGCAGCTTATTTAACCCAATCAATGTCCCAGATCTGGAATGTTATACAACAGTGATCCCCAATCACTGGGCCGTGGAGCATTTCGAACCTGGCCGCGGGCACAAAAAATTAAAACTTAAAAAAAAATAAAAAATACAATCTCAATCCGTAGCGTCTAAGTGTGTTTAAAACATCAGCTTTGCCGCTATTCTGGATGAAAGTCATGGCAGAAAACCCTGAGATCACCACAACAGCACTGAAAACTTA
>JBBIGC010000145.1:23969402-23984023 GCA_037576955.1 Lepidarchus adonis
TGCCCCTTATCTAGAACTAACAGAAAGCTTGACTAAATAAATATGTTTTTAGCCTGGACTTAAATATTGAGATTGTAAAATACAGTGTCTACTTATATTAAGTAAAGTATTATGTGATTGTGTACATGTCCTTTTATATGCCTTACAATGTTTTAAAACATTTAAAGTAAACATTTTTGCACAGACTCTCGACTCTGGTCAAGTCCACAGGGTGATCACTTTTATCATCAGGTTTTCATATATTAATCTCTATTTTCAACATAGAAACCCTCTCATATTTTAAATAACTCTAAAAATTGTTCCATATAGCCCCATAAAGGGTTCACAATGTGTCGGATATTTAGTCATTTTGTCGGTAGTGTATTTGTTTCATATTGTTGGTCTCTCCTAAGTTTTCACGTCTACTCCTTGTTACAAAAAACAAAACATGTATCCAGTTTTTAAATGGGCTTATTTGTTTATTTTCAATCATATTTTACAAAGGAAATGGGAACCCAGTATGGCAGTCAGAAGAACAAGCTGTTCTCCAATTCCCATGCACTTAGTTTCAAATATCATCACCAGACTGGAGCCTGTAGCTTTTAGCTTGTTAATTGAGCTAACAACCGTTAAGTGCCTCAGAAAATAAACCCTTTTAAAAGTCATGAATTAAAATTAAAACCACATTCGGATTTGGATTTTGTAATATCTCTCCTGCTGTGATAATGATGTGCAGGATGGAATAAAAAAGGAACATATTCTCAATAAATAAAATATTTTCACTTAAGTTAAGAAAGGCAGTAATGTTCAATTTACATTTCGCATATTTAGTGTTACACATTAGCACAGTGGAGACAGGTGGTGTATTTACTGTTGCATATTGATTAGTCATTCGGTTCAATGCCTAAACTTCAATGTAATTACATGAGTAACTATGTGTAATAATCAAATTTTTTTCTGTAGCAATGTAAGTTACATTATTTCATGCATTGTGAATAAAGTTATGCCAATCAACCACAACATTAAAACCACAGGTGGCATGAGTAACATTGTTTATCTCATTACAATGGCAGATATTGCTGTGAACATGCTTTTTTGAAGTTTAGAAGCAGGAAAAATGAGTGAGGATTTGGGTTTGACTTTATCAAGGGCCTTATTGTGGTGGTTAGACATCAGGGTCAGTGCATCTCCAACACAGAAGGTCTTGTGGTGCCACAGAAGAGCTTCGGATAGAAAGGTATCTGAACACACTGTGTACCAGTCGGAGCAGTTTGGGGAAATTACTCAATATTAGGCGATATTAATGCATAAACGTGAAATACATAGACTCTTTTCTTTTAAAGATGAGCACAAGGAAAAAGGAACTCAGTTACATTATCCTGCCATCCAGAAGTCAAGTGAAAAGCAAAATAGTTTTGCATTCTGCGGTTACTTTTATTATGAAATGTGACACTGTGGTCTTTTGCGAGCGAAAGCATTAAATATTCATTTTCCTCGTTATGAAGTTGTTTCTCATGCATTCCACATTGAACTGTCGGCGCTGAATCAGTGATAATGGCAGATGAGCGCTCATAAAAATGATTTATATGCCAGGTTTGGAGCTTCCGCTTGGGTGACATTGACAAATATCTTCTCCTTCAGTTCCACCACCCATCCCCACCACTTCCCCACCCCAAACCGTTTTCCACCTACACGCACACGCTAGGTAGTAGGGCTATTGTTCCACACTCTTCTTAAAAATAGCCAGATGGCAGAAGTAGGTTAGTATTCCTTATGGAATTACTAGGCTGGTAGCGAGGGGAAGGACATTGTCCTGCGAATCTCCAAACGCAAGTTTTTGGCCACTGCAGCAGGTGCCAAAGCTGCTCTCTGGGTCAAAATTCACATTTATTTACCTTAAGTTCTTGATTCGCCTTCTAGGCAAGTTACCCAGAAGATCCCCCACCACCCGTGCTCTGTGACGGAGGGGTTACGCCTACACGACCTCCAACATATCACTGTTTATCCTCTTTGATATAGACAGAGAAGCGCAAACAGAGGGAATGGAGAGAGTAGAGGTTGTGAAAATGCTTCGGCGTGATTATCATGTCTGAACCACATTATAATAAACATGTGCAAAGTCATTTGTTGGCTGTGGCCAAGATGGTGCAAGGAAGTGCTGCAGCTAGAATAAGCTTAACGCCCTCATTGGATTCCAGTGACGGTTCTTCATACTCACAACTGTTGAAGCTTAATCTCAAATCAAAAGGAATTTGATGGACAATGTTCAGCACAGTTTGGTAGGTCCCATCTCAAGCCCTGGTGCTGGACACCAGCCCAGTTCAAAACCCCTGATCCAAAAATCTGACCTGTGTATAGGGCAGAAAGAGCAATTTCTCCATTATGCCTGACCACTAGGGGTGCTATGCTGCTACCATATAAATAACGTCTTTACAAATGAATAATGTCAACGTATTAACTAGCATAAAGCAAAATTTACATAATTTTTAATGCTTTTCAATAGAGGTAGTCAACAAAACCTATACTTAGTTTTAAAATTTGGCTTCTTCAGT
Organism: Lepidarchus adonis; assembly: GCA_037576955.1. Lineage (NCBI taxonomy): Eukaryota > Metazoa > Chordata > Actinopteri > Characiformes > Lepidarchidae > Lepidarchus > Lepidarchus adonis. The sequence continues at coordinate 23,971,934 of JBBIGC010000145.1, forward strand.
TTAATCCATTGTTCTAGGGGGTATGGATTTGGTAGATATCTGTAATAACTTCATATCAGATTAAAAATTGATCAAGTTGGGTTTGCCATGAAAAAATTATAGTTTACTTTTGAAAATTAGAGATTTGATAACGCAATTTGTCTTATAAAAAGTCTTTTTACTTTTGATAATTCCAAAATAAGGTTAAATTTCAAACAGAATTTAGGTGTAAAACTTCAGCAACAAGACTAATATTACTATCAAATACAATAAATATTTCTTCACCCTCTCAATCAAAGTTTTGTTCACTTCTGTAGTTCAAAGGCTGATTTCTACTATGAATCTACATCAAACTTATGGCAAAGGCAGCACCTCCCTGAACCCCACCTCCCCAGGAATGTAAATACATATTGCACCATCACATATTGCAACAACTATGATTAATCCACAGCATTATGCTTTTAAATTGAGTTAATTGAGTTGGCCTGTGGGAGGAAGCATGTATGTTACATATGTTAAATATGTTCGGATGGTGGACTATTCGGTTTGTTGTCTGTTTCTGCACACACATCCATAGTCAAGACTTCACAGCCTCCACATTTCTCCTCTGGTCCCACAGTTTGTGAAAATGTTAAATGTCAGACACTTTAATAAAAGCCTCTTGAATAAATGATACAGTAACATTAGAAGGCCCCTGATTTGAAGAGGTCTTTACACAAGAGGAATCCATTGTTTGTGGGGTAACATTTGCTCAGTTTTTCTTGTTTTTTTTGCTCTCTCTCCCATTTTTCTAGCTTTTGGCTCAACTCCTGACTCTAATCCATTAGCTTTTCAGCAGAAACTTCAGGAGCGTAATAAAATGTGTTCTTGAATTCTCATTGTTATCCTCCCATGTTCTAATATAGGAACCTTATCTTTCAAGTTAGCAACCACTTTTGCAAATATGGTGCTGTTTGGTTTGGTAGTGGTTTTAATTTCATTATTTGTATTTAATTTTCAGAAATATATTCTATACTGAAGACTAAAATTAATAGAAGGTGCAATTATTACTGGATGTTTTTGGAAGTGCTCAAAGAGAGTGTAAATATAATTTAATTGTATAATTACTTTTACACCTCTGAATCATAATCTCAGCTTTTACAACATTCTAGACCATTCTGTTGATGCGTAATTCGCCGTACCATCCGCCTTGTGATGTACAGAGCAGGCCTGCAGGCACATATGCTCTCGCAGGCGTGCAGGTGCTGTAGTGTGGAGCCGAACACGTGAGTGCTAATGGAATAGCTTGTATAGACGGGGGCTGCGAAGCCCTGTCCGCTACCCGCTGATGAAGAAATCAAGTGGAGGCGAACCCTGCTAGCACAAGCTGCCTGCTGCAGAGCCACGCTGCGCCCAGCCTGTTCTGCAGCGAATAGACGCCCCAGCCAGACATCTGATTACAAATATGTTTCATTTATAACAAAAGCTGGAAGTCTTGAGAAGGCCGAGGCTGAATATATTGATGCTTGTTTAAATCTCTATAGTTACCCCTTCCTATGTTGGGAAAAGCAGTGTGATTTTATTCGTTATAACTCTATATACAGCAATATTAAATTACACGTGGTAGTAACAAACCCACCACATGTCATTTATGAGATTTTATATGTTGATAAAATAGTAGGATAAATGGGGGAACAAACATGAGTATAATGTGGTAGAGGTGGGTGCAAATCTCAACCTTCTAGTCTAATGCGAGTCCCAATTTACTGTGGGAGGCATCAGGCAAGTTGAGATTTGGATAATAATAATAATTTCCCAAAAGAAATTTAAATGAGCTGCCTCACTTTCAGAATCTCGTTTATTGGCATTGTATCAGCTGTACAACGAAATTAAGGTGCAAATTTCTCAAGACAAAAAGAAAGTGTAGCTATGGTTCAACTATTCTAACTATTTGCACACTTACATTCTGTTAGACTCTATTTTTTTAGCATTAATAATAATTTCTGACATTGATATTTGCCATTTTGAGGCAAATAATAGCCAGACTAATTGTCCAACAATGGGTTCGAATGCGATCAAAAGATTCAAGTCTCGTTGAGCAAGTTTCCACCCCTTTCACTGCTGAACACCAGTGTATTCACGAACTAATAGGTCATCAGTGTTTTTTTTTAATGCCCAATATGGGCAAATCAATGGTGTATTAAAAGTGCTGAATCATAAGAAGCTTTATGTATCTATGAGTATTGTTACTAGTACAGTACTACAACTCTTCCTGGTCCTGCTTTTAGGGCCGGTACATTAACGGTATTCTTATAATACTTTTTAAAGGAAAAAATATAAATAACATAATTAACAATGCTTTATTTAACAAATCACTCTTATAATTTAACACATTTAATTCTGAAATACAAAATAAAAATTCCAAAGGTTTTAAATAAATATGTGATTGATAAAACATTTTTTTTTGTCTATTTTAATTCTTTAAAATGACTTCTCAGTCCACAACAAGTTAATGTGCGTTTATTTAAGTGTTTTACAATGTTATAAAAAGCTGCATATTTGCCATATACTTTAGTGTCTATTAACAGACGTTAAGTGTCACATGCTTTTGTATATATGTATTAAATAGTGTATTAAAATGTGTTAAATAGTCTCACAGATCTGACCGGCTACATATAATTTCAGTTTACAAACAGCCATAAGCAGAATAGAATTTTACGCATGCAGATCGGGCGCAACAGTATGTGTGTGTGTGGATGCACATGCGAGAGTTTCCCTGTGTGTGCACACGTGAGGAGAATGCTCTAGGTTAACGTCTTAAGCAGTAACGGAGATTGTCAGATAAGCTGTGAAAGATTATTTTAATGTAGAAACAAAAATATGATTTAGTACCAAAAACAATACTGTGTGAAATGTAGCCCTGCTGGCACATTCAGTACCAGGTACCCAGTCATATACACGCATGACCCCATCATTTGACCAGTTATACGGCCCTGAATCAGTTCCCCCAGTCTTTTACACTAAGGGTTTTCTCAATCAAGTGCATAATCGGTTAAATGACAGAACCGCCAGTCTGACCAGCCTGTAAGATCACTGAACAAACTCATTTATATACTTTTCTTTATAGGTTTTATAGTGTTGGAGGATGATGCTCTTATTTTACTACCGTCATCAAGAACATAAAGCCCAAATCAAGTTCCTGTTCCTGACTGCTGCCTCAGCTTCCAACCCCTCCCCCCAATATTTCACAAACTGGCTTTATTTTAAGGTCTAGCCCAATGACCAGAGTGCTCACTACAGTGTACAGGTGAGAAATGTGTTGTTTGTGAACAATTTGTATATTTTAAAAAGATCTTTTGAAAGATTCGAGTTGTCTTTGAGTAATTTCTTCAATTTTCAGTATGTCACTCATTTTGCTCATTTGACTTGGTCCTGTTCAGCTATAGCTTATTCATTCTCAGTGTAGGAAAGATCGATCAAGTGTGTGTGTGTGTGTGTGTGTGTGCACTATATATCTGAATAATTTATTAATGAGAATCTGTCGATACAGAATCCCGATCTGATATTCGTATTTCACCGGATAAGAGTTTCACAGCGCCCTCTTCAGGTACATTAAAGTTATTAAAATCTAATGTATATGTTTGACAGCAGAAGTTTGGAAACCTTCCTTTAAAATCCTTCCTAATTGACAATCCCATCAAGTCCAAACTCATTTTACATCTTGGCTTATCAAAGTGGGGGTTTGTTTGATTGATTACCATGGCATAATGAAGATAAGAGGCATTTATTTGTTGATTTAAGTTAGCTTAGCTACATTAGCCTTGCTAACTGAACTGTGCCATTTAATGCAGGGATTTCTCCTTATGACTACTAAGGGCTGCAAGTGCATCATTATCTATTGATGCCATTGAAAATCATAATCAGTCTTGTCAGTACCACTGTATAGGTGATATGGAATCCAGTACTGACAATAACGTACTACTGACTTCATTTGCATTTACTCGAGCATGTTTGACCCCCAAAGTCCAGTTTGTCTGATTAGTGTGATCACTTGAGCAAATAATATTATAAATTATAAATTATAAAATATATTAATTATAGTTTGGGGTTACTCTGGTCTGGTTCTCACTGTGTTGATGAATGTAAATTGTAGTTTTTGAAAATATAAATTCCTCTTGCAATGACAGACACCTCTATAAAAATCTGTTAGTTGCTGCATTGAATAATCAAAGGCATGTGCTGAGGTTGTGTGTCATTGCATCCAAAACAGCTCCATAAGTCATAAAGTAAGTACCTTGATTGCTATTGTCTTGTCCTGGTCTGCAGGCCAGGAGGGTAGTGGGGAGGGGACAGTCATTCTCGCTCATGGTATAAAGCAGCTGGGCACACGCTAAGAAGCACCACCAACTGGCCATTACTCAAAATATCTAAGTAGCTCTGTGGTCAGAAGAAAGATCTAAAGGATGGCTTATGCAAAATGTGGGAGAAAACCTCTAAGGTGGATGTGCAGGGTAACAAAAATGCCAACAACGAATTATTCATTACTAATATTGCTATCATTCTGAACTCCAAAAGAAACAATATCCATCCAATCAATTGACGTGGATTTTGCTCTTTCCTATTGGCAGCATTGAGTGGTCTTCATCATCCATAGAATTTCACCCTCTACCAGGATGAAGATGAGGTGGAGAGGAAAGAGAAGTCGGGTTGAGAGAAGAGGGAGAGGGGGTATTGGCCGCGAGGCTGCAGACGTGAATCCCCAGCCTTTCTTAATTATATTGTGCAGCGCGACGTGAAAAGGTGTCAGATGCCCACAGAAGCGGATCTGTCCTAATGAATGAAAACAGATGGGAAGGACTGCGAACAGAGCGAGTGCCAGGAGATCTGGGAGGCATAGAGTTAGAGCTGGAGAGAGTGAGAGAGGGGGAATATAGTGCGCTTGGCTGAAGGGGTCTCTACTGATTAAAGAAACCGTGACAGGTCCCTGGGCCCCGGGCTTTTCTGCTTTATTGAGGGATAGCAGGACAGAGACGGATTCCAGGCTACCACCACCACACACACACACACACACACAGACTGTGAGGAAAAGTGTGTGCACATTGTGCATTCGTAGGAATTCACGCATGTGCATTCATACATGCATGTCTGGGTGTGGGAGAAACACGAGAGGAGAAGAAATGGGTTTTATGAAGCATGTTATGAGATGCGATCCTAAACTTTAGAAGCAAAACTGTCAGAGCAAACCTGAAAATATGATCATTTCCATGGATGGGTGAAATATTCAATAGTGATATATTAATATAATATATAGAGTCCTAAATTGTGATGTAATGTTTGTGGGAAATTGACAGAAATTTTGCCTCTCTGCTGTACCGTTGGGATGGGAGTGATAACTGGAGTGAGTGCGGTCTCAAATACGTCTCGTCCTTTTGATTGACACATTATTTTGATCTACGTATTTTGTGAAGCCATGTCTAGTTAAGCTAGGGACAAATCTTAATCCTAAATTACATAATTTACTTACACATTTAAACAAGTGTATTATGATGAAATTGAATGTGAATATCACGTTCTTGTTCTTAATTTTTTTAAATGATTTTAATTCTCCCTGATTGTTTGAATTTCCCCCACGTCATTTCTAATGGCAACTAACAATACTGTGCTTGGAGACGAGCACTGTCCCAATTTCAGTCCAATAAATTTTGTAATTCTGACTGTTACTAATTAATTTTTACTCCTCTTACCTTTTTTTGAAATGCTTGTTATGAGTGTTTTATATGTTTTTTTAGGTTAAAACTGACACTTCATTAACTGTTCAAATGCAACACTGCTCTTTTTGCCTTTTTAATAAACAAAAGTCATTTTTAAATCAGCTGTTAGCTTTTGCTAAGCTAACAAGAACTATATTAGCTGTTCCTGGTGAAACATAAAAAGAAATTGCAGCTATCTGTATATTTAACATTTTATATTTACAAAAATAAATATTCTTATTAATGAGTGTGTTGTTTTTATTTAAAATAAAATTTACTTGTTTCACGTGTGTTTTTGAATTGGGTAGGCGTACAATGTACTGTTCTGTTTTAATTTTTATAATTTAAGGTAAAAGTACATGAATTGAATAATTATTGCATTACATTATTGCTTTGATTTTAAAAATGAGATGGGGAGATTGCTATTATAAACTTTATAATAGAATAAAGGTTATAAAATATTATAACTTTTAATATTTAATATAATAATATATATTTTACTATCATGCTTTGTTCATTAACATATTCTCTTTAAGTTCCCTCTGTTTGTACAGTCTAAAATAGCAGTAAGATTGTGACATTACATTTACTCACTAGGAAACCTGTATGAGAAGGTGTTAAGTTCGTAATTGGGTCTTGGTTACTCTTGGGTACAACATTTTCACACTCTTTGATTTAGTGCCTACACATAAAGATGATTTTACCCCAACAAACTGAGACATTGACTTGAAACTGACATTATGTAGCCGTTTCAATACCCTATTATATTTTTCAGCATAATAAATAAATACATATTATGATTATTGATTTGGTGCCATTTATGAGAACATCCGGCAGATAGACTCTCATATTCAAACCTGATATCTAGTGTGGTGTTATTTTTGCTATTGAATCATCATGTCGAGCTCTAAAGAAAAAAGCCTGTGTATGCCTATATGTTTGGAAAAGGATTTAATAAGATATCTAAATTTGAAATGAATCTTTCCTTTTAAAGGACAATCATGTTGTATAGATGTCAAATGATTGCCAGTTTGTCCAGGATCTCTAGCAACTGTTGGTTGAAAGTACACATAGACTACAATTTGCAAATGAACATGTATGCAAAGATCAGAAATTGTGAAATAAAGTTTCAAAACAAAGTTTGTGTTGTTGCTTAGCTATTGTAACAGTATACATGTATGGCATAGACCAAAGAGTACTTTTCAGGAGAACAACTGTGAAGCATGGTGGTGGAAATGCTATGGTTTGGGAAGTTAGGCTGCTTTAGGAACTCAGCAGCTTGCAGTTGTTGATTCAACTATTTAATTCTTTTATCATTTTCAAAAGTTTTTGAAGATGACATGAGGCCTTTTCTCCAAAAAGGTAAAGGTGTACCAGACAGGAAACAGAAAACTGGAAATTAATCAAGCAAGGATCAATCAAGCAACCTAAAATTTACAAAAAGCAAATTTCGAAAGACTCAAACATTTACGTTAAAAATTTTACCCAAGCAGTAGTTACATTGGCATTGAATGCATTGCTAAAGTGTAAGTTATTAAATACTAATACAACAATTGAATTTCATAGTAAGTAGTGGTAAAATGAGTAAAGGTTAAAAACAGTTTTATTAGAAATATTTGAGAAGTATTTACAATAGTTTTTATTACAATTACTATTATCCAAACATTGTAGGACACATTTCTGTTTTTTTAGTGTTTGTTGTGGCACAGCTAATGTGAATAAAGTTTGTGAGATATTTTGAGAAGTGTGCTTTACAGATGGGGCTTACCTGAGGTATGGAGATGTGTTACTATGCACCTGCACTGGGTTTGCTTCAAAGACCTTTAGGTCAGGAGACTGGGATGACTCTGCCAAAAACTAGATTTCCTGGTCAATGTTCTATTTTTTGTTGATTTCAATGTGTTTAGAACAGTATGTTGCTAGAAGTTTCAACCATGACCCAGTTTTAGTTTTTAGGCCAAAATGATTTAAAATCTCCTGGTACTTCATGGAGTCCACAATTCCACATATCCTAACAAGAAAAAAGCCTCAACACATCACATCCATACTTGGCAGAGGAATTTAAGTTCTTTTCTTTATTATAATCCATCTTTTTGCAGCAAACACACACTTAGTGCTGCCTGCCCCCCATAAAAAAAACACTGATTATATATCATGGTTCCAGTACAGATGCTAAAGACTATGAAACCCTCTGCTATTTACACTTGACATTTGTGGCTATGGTCACTTTGTTTAAAGTATGCTAGCTCGAGGTGATATAACTATCAGTATATATAGAAGAAAAAGTAAGATTTTCATTGTATTATCTACAATTTATTTTTTACATGTGACAATATAATTGTATTTAATTATTTAATTGAATTATTTAATCCAGTCAAATATTACTAGACAAAATAAAATAGACTTTATTCTGGCACAGCTTACAGATACTTTGCTCGTGTTTTTAACAACTCTCTTGACAAAGGGATTTTTACTTATGTGTCACCTAATGTTTATACCCCAGTGAAATTGCAGACGACAACTTTATAGCTCCAGAGCATTAATGGGGGTTTAAAGTGAAATATGACTGAAAAATGTTTCTCTCTTGCACTTCTCTGTCTCTCTCTCACACACACACACAAAATACACACATATATAGTACACTCACTGGCCACTTTATTAAATACACCAGTTCAATTGCTTGTTAACAAAATAGCTAAACAGCCAATCACATAGCAAAAGCATTTATGGGGAGGAATAGGGGATTTAAGTCACTTTGAATGTGCCATGGTTGTTGGCACCAGAAAGTGTGGTCTGAGTATTTCAGAAACTGCTGATCTACTGTAATTTTCATGCTATATTGTAGGTTTTACAGAGAACGGTCCTAGAAAAGAGAAAATATCCATTGAGCAACAGCTGTGTGAGATGATAAAAAGCAACAGTAGCTCAAATAACAACTGATTACAACCAAGGTATTCAGAATACCATCTCTAAACACATATACCTGTATTCTGATGGATACTTCAAGCAGGATAAGGCATAATGCAACACAAGGCTGTGCTCAAAAAATCCATACAGCAAAATATTGTGACCTACTCGTGGACAATACACGCATCGATACAGATGCTGCTTTAAAGAACTTTTTGGCAAACAGTTCAATGGTGTAATGGCAGTTTTGAAAAAGACACATCACCTATGGTGCAGTGTGCAATACAGCCAAATGGTGCCAGTATATAATGTATAAATTAATGTATTAAAAATGTTTGTAATTTTTTAGTTTTGAAGCACCCTCTCTCCATCACTTTCACATCAAACATGTGGCTAGGGAAGTTTCATGTAAAATAAAGCATGTGATGTTCAATATGTGTAGGTTTACAATACGCCATGCTAACAGCGCAGCTAACACCGTGGCTAACAACACGGCTAACAACACAGCTAACAACGGAGGATGTGCTTTTGATGGTTCTTGCATGTATTTACTGTGCAGCAACTGTTGAGAATAAGCTGTAGGACACATGGACAAGATCTAAAAACAATGGAAAGCAAAGTTAGTTTTCACCTACTTGTGTTGTAGCTGCTGTAATTTTTTGTGCCACACTACCACTGGTGTTGAACCTTCCAAAAATGTTTGCTAGGGCACTGGGGAAACTCGCTACTGACTTTGGACTACAGAAGATTTTCACATTTCTTTGGTGTAGGACTTTGTGTTTTAATTGTGTTTTAAATCTACGCAATATTTCTTCAGTAAACCTTTAATTTATGACTGCAATCAAGTCTCATTAATTGTAATGTTAAAGAAAATAAAATTTAAACCTATGACAAATAAAAATTTGCAAATGTATGAACTATTACAAAGTACAGTTTAAATAATGACAAATATATAACGCACACAGGAGGCACAAGAACTTTTATAAAATAAGGTCATTATTAACCACTCAGCACAATGTTGCTATAAGACCTCAAAAGGTCCGGAAGCTTCAAAACGTACGTACCCTTAAGAAGGGACTAAAAATAGTTCAGCAACTACTGACTATGAACTAACCAGCCCTAGTTCCTGTGGTGTTAAAGCTTCCTAGTTCCTAAAAATATTCCTGCCATGTGAAAGTGTACAGTTCTATGCAAAAGTTTGGCCACCTTTCAATAAATAACATATTTTGTCGTTTTTTTAATTTGAAAACATGTTAACACAGTCTCTCTAGGAAATAGAAAAAATACACAATATTTTCCGCAAATATTCATACATAGTTTCTTTTTATGCCATAAATTGAGAAAACAACAACAACAACAACAATAAAAACTTTATAATGGCACTGTACAAAAGTTTGGGCACCCTACATAATCAGTATTTAGTAACACCTCCTCTGGCAGATTTCACAGCTTCAAACGCTTTTTAGAGCTAAAAGTCTTTCAGTTCTTGTACTTGGGATTTGTGCAATGTTTCCTGTGCCACTGGCTGCAACACAACCCCAAAGCATGATAGATCCTCCATGCTTAATGGTTGGCAAAGTGTTCTTTTCATGAAATGCTGCTCATTTTTTCTCCAAACATGTCTTTGCTGATTGTGGCCAAAGATTCTATTTTAACTTCATCAGTTCACAGCGCTTGTTTCTAAAACACATCAGGCTTCTGTAGATGTTCAGTTGCATACTTCTGGCATTTGATTTTATGATGGGGACGCAGGTAAGGTTTTCTTCTGCTGACTCTCCCATGAAGTTCTTGTGGAACAGTGCACCACCAGTCCTGAGTCTGCTAAATCTTCCGGTTTTTACAGTCAAATGATGATTTTGATTTGTCTTTCTAAACAGCATACGAGCAGTTCTTTCCGAGAGTTTTCTTGGTCTTTCAGATCTCATCTTGACCTCCACAGTTCCCCTGAACTGCCAGCTCTTAATTACATTTCTCACTGTGGAAACTGTAAGCTGACAACACTTCGTATCTTCTTGTAACTTTGTGTTAACTGGGTTAACATATTTTCAATGACAAAATCCCCCAAATCTGTTATTTATCAAGGGGTGTCCAAACTTTTGTGTAAGAAATCTTGGGTTTAGACTGGAAACCAATCCTCCTCTCATCAATCAATCAATCAACCAATAAATAAATATGTAAGTAAGTATAATCAAAGTAAAGTATGATCACCATTAACTTGAAGCATCCGAATTCATTCATTAATACATTTGTTTTAGTTGGTGAGGAAATTATTAAAATTATTATTAACAGTTTTAAGAGTGGGACCGACCTTTGCTACCAAAAATTAGGGCTAATTCTGTGCTATCTGTAAAATAAACATCACTTAGCAAGTTTAAAGTCAATAAATACAAACACCAAACAACCCACCATTATCAGAGTATTTGAGCGTGAGGCTGTTGTTGTAGAGTGTGTGGTAGCTGGAGTAGCTGGCTTGGCACATGATCGTGTCTCCGTCTCTCCAGCGTGGCTTGCAGAGTTGCAGCGTGCTGCTCATGTTGGTGGAGTAGTTCTGGTGAAGAAGCTGCTCAGATTTTCTGCTCCAGGTGAAGGTCACCTGCTCTGGACTCAAACCCTCCAAAAAACAGAGCAGATCCACACAGTTGAGCTTAGTGCTGTTCATCTGCTGCACGACGAGACCAGCTGGAACTGAGAGGAGATGGAATTCAGCCACAAATACAAACATTTACTTCCATCTATCACTCTGCAGAACACTGCAGCTCAACACAACTTCATGTCTGATAGATACAGTAAAGAGCAAGAGCGTTCTTTGAATGCAAGTACACACAAAAAGGGAATATAATCACCAATAACTTGAAGAATCAGGACTGAAGACTGTTCCACTGTGGGTGGGGGTATTATCCTGGTCATTGTACAGTTATAAACACCAGCGTCATTGCTGCGAACATCTGTTATCTTCAGAAAAGGGTCTGTGTTTACTTTAAATCTCGATTTACAGTCGTGGTCAGTAGTCTTATTTATTTCAGTATAATATGAACAGGGAACTGACTCTCCATCCCTTTTCCACTTAAATTTGACCTTGTCATTGTAGTTAAATTCTGAGAGACATGGCAGGACGACTGTAGCTCCTCGGGACGCTGTAATAACTTTCTGTGCACCTGCAGAGGGAGAGAGAGCATTAGAGAACATTGAGATACACCTTGTATAATACTGAGACGTTTGTCTGGTGATGGAAACTCGTCAAGGGAAGAAGGGAGGCTGACACAAGGGTTTTGAGCTCAAATGACGACAGATATGCTTCCAGTTTATTTTCTAAGCTCTTAAAAGAGTTTCTGAAACAGTCACATTCACATTGCCCAAGTACACCTAGCTGCTGGATGGCCATCCACCCCTAAAACCAGAGGTGTCAAAAGTAATCACATTCATTACTCAAGTAGAAGTATAGATACTAGGGTTTAAAAATACTTCTTTAGAAGTT
>JBBIGC010000145.1:24002510-24018279 GCA_037576955.1 Lepidarchus adonis
GACATAGAAAACAGTGTAAGTGCTACAACAGTGCATATAAGTGCCACAACATTTCCACCTGAAAGAGAAACACATTTTTTCATCTTCGTTAATAAGATCAAGATAATCAAGATAAATTATAATAATAAATATATTATATAAAGCTACTTTCACAAAATAGTGTAGAATGGCACTGGCCTATTTGATGGCAGGTTTAGAGAGTTTAGGCCACCTAAATATAGAGTCCCCAAAATATTGTGCAGAGGGAGTAAACCTGTGGAGCTGACGAGGCCCAAAAAACATATTTAGTTGGAGAGAGAAACAGGACTTTTCCTCGATCCAAGTTTCCTTAAATCCCTAATTAGTGATACCCAGGAGAAAAAGAACACAAACCCAAATGGCATCAAACTCTCTACTTCCCAATTACCCACAGTGTGCACTGGCTGAGAAATCCTTGCATTTTCTAATTCGACCTGGGTTGTCGGGGTTCTGGGGTTCCCATTGCTCATCGTGCGAAAGGAGGACAGACGACCTGAGCATTGCAATATACACCTCAGAATTATTTACCAAATTCAGTCCACGTAATGAACAGTGTCTCACAAATGTGAGTACACCCCTCAGATTCTTGTAAATATTTTATTATATCTTTTCATGGGACAACACTGAAGATAAGACACTGATACAATGTAAGAGATTCACAAGTTGCCACTGAAATCCTTTTTCACACCTCCAAGACAATGTCGCAGAACTGGTGATTGTTAAAGACCTTGCGTTCCTCCACCTTCCATTTGATGGGTACAGTTCTTCAGACATGCTAAGCCTTTATCCTGGAGCTGTGCTTAGGGTCGTTATCATTTTGGAATACTTCACTGTGGCCCAATTTCTGAAGGGAAGGGATCATACACATCTCATTTTAAATTTATTGTTATGATTATTTATAATGAATAATATAAATAAGGTGAGTGTGTGTGTGTGTGTGTGAGAGAGAGAGAGACAGAGACAGAGAGAGAGAGAGAGAGAGAGAGAGAGAGAGAGAGAGAGAGAATTTATGATCTGTATGTTTGCCAGCACACACACATGTACGGCTCTTCCTCACGTGCGTTTCCCAAACAGACTTGTGAGAACGATTCAAGAATTAATTAAAACCGACACGATTCAATAATATATCACAGCACCTGTGCGCCATATGGTGTGTAATGATCGCTTTGAGTTGTTAACGCGCATTTATGCTCTTGTCTAAGTGAAACGGTGACGTGTACTGATTCAGAGCATGCGATCAATGGAGAATCGACTGTTAACATGAACAGAATATTTGGTCACTTGGCGTGTCACGTTCTCTACGACCAGATGCACTCTTTAGTCCAGAGAGTGTCTCCTGCCCCACACCAGCTGGTTTATTGCGGGGGAGTGGAGCTTTTCAAAACCACATTCTAGTCACTTTCCCCAATCTGTTAGCATAACAAAGCAGCGCAAGTAGGCTTGAGTCAGTGGGCGGGTTTGTGGGGGGGTCTTCTTATGGTATTCTCGTGTTTTCAGGGTTTTTAGTGTTAATGAACTGTAGCTCCCTGGTGCTAGCAGCACTCTTCCAGCCCCAAACCTTAATACTCCCACCACCATACTTTAGTGTAGGTAAGACACACTTGTTATTGTACTCCTCATCTGGTTGCCACCACACACGCTTGATAATAAGTTTATGAACAAATAAGTTTATCTCTCATCAGACCACAGGACATGGTTTCAATAATCCATGTCCTTAGTTTGCTTGTCTTTAGCAAACTGTTTCCGGTCTTTCTTGTGCATCATCTTTAGAAGAGGCTTTCTTCTGGCAGGACAGCCATGTAGACCTGTTTGATACAGTGTAAGATCTGAGCACTGACAGGCTGGATATGACACTGAGCATGTGCACTTAACTTCTTTGGTCGACCATGTTGAGGTCTGTTCTGAGCGGAACCTTCAGTTAAACCGCTGTATGGTCTTGGTCACTGTGCTGCTGCTCAGTTTCAGGGTGTTGGCATCTTCTTATAGTCTAGGCCATCTTAATGTAGAGCAACAATTCTTTTTTTCAGATCCTCAGAGTTCTTTGACATGAGGTGCAAGGTGTGAGAGCGAGAACACCAAATTTAACACACTCCCCCTATTCACACCTGAGACCTAGTAACACTAACAAGTCACATAACACTAGGTAGGGAAAATGGCTAATTGGGCACAATTTGGACATTTTCACTTAGGGGTGTACTCACTTTTGTTGCCAGCAGTTCAGACATTAATGGCTGTGTTGAGTTATTTTGAGGGGACTGCAAATTTACGCTGTTGTAAGGGGTGTAGAGCTTCCAATGATATTGTGAACTCATGCAAAATCTACATCACCCTAGCTGTCCCACCCAGCTTTCAAACCCAGGACCTTCTAACTATGAGGGGACAGACACGCCCATTTTGGCAACATGTCTTCCCAAAGGTGAGAAAGGCAAGCAACATAATTTAAAGGAACAATCATTGGTAATTAATGGCCAGAATGTTAGGGACACCAATACAGAGTGGATAAGGAATTGGCAGAGCTCGATGATGGGGAATGGCCAAGAACATGGACCCCACAACCACTGTCTTTGACATTCAGTTTGTCCTGAATATAGATCATATTGTTTTTTTCTTTCAAACAATGACACATTTTCTAACTTAAAGTCCTTTTATATATCAATCATATCTGTCACACTTCATACGCATGTCAAAACCAATATAATAGGCTGGGCCACAAATTTGGATTCTCCTGCTTTCCCACAACAATGACTGACTATTATCACTGCCTCACCCCATTGTGTTTTTAGCCCCTCCCCAGATATTACCTTGATGTTTGGCCAATAATTCTTCTGTTCAGTTCACCTGAATTAATTGTATATTTTATTTGAGAGAGAACATAAAATAGCAAATCAAAAGAAACAGGTATTTGTAGCATGAAAGAGAGGTTTTCACTGTAGGAGATCCCAAAGTGGTGAAAAGGCGGAGTCAAGAGTCAAGACAGCTACTATATTTGAATCTCTGTGTTGACCTGAGCTGTGGAAATGCAACCACAGACCATCAGCTGTGACCAGTTCTTCATCTTCATGGTGATGAGGTCACAGTGCTCCTTGGACTCTTCAGGTGTGGAGATATTATTTCTCAAAGTGACCTATGAACGTCCTGAAGTAGGCCTGAAAAAGCTAAATCTTGCCTGCTTCTCAGGATAGGATGAATAAAACCTTTTTTTTTTATTTTATGAAAGAACATGCTGGCTCATCACTTAATTGTCACACAATTATTTTTATTATCAAACATAAATGTCTCCTTTAATGTTCACCTTCAATTCAACTTTTTTTCACATTTTCATTTTTTATCCACATTTAGAATGGGTTAACGCCATAGGAATTCCTAAAAATCACATAATATAGTTGCATGCTGGGTATTAAACTAAGGAATCATATTCCCACTCAGGAATTGCAGGGCAACATGCATAAGGCTAAGTAACACCCACATTAGCCTATAATGAAAATGAATAACTGCATGTATAAACTTGTATAAAACCTTCTAACATGTGTTAGTTGTTTGAATAAAGTAACGTTTATGTCAGTTGTCATAAAAGTATTTGATATTTAGCTTTAATATTGAACCCTGTAGTAAAGGCAGCATTAAAACAATATCAAACTGTAAAGTCAAATGCAACAAAGAATATTTAACTAACTAAACATATTACTTACTGTACATTTCTGAATCCACTTTAACATTTAAAACCTTTCTTTTCTTCTAAAGACTGAGAAGAAACGGTACAGTAATAGCTTTTGATTTTAGTTTAGCATGCGTCACCTGTATGAGTGCTATCTTCTGAAGTATCAGCTCTATTTTTGAAAATATGGGCTTGTAGATTTTAAAATATGGACTTTTAATAAACGTCAGCTTAGCGTAGTCGCTGTGTGAATTGGTTCGGTGAGGTGAGAGCTTTCTGTTGCTTGATGCAAATGCAGGTTGAAGGAGCAGCCGTGGTACAGCATGAACATGGCTAATGCACTGAGGGGTGCCTGCATGGGCTGCCAACAGCTCTCAAGCCTCGCCTTTAGCTTATTAATAAAGACACTTGGCAACCCGGCATTCCAGCTCAAACCCTATCTGCCTATATATATATATATATACACACATAATACAGATTATAAACACTATATCATTTGTATATGCTAAATGACCTTGGGCGGGCCGCATGTTTGTTAGCGTACCTAGCTAATGTAGCCTGTTTTGCAAAAGTAGAAGAAAGAGAAAACAAACTGCTAATCAAGTTCAGATTTTGCCACAAGCTTCTGTGGTGGCCATTAAGAAACACAATGTCACCTTCAGAAGGGTGGGTGGGGTTGGGGGCGGAGGAGAGACAGCCATTATTTCTTGGAGAGAGGCCTTGTCAATATTCCGAGCACTTTAACTAGCCTGCTTGCTCTGCAGGTTTCAGGATTGTTTCTTTGATAGATACAAATCCAAATACACACGCAAGCATATGCGCATGCTTCTGAAACATGGGCCACTAATGGCCTTTGGTTAGTGGCCATCGATTGCCCAAGAACCCCTTCCGCAATGCTAACTCTATCCTGTGGCTTCTACCCCTCCCTTGTGTTTCAGTCTGGAGCTCAAGGTTAGCTACACTGGATTTTGCGCCTGGGGAAGCATCTAAGCTTCTAGTATCTGTTTGATCTGCCCATTTGTTTTCAGTGGATATCTCTTGTCTGACTTTCCTTTCCGTCGTATGTCATTGTTTCCCAGTGACTTTACGACATGTTTTGTTTCAGTAACAAGGAATAGAAGAGACAAAGACATAAAAGCAGTATCTGAGGATTTACAGCATCTATTCTCAGAGGCATCTCTCATTCTCCGCCAGTTTAAGCATTTGGTATGCTGATCACAACATTGCACAGCATTTGACATGGCTATGTGACTGAATACCGAATGGAGGAAACTAACCTGTACAATTTCCTCAGGTAAAAGAATAATTTGGTATTAAAAATCAAGTGAGACAATTTCCCCCTCTGTATTAAATCTATAAATCAACTTAGATATGTTTTTATGTCCAATTAACATCATTCAACAAGTATGGATAATTATATATCATAATCTAAGTACAAATTTTGTAACTTATTTCAGGACAAATTGTTAATTTTAAACAATGTGTAGTGTGAGCGCTTACATTGGACATGTCCAGAAATTCTTATATTATCTTTATATTTTTATATTAGCATTTTATTATATCTACTTTCACTTTCACACCATAAAAAGGGGAATGGGGCAGTGTCGTAACCACAGTCCATCATAAGTTGCGTAAGTCATACTTCAAGGACCCCCTGTACTAAGAAAAGTAATTTCCCTTGGCTTTTATTGAGCAAAACACAAACACACAACATACAAATATTTGTGTTTTGTATTTTATTTTTATATGTTCAAAGAAAATATGGATTTTGTACCACTGTGTACATCACCATTCCTTGCAATTATATTCTGAATCATTTTGGAACCGAGGATACCAATTGTTGCAGTTTTTCATTCTTGCTTAATAGAAGATTTTCACTGCTCAATAGATCAGGTCTTATTCTCTTCATGACAAACTATAGATTTACAGTACAATATGAGACATTCACAGTTCACTGTAGGGTGAATACTGTATGTATACTTATACTCACCATTAGTGCTTGTAACACTTGAGCAGTAACATGGAAAGAAGGAGCCTGAAGGTGATAACTACTGCATTTATTAGCAGAAAGAACCTGTGATGGAGTGATGCCCTGTGGACTCTCTTCTGTGCATTTCTGTCTCTGCCCTAGTTTTACCCCTCATCATTGTTTGCACCTGTGTCTCATTATGTCTGTGTGAATAATCTTTTTTATACCACTTTGCAAATTCTGGTGCATGCTTGTATTTCTGAACTGTGCTCCTCTTTTTTCTTTTGCTTTTTTTCTAGCAAGTTCAACTTAGATCAGACAACCGAGTGAAATGTAGTCAAGACCATCTCTGACTTAATACAGAGTCAAAAGAGATTTGAGTCCAAACCACGTCCGAGTTTGTCGACTAAAGTTTGGTTCTACGGCATCAGGCAGCAAAATGTATAATATCAATTAATGTGTGAAGGGTTGACCTCCTGTCCAGGTTGGCCCATTTTGTAAGCTGGGATTGGTTCCGGCCTCCATGTGGATAAGCATTTTGGAAAATGAATGAATTAATTTTATTGTACAACAACTATTGTTCATTGTTTTGTTTCATCAGTCATTTAACTCCATTCGCTCCCATTCATTAAAGACAAATGCATTTTGTTTTTGGTAAAAACATAAACTGGATGTGTACAGGTTCTGATTTAATCTAGTAGTTCAGCTGCCTACCTGTTTCTCAGTTCACTAGTATGGGTACAGGTATGTCAGCCTTGCCCCACCATGATAAATTGATGAAACTGTCAAATCGCATTTTTTAAAAATATTTTTTTATTTTATTTTTTGCAATGTAAACCTTGAGTTTGTGAAAGGCGCTATATAAATTCAAATTATTATTATTATTATTACCATCCAGCTGTCAAAATCCTTTCGTGACAAATCAACTAGTCTTTCAAAAACCATAGAATGAGAAAAAAAGAATTTAGTCAGTACATTTTTTGCTTTTTTCCATATTAACTATATAGACACTGTATAGCAAAGCATTGAGTCTGTATGGATATTTTATTAACAAAACATAATAATAATTGGGGGTATATGGGCCCCTTTAGATTAGCTCCAATTTATTTATTCCCTTTTCTCAACACTATCATGAGACATGTTTCAGCTCCTCTTGTTTTCATGCTAAGTTTTGGTTCCCTAAGGTGGTGGTATGATTGAAGACATCCCCAAGATCTGTCATTTGGCAGCTTTTTTAGTAGAGAATATTACATAGCAACGTTAGACGCTGAAAATTGCCTGAGCTGCAGAACTTTAATTATTGTGAGTGCAAGGCTTCCTCTACTGTCTCCTTGTGATTCTATGCTTTTGCATAGTGTAGCCCAACTTTGCCGTATATTTCAAACGTATAAATCAATACACAACAAGTGCTAAAGTCGTAGGTACATATACTGTATAACTCACGTTCTGACAGTGTCCATCTGGCAGGCTTAGTCTAAGGAATGGGAGGGCTAGTTAAAAGATTTATGGAGATTATGGTTTGGTTCTTCACTCAAAACCTCAACTAAGCAAAACTGCATGTTTTTTTTCTGTCACGCATTACATATTATTAAAGTAAAAATTTCCTCAGTTTGAAATATTTTATACTCTAATTAAAAACAATTTAACATGGGAAATTATTGCTTTTGATCCAAAACACGCTTTTTTGAGAAATACACACATATTTTCCAATATACATTATTGTGTTCAAGAAAGAAAACTTTTCCAAATTGCTATTATAACGGCTCTGTAAATACTAATACATATATTGTCTGTAATGCAAGAGGGACTCCAAATTCACACATAGGCAATAAATCTGATTTCTTGACACTTTTTTGAATTTGCATTTGCTATAATGTTATCATGCCAAAGATTATATGCGGTTACATCAATAACTAACACATAAGATACACTTTGCTAGAATCGAGGTGGACCCCCTTTTGCTTTCAGAGTTGCATTAATTTTTCATGGCATAAATTCAACAAGGTGTTGGAAACCTTCCTGAGATTATGGTCCATATTGATGTGATAGCATTACGCAGTTGCTGCGGATTTGTCGTCTGTAAATCCATGATGCGTGGTGCGTAGTGTGTGCATTATTCTGCTGGAAGTAGCCACCAGAAGACTGGTACACTGGTCATAAAGGGATGCACATGGTCAGCAACAATGCTCAGGTAGGCTGTGTCATTCAAAAAATGCTCAATTGGTACTAAGGGGCCTAAATTGTGCCAAGAAAATGTCCCCACACCAATCAGAACTGTTGAAACAAGGTAGGATGGATTGAGAAATTGAGACTCCTCAGACCAGGTTTTTCCAATCTTATATTGTCAGATTTTGGTGAACTTGTGTAAATTGTACCCTCAGTTTGCCTCCCCATGATGCGGGCAGCAGAGTGAAACAGGATTGCTGGTACCTCAGAGCAGCTCAGAGAGAGAGAGAGAGAGACTGTAGGGATGCTCAATGTTATGGGATTATTTAGAGTGATGAACATGGTGCTCTAAAGAGTTCCAGCAAAACTCTCTATGACAGCACAGCTAAAGGGGAGAGCCAGGAAGTAGCACAGACATGAGGGCGTCCTGGGTCGCAAGGCAGCCAACCACTTAACTGTCAAAAAACCTGAGTGAATGCTTCAGGGTAGGGGGCCGACAGCAACCTAATTTACCAGAAAATTCTATGCCTGAGGACCCTCTGAATCTACCCCTTATATAGAACTAACAGAAAACTTGATTAGAGGACGGAGTCTTAAACCATATCAACAAGTCTGTAAAAATCTGAATGTAGGTGAAGCGAGGCTTTGTTGGTGTATTTTTAACGGATGTCAGTTGGGCTATTTCCATGTCTGTTGAGTAAAATTTTGACACCAGACATGTCTTGGTTGACCGACTACATCAGAGGTGTCACGGTTTTCCTGTCTTGTCACGTGTTTGGTCATGTGTTTCTGTTCAGTCCCTGCCCCTCACAAGTGTTCAAGGTTGTACCTTGTATATTTGCCCCTTTGTTTCAGTCATCCGTTGTCGATTGTTGTTGGTATGTTCCACTGTACATGTGATTTTCATTAAAACCCTTTGTTTTGCATTCACTGTGTTTCCTTTTACAGAACAATCGACCAAAACAATTTCGTATGCAGGAGTAACTCTTGTGTCAATGTGGGAGTGGGGTCCCTCCATGGGGGCTGACTGGACTTCGCCCCATTCACAGTTCCTGTTGGAGCAATGCCCTGCGTTTTGGTCGCAGACAGTACCAAGGCAGACATTTGGGCAGTGAGTGATCCTTGGGGCCTCGTCAGCCGCTGACTGTGCCTCAGGTCCCCAGACTTCCATTTCAGATTTTTCCTGGATTTTTTTCCTGCTTTTACTGGGAGCACTCCAAAATTTGTCAGTAGAAAATTATGTAGATTTCAGACTGGACTCATTGTTACTCTGTTATTACTCTCCGGTGTCGACCAGAGGATGATGGGTTCCCTTTCTGAGCCTTGCCTCTGTCACCTTTGGCTTTCTCAGTATGGACTCGGACCTGGATTTTGTACATTTTGTAAAGCTATACAAATAAAATTGACTTGACTTTAAGCTAAAAACAGTCCAGAAAATCAGATCAGTTCAGAGCTCAGATGACTAAACAAGTCTGGGTGTAGTATTCACAGTGAGCAGAGACAAAATAGTAGTGAATGTTTTAATGCTTAAGTGTGAGGACCACAAAGGAAATATGTGGGGATGGACATTAAAAGTTTCAATTTCTCAGTTATAATTGCCTTGGATATGACACCGTTGCAAAAATTCCTTTGAGTGTTCGCAGCAGAATGGCTTAAATGAGGTGTTTGTGTTGAGCGAGTCACACTCTTTTGCCTTAATGGCTTGGAATTCGCTCTACACTGGCGTGAGGGATTATTATTGTCTGAAATCACCAGCCAGAAAGAAGCGAGCTGTATGGGACTTCCATTAATCATGTTCAGTAAGTTTCAGCAGGTCTTGATTAAACACAGAACACACACACACACAAACACACAGTAGTACAGTAGACATGCTGCAGGCCTTGGACTAGCGCACACATAAGTCAATAAGCTTCATGGTTGGATCAGTTAACTCACTTCAGTTCTCTTCAGTAAATGTGTGTGTTCTTACTGTATATTGTGTCAATTCTTTCAATATATCTGGAAACGTTCTCATTTTTTGATGTTCACAATTTCAGGAACCACTATCTATAAGAGATAATGTTCTTGGAGAACTGTTACTTACTTCTAATGTTAGTTAATAAAAAGCATTTTAGAAAAAAAAAAGTATTTCTATTTGTCGTTTCACCTTGAAAGTTTCACACAATGTAAAAAACAGCTGCTATGTTGATGTAGAAAATAAATGGAGATACATTTATTTTTATAGATTCTCTGGACAGCAACATTAATAGGAATATAATACTAACACTAGCAAGTTGCATATAATAATACTACCAGTATTATATAATAATACAATGCAGGGAATTGTACAGTAGTTTCTAAACATGGAAGACCAAAAGGTGGATTGAATGGAAATGGTCCTTCAAATTTCTTTGTCCCATTCATTACATGTGACTTGCTTCCAGTCATTCTCAAAGCTGTGACTACACATCACATTTTCTTCATGGGCCATGATGCAATGAAACCAAATGGAAATTGAAAACCTAAGAATATGATCTATTACTTTACTATAAAACGTTCCCTCCCTCAACACCCCCAACTTCTTGAGCTGAACCAGAAAAAAAAAAACATCTCTGAACATCTCATTGGTAACATTTTAACAGTTAATGGCTATAAATACAATTGAAAAAGTTTGGCTCCCAAGACACACAACCATCTTATTTTTAATAGCCATCCATTGCCAAGAATCCAAGACAGCACCACCTTCTCTGCCCCTCCCCACCACCACTCAAAATGTGGTGCTAGCCGTAGCAGGCCTTTGATAGCTGACGTAGCGAATAAATCATTGTTTTCCTTCAAGCGTAGTGTCCAGTTATGTGGCCTATTCATGTTGCATTGAAAAAATGCATTGCGATGTCACAAGACTCAAGTTTTTTCTCGTCTTCACCCTCCCATTGTAGGTGGTGTTGTATAAAAGGGGCAGTTGTAGCCATGGGTGGAACTGGGGAAAATTAAATTATGCAAAATTTAGAATTTTTGGCTGCAAATTATGATTGTGACATCATACCACAGCAGTGACTATCCCAATGAAGATTTTTTTCATGTACAAAGAGACCAACAAAAGGCTTATGGGATTACTCTGCTATTAGACAAGGGTTTTGAGTATCTACTGTTCATTTTGACCACCTCGTTTGTAAGTCTTTCTAAGCTAGAGAAGCCCAGAAGTGCTACACCAGGTTAGAGAAGATGATTATGGTTTGGAAGAAAAAACATTGTCAAAATAGAGCCCGATCAACACAGAGCCTCCAATAGTGAAGGTGTACGGTGGAATTGCAGAGATGGAGCATTTTCAACTGACATGAAAAAACAGACCACAGCTCAACAGCACTGTTCAAATTTTGGAATGTGGAATGAAATTCTTTCATAACTGATAATGTTAATGCAACACACTCTAGTCTAATAAGGATGATCACATCATAGCTTTAATGTAGAAATCCTGCAAATTCCATAGGATCAGTAAAAAATGGTAATACGAATTCATATCTCTGTGTGTATCCACAAAATAATTGTTATCCCAGGACTTGGAAGGTTTAATTGGTGTGGGTAAAGGAGACCAAGTACTGCGGCACAGCTCCTTAACTCCCGCGTTCATAATGAGAGAGTAATGATCAGTGCAGCCTCTCAGTCACAAGCCAGATGAGCTCTTAATTGTTTGCTCCTCTCAGGAACCACATATTTGGGGGAGTAGTTAAGTTTAAGTGTGTGTGTGTGTGTGTGTGTGTGTAAGACAGAATCAGCATGCACATAATTATATATAGATCAATGGCGACTGCTTTAAAACTACACAAAAGCACAGCTCCCCTTAACATCATCATAACTGAAATAGTTAACAGTGTGTCCATATTACTGGTGATATATTGAATATGTTTTGTGATTACAAAGTATAAAAATATCACCGCAATGGAATGCTGTCAGGGAAAAATTCTAGATCAGTTAAAAAAAGAAGTTTATACCAGATATTGAGATTTTCTTATATAAATATATATGTCTTATTTTCAGGGGTTTTTTGAGGTTGCCAAGTTTGACATTGAGTAAAGTGAGAATTTTTTAAATCACTTGGCATCTTATTGTGACCTCCAGAATTATTGGCAGCCCTGTTCTTAAGACTGCTGTACATTCATTTTTTTCCCCAAAAAACATTTTATATATTTTATATACATTTATTAATTGGGTTAAAATACCACATTTTTACACAGATCATGTGTGCCAGGTATTGGCACCTCTACTGTTGATATTTTGTACAACTCCATTTAACTGTCTCCTATAACATTTCACAAGAATACAGAGACAGTGATATTTGACAATCTTTCTAGATACTTCTGGGTCCTGGATCCTCTCTTATGCACTCTCCTCTTCAGCTCACAGGTTTTCAATGGGGTTGTGTTGGTCCCAGTTGAAGTCTCAGTTCCGCTTAGACAATAAAGTTTGTGAATGTAGGTGAAAAATTCTTTTTTTTCTGGCATGTCTAACAAACAGCTTTTTGGCATGGAGATAGCATAAGACAAAGTCTTATGGTTGCCATGGAGACTTTGTGACTCCCAAAATACCAGTCTTTGGTGCAGTTAAAAGTGAGCTTTGTAGAACTTTTTACTTCTCTTACCATCCTTTTCACTGTGTGTGGTGGCCTGATAAACTTGGGTGCTTGTCCAGCCTTGTTTGTCACTGTGTTTTAAACTTTTATTATTCCAGTGACTGTAGATACAGGCAGGTTGAGGTTAGTAGCTAAATTCCTGTAGCCATTGCCTGACTTATAAAGGTGGACACACATCTGCCTTACTTGAACAGCATGTTTTCTTTTCTTCCCCATGTTGAAGAGTGACTAAGCGCAACAGAACTGTGTTGTGTGTCATATTTATACCCCAGGGAAACAGGAAGTCATTAATTAATAATTAAAAGTTCATAGTTTCTCTGATTGACTTTAAAAACTAAACTAGAAATGACAAAAAAATGCTTCAATTACATTTTTATTTTATAGGAATTGCTAGGGGTGTCAAAAACTGTAGCTCTCATGATTTAATTAAGCATAATTATTTATTAGTGATGGTTTTTTTTTTTCATTCACTTGAGCTGAGCATTAGAACAGAGATCGCCTCGCTGTCTTCAAGCAAAGACTTAAGACCCATCTCTTCAAAAACTAAACTTCTAAGACTAAAACTTAGTCTCAAACTAGCAAAACAAGCTTCTTTGCAGCTAACAGTCTATTATATTATTATACAATATTCCTTTTCTGTGTAGGGATTGGTGAAATTTTGTTTGACTAGCAGCTCTTAACTAAAGTCTAAGTTTACTAGTGGGAGGGGCACGTTTTCTTTGTAGGCTACAGAACATGTAGGTCTGCATTAGTATCTGCCAAATGCTGTGAATTTAAATGCTAAAATATTTTTTTTCACTCCCAATTTTTCAACAAATAAGGCATAAAAATAAGTTTGATCTTTTGGTATCTACATCATTTTCTTACTGGTTAAGACCACTTCCTGGTCATTCCAGTTCTACTCTTGTATAGATACGTTTATATGTATTTTTTATAGTCTTTATATTTCTATTTTTTTTTAAGTTTTTTATATTTTTGCTCTATTTACCTTAACTTGTCAAAAAAAAAAGTTTACATTCTTAAGGTCATGGGCAGCCGTCTAAAGCATTTCTCTGCATAAAATTTGAATTTGAGATGAGACTGATTTACATCTAGCCCAAATTATAATATAATATAATATAATATAATATAATATAATATAATATAATATAATATAATATAATATAATATATATATTATCGAAGTAACTGTAATGAAGTACATGTAATGAAGGTTGATTTGCCACAATGTGCAGTTAATACGTTCAGGTGAGAGAATGTTTTTTCTAAAATCTAATTGTTCTGCATATACATATGAATATGAACTTTTTGGTTTACCCCATACTCATAATGCATAACAGGATTTACCTCTGAAGTGGTTTGCTGCTTTTAACAGACATTTATTGTTTCTTTACATTATGCTATACTAATATACTAATGTTTTACATCATTTTTAAATTGGAATTTACACTTGTCACTTTAACTGATACATTGCATATCTGATGTGAAATACAGGGGAATTGTTGTTAGCTTGCTATAGCTAATAATACTCATCAACTCAATGCACAATTCAGTTTCTAAATGGCTACACTGCTGTAGGTTATTTATTAATTAATATTAATAACTGATACATTAGCTCTCCCATATATAAAATAGTTTACTGGGCAACACGTTTACACAGTGAGTTCTGTCTAGACACAAGCTAAACCACTAGGACTCTATGAGGCTATTGGGAGTATTTTAAATAGAAAATCTTCTCAAACTCTATTGGACTGTAGGATTTTATAGGTTTTTGTTCTACCAGGAAGTTTGGCTTTGGTATGAGGGACTGAATCTTAAAATAAACCGCTGATACCAACACTGTTGTATGCATGACTGGCATAGTCTCAAACATAATCTAGTGTGCTACTGAATGCCTGCCCAGTGATGCATTTAGTTTCTAACTAAATGTAGACCAATGGTTTTTTACACCACTCAACTCTTAAATGGGCATTTATCTTTCTACATGCAGTGCATCACTACCATAGTATCACTTCTTGTAGTTGTGGGTGGACTATTCTTACCAATGGTGACATTACATTGGCCTTATTTGGTTTTCCATGCATATTACACAACAATCATATTTCCTGGTGTCTCATCCAAATCTAAATGCAGATCTGATTCATTGAAACTCTTGCCTCTTGAGCAGTTTTTTGTTTTTTCCATGAGGTCTTGAAAATGAAGGATAACTGGACTTTTTTAAAAAAGAGAGTTCATAAACTAGGTATTAAATCATAACTGTAAATACTAGGCTTAAGTTTGCTTAAGGCTTAGGCCTTAATGCAACACACATCAAACAATACATTGTTTAGTTAAATTTTCTTTAATATGTTGTAAAAAACATTATTTCCAGGTATTATGAGCCACAGTTATTAATCCTTTTGTCATCAAATTTGCCATCATATTCAGTTCTATGCCAAGGAGAGCTTTTGGTTATTATGTAAATTATAAAGGTAGAGTGATAGGAGTGAGAAACAGATGTATTGGATTGTATCTTTGTGTAATAAAAACCTAAATAATAAAAAAATCACACGCCATACACTCCCTGCCATGAAACACAGGCTACCGTGTGTTATTGTGCTCATATATAGTGGAACTAATGTAGGCGAAACTCATAAAGTGGTCAGTGAGTGGAAGTAGATGGAGGCGTTTCTAATAATGTGCATGGTGAGTGTGTATACAGGGAGTCAGTGTGATACTGTGCTTGTGCGCCTGTGTATAAGACAGTAAGAGACTGATGGAGGTACACCATTTGTTTATCTTCCTTGGGAAAGTGACATAGAGCCAGTATTGTACAGTCAGCACTGGCAGACATACTTAATCTCACACTGACACCTTCGCTTTCTACACATATGCATCTGTGTCTAAGGAAAATTAGCTCTATAAAGTACCATTGGCAATTAATGAACATGTACATCTCACACTCCTGCTTTCAGTGAAGCAATCTATTCTGAAGTATGGAGCGCCTGCTGCTGCAGAGAATCTCATCAGCTCCCACATAAAACTGCACTTTTCCTTTTGTTATTATCAGCCTTAAGCTTATTGTTTCTTTATTCTAATTTGGCTCCTTATTTGTCTATGTCTTTGTACTATCGAGCTATTATAGACTAGGGGTGGGCAACATGGCCGTATATTAGCATTTCCCTGATAAATGACATCGTAATGCACTGTTTACAGCAGTGGTCCCCAACCTTTTTCGCACCACGGACCAGTTTAATGTCAGACATTATATTTGTGGAATTTAATGTGTTGCGGGTTAAAACAACAAAATAAAATGATACGACCAACACAAAAACTGTGGTATTTAGTAAATATAATAATAAAGGTGAATCCAC
>JBBIGC010000145.1:24042273-24053792 GCA_037576955.1 Lepidarchus adonis
TTAGTCATAGAAACAGTGCAGGTTCTACAACAGTGCAGATGATAAGAGCTACAACATTACTACCTGAAAGAGAAAACACTACGTATCATTAGGTGCTTATCAGTAAGACAGTAAGTGCTACAGCATAATTAACATGGTCTATTAATGGTCTAGTAGTGCTCAAAGATTCCAGGACATTCTTCTTTGTCATCAGCTTCAGCTGGTCTTAAGTTCTTTAAGTGCTTCTTTACCTATTATAAGGAATTACGCAAGTACCATATTTAATTATAGCATGAACATAAGTGAATATAAGTGTGAAACTGTCAGATCTGTAAAATTAAGAACTGTAATAGTGCAGATTCACGATGGGGAAACGGCTTCCAGAGTGAAAATGTTAATCCAACCTGAAAACCAATGGTTTGCTAATTATCCGCATGTTAACAAGGGCTCCGATGCCAAACCTGCTAACTGCATATCAACAGGAACTGCCCCTGCTATTGAAACTCAATGGGAAAAATCCTGGTGCGTTACAGTGAATGGCCTCTTACTCTCTAACTTTGAGCCTCGTCTTATCTTTGAAGTGTATTGCAAGTTCCTTTTATGCACCTCGCAGCACCACAGTCTGCCCCATCAACTGCTTAGGCATTGGCACTAACCGCGGTGACATCCGTGCCTTCTCCTTCACGGGGGGAAGTGAGGGGTAACATCCTGTTCTGAGAGCGCTCAGCGAGGAGCGGTAGGTATGAGGGAGAACATGCATATTTCATAGATGTCAGCTCTTATTTAGGAGCAGATTAAAGAAGGGAAGGGCAGAGTGGAGGAGTGTGAGCGGAAGAATGCTGAGCAGCAAGGAAGTAGGTGTCCAATGATGAGGGGATGAATTATAAAGGTCTAGACATAAAAAGGGGCTAGACGGATCTCGCCCTTCATTCCTCCTCCTCCAGTTCTCTTTGATGTCTCTTCCTACCTCCGCCATTCCACCTAGCATCTTCTGAGGACGACTCTTGTTTAGTTTAGCGCCTATAATGTAAAAAAGTCAGAACGTTTTACCAACAGCCTCCCCCTTTTTCACAGTGTTGAGTTTTTTTTTGGTTTTGTTTTCCGGCCTTTGAAGGAGGGGGGAGCCTTCTTCTCTTCTCTCCCTCCCTCACTCGTTTGAATTTTTCATTTAAAATTTTCTACAGCGCCCTTCACATACCCCCCCCCCGTGTCATCTTTCCCCAGACGGGATTATTTACTACAGATTCCCGCTGAAATTCTTCGCTCGCCTGAGGACAGCCTGCAGCCACACAGGAATCAAAGCGAGATCATTCCCTCCTCCTGACCCTCAGGGGGCGAGCGAACGAGCGAGAGAGAGAGACAGAGAGATGGTGGAAGCCTGGCTTTTTAAAGAATTAGCTCGGGTCATAGCAGTGAGCATCAACACTCATGGAGTCTGCCGATAGTACTGGAAAAGGTCATGAACGGGTCCTTCTGTGCATTCATCCAACGCAAATATCGATTGTAACATTCCCCTCTTCGATGATTGCACGCTGAGCTCTGGAGCAGCAGTATTGAAGCAATAACACGCCCTTTGATCACGACTTGACTGAGCATCCCAAATCACCTTGGGTTTGCCGTCGCCTCCCGTTCATTAGCATCCCGGGCAGTGTGCTGAGTGCACAAACAAATGTTTTATTCATTATTTAACAAGGCAGTGTTACGAAATACGAATTAGGCCAGTCATGAAAAACTAATGACTCCAAACACTTCGCCACTTTACTGTAAATACTACATCATCAATGAAGAACATGCTCCAGCTGGTAGACGATAAGTCCGAGCCCTGATCTTGGGAATGCTCCTGTAGATGAAAAGCTGCTCTATGAAATCTGGACCTCACACTGCCTCAGGGAAATCCTCTTCACCCTCATTACTAATGGTTATCCACTAAGAGTTCTTAAGATCCAAATGCTAAAGAGCTTCTTGGGGTTCTTCATTCTCCTGGTGCTCCATTCTGGGTGATAGTTCAAACACATGACCAATAGCTAGCAGATCATCACTTAACCAACAACTGTCTGGTGAAGATCAAAGAGAAGGAGACCTCGATTCCTGAGGTGACGACAGCTCGACGTACCTCTACAGAGACAACACACTCCAGTATGTTCCTGAACTCAATGGTTTAGATGGTGTTATTCTGACGTTAAGCCTTCTTTCAGCGTGTGCTCAGTGTCTCACAGTAACTTTGTATAACCCATCTTCAGGTTTACACCTGGTTGAAAAGGCAGGAGGAAATCAATCAGGCTGCTCAAATGTTGGGAAATTGAGCAGAACCACTATCTGCTGCGAGCCTCCCATGGTTTATGGGACAAGAATATAGCAGGGACTACCAGACTTAAAATAAAATAAACAATTAGATCCAAAAACAGTGATCTCATTTGACATAAAAACAAGAAAGAACTGATTTAAACACCTGAGAAACAGATATTTAATTTGATGTAAACATATTATTTTATTTATTTATGTATTTGTTTATTTATTGGTGGTGGTGGTAGCCGGTGTGATGGTGGATGATGCAGTCGAGGGGGAGGCTGAGGCGAAGGAAGGTGGAGCTAGGTAATTAAGGCCCCGAGTGACCCCTCCCCAAGAAAGGTTCCATAGCCAGGTGACCCGCCCCCAGCTGAGCTCCGCCACACAGCAACCCCTAAACCCCACCCCCTAAACCCCACACACACACTACCCCATTTTGTTGTGAGTGATTTTCACAATGACAAATAGACACTTTCTTCTTCTTCTTTTTCTTCTCATTATTCTCATAGAAATGTTTATGATTACATACAGCCGTGTATGCCAGATTATTTTTATCATTGCTTTCATTTTCTTAAAAGATCAAAGGTTCAGAAGTTGTTACAGAAAAAAGGGGTCTGATAAAAAAGGGATTATTTTCCAATCGTGTAAGCTCCTTTTTAATAAAAAGTTAGAACAGAAACAAAATATCAAATGCTGAAACAAAGAATTCTGGTAATTTTGTTAATTATATGCTCATTTAGAATTTGACCATAGCAACACTTTTCCAAAAGGTTACCTATTTTTTAACAACACTGTATACAATCTATAGCTTCTGCATTGCTTGAAGCCAAACTGTGTTCACAGACAGATGCTTTTCAGTCTTCGTGCAGTGAATTTTACTGCAGAATCACGTCTGGTTTAAATGCAGTGTCACCATAGGGCCTGGAGATCTCTCTCCCAACCTTTTTTCATACGTGTTGCTTCAAATCACAATGTGAAAGTATATATTTGTCATAAAACAATAACTTCTCTGTTTCTTCATTTGCATTTTAATACGATTTGCACATCATTGCGTTCCCATTTTCTTTGGACATGAGGTTATACGATATCTCTCATAAATCCTTAATTATAACTAGATGGCCATTTGCACAGATGTTTACGCTATCATGCTTATTATGCTTCCAGCTGTTTTATAGATTTTGCCTTCAAATACACGCATATATAAATGGATTAGAACAAAAATCTCTGCATAAACACTGGATAAAGGACAAGCCAGAGAGATGCACTACCAAGGAGTAGGAGTTGTCTGCTGATAAGGCAGCTGGTTTCTTTACTCTGAAGCATACAGGTGGAGAAAGTGTCATACTGTTGCTTTCTTCTGCTAGGAGCTCCAACTGGCAAAAGCAAAAAAAGCACCAACTGAAAATGAGCCAAACAGTTTTGATCCCTTCTCACTTCAATAAGATGTTTTGTCATGGAAGCGTTGCCAAAGGAGTAATCATCTGTTTATAGTTTCACCAAATGTGTGAATAAGAGTCAGAACCTCCAAATGGAAATGGAAACGGGGCCAGAAATCATTTGGCAGAAGCAGTGTAGACCGTTGGAAATGTGGCAAGGGGTTTAAACGTCTGGGTCAATTTTAGTCCATAAAGAACTGTACATATATAGTAAGACATATAGGGGTTACTCAGTGGTATTCTCAGCCCTTTCAAATCCAATCTCCTTAGCATCGGCTTCATGTAAGACTGTGTGTTTGGAAGCATATTCCATATAAACTCATTGAGTAAAGCATTACAGAAAACTTCCCCAGACTTTCAGTGGCGCCTCATGAAAACTACGGCTGCAAACGTACTTGAGGTCAGACGGCGGTGGGGTCTGCACCACCTGTCAAACGTAGCATGTCACAAAGCCCTGCATTTGTGAATAATTCTGAAAGAACAGACGGCAGGCAGGTCGGGAGACAATGAGAGATAGCGAGAGAGAGAGTGAGAGACGTTTCTCGCTGAAATGAATTAAAGATGACAGTGAGTTCTCTGTGAGGATTTGAGGGCAGGGCCGAGTTTGAGGAGGGTTTGGGGAGTGAAAAGCCTCCTGTCACTCAATCG
This sequence comes from Lepidarchus adonis, assembly GCA_037576955.1. NCBI lineage: Eukaryota > Metazoa > Chordata > Actinopteri > Characiformes > Lepidarchidae > Lepidarchus > Lepidarchus adonis. The sequence goes on from JBBIGC010000145.1 coordinate 24,046,623, forward strand.
AACGTCCCTGTACTCTCCAGAAATGTCCAGTTCTCCCACGGCATCTGCAGACAGCCTGTGGCTCCGACATCAGCTTTGGTCGAGTCCTTCTCAAATGTTCCAGCCTGGTTAAGTGACGGTCAATAAAAAATGAGTGTCAGTAGCTTGTAGAAACATGTTTACCCATTTGTTCTGAAATCAAAGGTATTGAGTTGGCCAATTTTGCTGTGGGAACATCTTTTAATCTCATTGGAAAGCTTTTGCTAGATGTTGGAGCAGTGTTTTGAGGGTTTAAGTGCATTCAGTCACAAAAGCAGAAAGAAAGTTGGACAAACAGTGGTCACAAACCAGGTCATCCCATAGAAACTCACTGGTGCTCCAGCATTCTACATTTATACCCCCGGAAGCAACAATTGGTTATTTATATGAACTTAGGCTTCAGAGAACCCTTTTCTATTGGAATTCTATGGGGGTAATACAAGCTATGTGCTACTGTAGGCTGGTCAAGGAGAATAAACAAGCAAAGGCAAAACCAAAAATTCCCAAAGTAACAGCACTAGGGAAGATTTTATGGGCACTAGTCACATTTTATTATTAACCATGATATTTGATTCTTTTGGTTTCTTTGGGAAGTCCGAATGGTGTCTCAAGTCACTGGGTTTGAGCCCATGTTGAGTTTCAAGTCAGCAGAAGTCAGAGTTAATTCATTAGTCTCTGGGGTCCAAGTCTGAGTCACTTCTCTGCAGTGTAAATGTGAAATGAGTATCGAGTCTCTAGTCTTGTTATAACTGAAAGCCCTGCACTGTGCAGATGTGTGAAATTCAAGCCTTTAGTCTAAAGGACAGAACTGAACTAAATAGCGCTAACTCATTTGAAATGATTGGTAGCTACGCTATACAGCCAGCATAATAACTTCAGTGGTGTAAAGATACAGAGAAAAGCATTATATTCTATGAATGTCAGCTAGAGTAGCTGAGAAAGTAAGTTAAATTCACTAAAAGCTTTCATACGTTCTGCCCAAACTACATGCAAGTCAGCTATGCTAATTATGGTTAGCTGTAGCTTTATTGCTAACACCACAGCACTTTTAATATGGCTCACCTCTCTCTCTCTCTCTCTCTCTCTCTCTCTCTCTCTCTCTCTCTCTCTCTCTCTCTTCTTGCCTTCTCTTTTCATTAGATCTCTATCTTCCCCTGCCTGTCTTTTCTTTTGTCTCCATCTCCTCTTTCTGACACTGAGTCCTGACCTATTCGAAATGTCTCTATCAGTGCTGCTGGGTTGCGTGAGCCATCAGACTGAAGTGTGTGTGTGTGTTTCTTTGTTATTGTGTAATGGACCAAGAAATCTTTCACTGATCAACTCGTACCTGCCAAGCCCTCCAGCTGTGGAGGTGCAGGAAAACAGCTGGGTCCCCTGCTTCACAAGAACAATGCGAACACAGCAAGGATGTAAGATAGAGTGAAGGAAAGCAACTGCTTGAAGGCACATTCGCAATGGAAAAAGAAGGTTGAAAATGAAATGAAGGATACTCTTATACTCTATTTTCAGCTCATAGTCATAGAGCTCCAACCAAGACTTGTTTGGTAAAATGTGAACAAAGCAAAAGGTTGAATTTTGTCCAACTGTCGATTTAAATGTGATTTGCGTAAGAAGGATATTGTGACGAATTTCGGCATGGGAAAAATTCGCCATGGGAAAGGATGGACACAAGGGTTTAGTGCACGAATACAGGACGCGGCCTGTTTCCGTTTTATTTAGCAGCTCTGTAAAGAACTCTGGTACTGGTGCGCCCTCTACAGGAGAGTTTGCACAAAGCACTCAAGCCCAAGTGTGTGTTGGAGGTGGATGACTAGGCTCACCGTGGTCATGTTGGTCGTTTCAGTTATTAACCCATATCAAGTCATCCACCTCCAAACACACACATCCACTCACAGCCATTCACATAACCACAACAGACATCATTTCACCCCGTAACACATTGAACACAGTAGAGAACCTAACTTCAATCGCTCCCATGATTCCCCATGGCAGTCCAGCCCCAGCTCTGTTACAATATGTCCTCATGCAGATTCTAAGTGATTAAATGCTCACATGCAAAAAGCAATAAAGTTACCATAGAATGAGTGAGTTTCTACTAGGTTGTATTTTCAAATAAAACTATTTGCAAAGCACATTGTCATATTATCATAGGAAGCTAAACATGTACAATACTGCAAATATGAAGTATTTTTTATTTTGCTACTGAGAAGGTTTTCATTAACCAGCCTAATGCACAGGCTTGTTATGTGGAAACAAATACATGATTATACAAGAAAATATACAAGATGATTTTTAACAACAAAACCCCCAAACAACTAATGTGACCAAAACATTCTCATGATGTATTTTTTTAGACTACTTGACAATTTCTTGAAAAATTTCTGGCTAAATAGAGATAAAAAAAAATACAAATTCTTCTTTAAAATATTTGTGGAGTGAACTGTAGAAAAAAATAGAGCACTTTTCTTGACAAAAACCCTTCAGACAAACTTAACACTGTCCCTTAACACATATATTAAAGAGACACTTATTTGAAAAATATATGTGGGACATTCTTTATGTATTTGTGAGACTGCTTATCTTGTAAGCCATGCAAATTGCTTTTGTCGACACCAAGTGTGTAAGTTTGGCATTCCTTCACCCAACTCCCACTTTATGATACATACCAGGAATACATGACACACATTATACCAAACGTTGGCCATTTTACATAAATAATAGCAATAATGACAACAGTTTCAAAAACACACAATGTTTTAAATTAATTCTAAATCCAACAATAATGTAGAACTGAGGCATAGGGAGCATGCTTACGCTGCACGGCCCCCTGGGATAGACAATTTAGTGTGTATTTGGGACTGTGTTTGAGGTTAAATGTGTTCTGGTGGGGTATTTTGTGGTATGTATGTGTTTGTTTGACTGGGTTGGGAGTTTGTGTTTAGTTTTGGGGTAAATGGGCTGATCCACCCTCACCGGGACGGCTGGGCATTTCGGAGGCTTGGGGGTGGATCCAGCCATTAGTCTGGAGTTCATGCTATGAGTTGCTTTGTGTGTGCTACTCCAGTTGGGGGCCACACGTGTGCTTTGGAGCTTAAATAAAGTGTCTCTGTCCCATATTGAGCAGCCGTCTCTTGTCAAGTCTCCATCATTTTCCCGCAGATGATTTCACAAGCTAAGTCACAGTATGTTAACTAATGACTTTTAATGAATGAATGCTAAAGGCCGACAAAAAGGGAATTTGATAAAGATTTCTTAACTGAATTTCAAGTCAACATAGTCAGCTAAATAGAACCAAAGAACTATTCAACAGAGAGCCTGTGAACACATATTGCCCGACCTGACATTAAACATTCATAATGCTAAAAATACCAGAAACAAAGACAAAGTGTGCTGTTATCAAGTTATCTAGCTATCCTTCGGTTAGTAAAATAGCTCGTAATACCTTCTTTCACCAATCACATTGGCGATATGTGTGGCTAAGAGCCCAACCTCCAAAGCACACATCGTTTCCCCACCAATCACACTGGCGATGTCTGTCTGAAAGATGTCCCCTCAAGTAGAGAACGCAATTTAATCCTTTGTGTACCTACATGCATGCAACACTGAATATTGTTGGGGACACATGACGCCCTAGGTCGACACCCTTTCACTCCTAACAGAGTCTCTTAGGCCCTTTTCCTATTAATCTTAATTTTCAACTAGTCGAGACAATCTAGATGCCTTTATCTTGCTGCCTTAGTCATATAGCATACTGTATATTATTAGGTTTTCAATTCAGTTCTGAGCACTCAGTAGTCTTGCTTCGAGGAAAAAACAGCATTATCAAAGCTCCTGGTCTGGTTTTGAATAATATTATTACTGCTCTTGAGAAAAAGAAGCAATGTGCGTCACTTTTCATTGAGCTTTTGATACAGTTAATCACCTACTGCTACTGAAAAGGTGTAAAGTATTGTCATCGATCATTGTGAAGTTGTGCCACAAGGTTCAATTTTAGGTCCAATCTTATTTTAAATGTATTTAAATTATAAGCTATACCAACCTGCAAAATGTATCTGTATGCTCACGATATTTTTATATTATGCGGCAATCTCTATGAATGCAGCCAGCTCGTTTGATGCCCTGCAAGTTTCAGTGAAAAACTATGGTCTTAAACACATATTTAACTATATTTATGCTGTTTTCTAGAGTTGTGCTAAAGTTAAAGGGGTTCAAGATCGAAAGAGTCGCTGAATACAAGAGAAATTTAATGATCAAAACAACCAGCACAATACTGAACTAAGACAAAAACGATTTCCCGTCTGTCCTTGATTCCAATGATGAGCTGTACACTGCTGCATTAAAAAGGTACAGAATGTTTAATTGCAGGAAATATATAGAGGATAAGTTATTTTATAAAGCTGGATGCCTTTTCTGTCATTAAGAGGGAAACTCATTGGTTACATTTTATTTATAGGACTTTCCAGATGCCACTATAAATCACTATTGTGCTTCCTGCTAAAAATGGACTTTTCCAAGTCTGCTCAAGCGATTTTATTAAACTCAAGATCTCCAAAGCTTTTACTGAGCTGGATAAATCAACTTTCAGTTGGAACATGGCACATGACTCATTGGTACCTTCTTTTCTGAGCTTTTAATTAATTACTTTAGTTCTGATATTATATTATACCAACTATTACAGTTGGTTTTCATCGATTATTGTTTTATTTGTTCATTTCCTTAGCCATTTTTTTTGTGCAGGCAGGTTTAATTTTTTTATTTTTTGTCTGTTATTTTTTTTCTTGGCTTTATTATCCTATTATATTTCCCCTTCCGTAATACTCAACTACATCATGCATTGCAGATCAAAGGTACTTTTTAATAGTTGAACTGAAGGAGGAGGTTTTCATGTGCTGCACCGAGGATGATTATTGCTCTTAAAATCCTGTTTGAGGGACTTTGTAGCCTCCCCAGCCCAAGAGGAACCATGATTGTCATAATTGGATGGCAACTAGTCCAGACAAAGGCAAATGGCGACTGCAATCAGCATATATTTTCATATATGGGAAATGTTGGCTTTCGGTTTTCGATTAAATCTAAAAAAAAAAATTAAAAGAAGGTAATGAAATCGCAATGAAGTCTAGGAATTGTTGAGCCTATATATATCCAATCATTTCATTCATCCACTATAGCTCCCTGTCAGTATTCCTACTGGAGTTGAAGGCAAATAGAACTTAAAGTAGAACTAGAACTTTAGAACTTGCTTGGTGTGAAAGTCTTGAAAATCAGTTTTTTCTTCAATGCCTGGTTTTAAAATGGTGTGAGGAGGATGATAAGGAGGAAGATGAGACTGCAGTTCAGCTTTTCTTCACAGGAATGTCTTCAAATTCCAGGTCACGCAGTCCAATATTTTAAAGAGTGAATCTGATCTGAAAGAGGGCGGCATGGACTGAGAATGATGCTTTTACAGTCCCGTTTGTTGGGTGTTTATAGCACTGTGTGCGCCCTGTTAAAATTTAATAGCGGCGCCGGGCTGTTGTTGTGCTTATTACGATAGTGCAGGTTTACACAATGGGATTTGAGAGCGGTGGGCCAGCTAACCCTCAGGGAGGCAAACAGACAGGCAAGCAAGGAATGCACCAGACAGGAGACAGAAGGATTTATAGTGCTGCAGTCGCGTGTATTAAGGCTTTATGGGAGAGGATGGGCTGAAACAGGTGCAGGCCACCATTCTTCACATTTTCTCCTTGTGAATCCCCATCTCTTGGTCCCATCCACCCTTTTTTGGAACTTTGTGGTCTCATATCTTATTCGTTTCTAGTCATGGACTCTACCCTGGTGTTTTCAGCTCCAACATGACTGATTCAAATAGTTATACTGTATAACATCAAACATGTAATTGAAGATTAATTATTTCTCACATCCAGACAAATTTATTCTGAATATAATATAAAAATATAATCTGGTAATTTGGTGTGAAATGTTGTCCTGTTTTATGGAAATAAAACCTTCTTTACACGTCGGCCATTTCTCCACATTGAAACAAATGGATTAAAGCTGACGTTATTAACATAACTATTCAATCACAGTAGAAAAGTGTGAACACACCCAAAATGCTCAACAATATCTCAGTGGTGCCTGGGCTGGGACTTGAACCTGTGCCCTTCTGAACCAAGGACCTAGTACATCACTTAAGAGAGAAGAAGCTGGTTCTTCCCAGTAATACACATGGTCAGTGGATTAAGGACGATGGTTTTGATATTTTTTTATCAGAGTGTGTCTATGGTCAGATACTGGCCTAGGTGATGTAGACACATCGCCTCTATCTTTACCAGTGGCACTTTTGCCATGTGGGTGTTGCTGATTATTACACTTGACAAAGACATACTAGCTAAAGACACCCATCCATTTTCTACAACGGCGAACGCATGCGACGGTGGCCGCCAGAGAGAAAGGCCTGGCTCTATAAATAACTCATTGTCTGTTCTGTTGCATGGAGGGCTAATCTCACATGTGAGCACCAATTCCAGGTCACTGCTTTCTCCCACGGCCAGGTTTATGGGTCCCTCAGGTGAAAGGGTGGCAGGGCAGTGAGGGATGGCTTAGGATGGTCGAGGGAATGAGGGAATAGTGAAGAATAAAGAAGAATGAGGGAAAGTGAATGCAGTACTGTTGGTGCAGGAGTGCACACTTTTGTGTTTCCCTGCTCTGACACACTGCTTCAACTCGATTGACATGGAAATCGATCAAATTGGAAAATTACTACCTTTAGTTATACAGTGGTGGCAATATGGCATAAAAATAATATCGCAATATTTTTTAAGTTATATCGCGATACACAATATATATCTAGATATCTTAAAAGTTTAACAGTTTAAAAGTTTAACAGTATAAACTAGAAAGCGAAAGTTCCTGGAGAAACTTTGAAGGTGCCTGCGTCTTGTTGCGTAATAATATGAAACTTTATCACAAAACCCCTGGGGTGCACTTACTTTAGCACAAGACCAAGGGGGCACACTTACCTTAGCACAAAACCCAGGGGGCGCACTTACTTTAGCACAAAACACAGGGGGCACACTTACTTTAGCAGAAGACACCTGGGGCGCACTTACTTTAGCACAAGACCCAGGGGGCGCACTTACTTTAGCACAAACACAGGGGGCGCACTTACTTTAG
>JBBIGC010000145.1:24057324-24067541 GCA_037576955.1 Lepidarchus adonis
ATTCCATATATATCAGCTTTTATTCCATATATATCAGCTTTTATTCCATATATATCAGCTTTCATTCCATATATATCGGGTTTCATTCCATATATATCGTGTTTCATTCCATATATATCGTGTTTCATTCCATATATATCGGGTTTCATTCCATATATATCGTGTTTCATTCCATATATATTGTGTTTCATTCCATATATATCAGCTTTCATTCCAAATATATATCAAGTTTCATTAAATATTTCCTGTTCGGCTTTCCATAATATATATATATATATATATATAAAGTATCTGTCCTCACAAATATCTATATATAAACAATTATATATGTATATAGAAAAGGGTCAATTAGCATTAAATATCACTGTTTTTGTTACATAAAACCACACAAACGCCTTACATGTTCATAAATGGGGGAATAATATAAAAAATGTGGGATAGGGTCCCAACCTGTCAAACCTGTTAGCTTACACGGCGACATATTTCAAATGTTTTGCATTCTGCATATGTAGCCTGTCTGTCAACACACTATATCACACATCCCATATTTGTTTTCCAGTCTACACATGCTTCGGCCTGTCAGGACTTGTGTGTGTGTGTGTGACAGTGTCACACAACCCCCACCCCCAAGGAGCTGGAGAGGCTCAAGCATCCGTCACCACGTCGAGGAGAGTCTGGCACATGCGGAGACGGAAGGAGTGGACTGCTCTTCTCGAGAGGACTGTCCACGGCTCCAGACTGAAGGGAGAGTGTGAAGCGACGGCATCAGCATGGCTGCATCTCGTGCTGTGCAGAACCAGTGTAATGATGTAGAATTAGAGGAGTGCGTGGGCGAACCTCCATGTTTTCCCAAGTTGGTGCATAGAAAAGCATCTGATGCTTCATCCTCTCAAACACAACAGCAATTAGTTGTGAGGAAAACAACACAGGAAGCTTAGCATCATATGTCACTGTTACCATTCCCATGTCTACTGAATTGTTTGTCACATGTCTGTGTCTCCGCCCCTGCCCAGGCGTTCTTTGTTTGTCTTGTTATTTATACCTGTGAGTTTCAGTCAGTCTTCATCAGTTTAACGTTACATTCGCTGTTAATTTGTATATGTTGCTTTGTATGGAAGTTACTCCATAGTCCTCAGTTCAATGTGGATATTGCCTTGTTGTGTTTTAGTTTGTTTCAACCTTCACTTGCACTTACTTCCTGACATAAACCTTTAGTCACAGTCTGGTCAAGACCATTAATTAATTAATTAATTAATTAATTAATTAATTAATTAATTAATTAATTAATTCTTTCATTCATTCATTCATTGCACCTAGTCAGGATGGAAGGACTGGCACCTATTCTATCAGTCGTAAGGCCTTGGACAGATCACCAGTTTGTCTTGGAGCAGACACACAGTCTCACATCTGCAGTCTACCTGACAAACATGTTTTTGGACTTTGCAAGGCTATCAGAGAACCTGGTGGTATTCCACCCAGAGAGAACATGTAAAATTCGAAATCGAATTACTTTAAATGGAAGATAAGAAGAAGATTTTCTTACAAAAGCATTGATTTTTAAATGACAAGAATATGTTCTACCGTTGTATTTTAGGTTGAAATGAGGCAAACCTGTTTCCCTCGGGCCTAGGACAGATAGTTCTCGTGTTACAATGCTTCAACGTACAAAAGCGAGACAATAAAATTGTAAGAATATTTTTAGTTTTGCACAGAAGTCAAGTGTAGAAGGGATATGTTGGGGTGTACACAGGTTGTCTCTGTTATAGAGCGTGTATACAGGCCATGTCTCCACTTACGATATTTTTAAGTTGGTCATTGGAACGCACCTCCATTGTAAGTCTTGGACTACCTGAATCTGTAAGGTTTCATGACACATGAAATTTTATGAAAACTTGCATGCAAGGTTTGACTTAAAGGGTACATCAGTCAATGTTGACGGCTGTTCACCTCAGATAATGTTGAAAACTGGTGCTTGCTGGAATAAGCCTTTATAAATGTTTTGTAGACTTTTCATGTCAAAGCTGGAATGCCACACAGATGTCCACTCTAGTTTTGTTTTTGCTGGATCCATCTTTTTTTAGTATGTTTATTTCTGTAGCACCTTTTGAGATACAAAATGATTTACAACAAAAACAATAAAATGAAATATAAAATGAGATATATAAAGACAATAAAGGGTGCACAGTCAAGTTGGAACAGGAAGGGCCATTCCCAAACTTTTTCCACTGAGTTAAGAGGATAAAATTGTTTATCATTGATATGCTAAAGCATTCAGATTTATTTCACTGGAACTAAAGGGCCAAGCCCAGCTCCTGGAATAAACCCACACCATAATCCCCCCTCCACCAAACTTTACACTTGCCAAAATGCTCCTGGAACCCAGCAAACCCATACTTGATTTGATGGAATATGACCCCAACAAGCTACTGATCCACATCGCCTACTATAACTATTTTTAAATCAACCAAGTCATGGCATTTGATTGCTGTATGAAGAGCTACTGATGAAAACTTTTGGGGGATGATGACTAATGAATGATTAGGAAGGAGATATTTTTGCTGGTGCATGTGCTGCATGGCTAGATCTTTCCTGAGACATTTTGTGAAGGCTCTCAGGAGCCAGGCTAATTTAGCCAAGAATACGAGGTTGCACATTTCACCAACTCTCTCCTTCTCCCTTTGTCGCTCTCTCTCGCTTATTTCTCTTGCTCTCTTGCTCTCTCGCTCCCTCCTTGTAGTCGAAAAGGCAGAAGCATATTAAATCGAGCCTCACGCTGAGCCCTGGCTAATTTAACCCAGTGTCTATTGAGACTTATAAAGTGGAAGCAGTGGGATCTGTACATGAAAGCCCACTACCCAGGGAGGTGCCATGGAGATGGCCACCTTTCAAACGTTCCAGCCTTCTTTCTGCCTTCCTGCTGTCTTCAGTGACATCAGAGCCTCTGCTGGGCCACTGTCAGGAGGCCCCGGGAATTGCAGGGAGATAATGATATCATTAGAATAAGGCGAACTTGGCTCCCTTGCGCACTTGTTAAGGTTCTGCTTGATGGCCAAATGCAATAACAGTGTGAGGATGAGGGAGACTACCACAGCATGACTGGCCACCACCCCCCACCACCCCCCGACCAAGCCAATCTCGCCTCCATCATGCCACAGTGGCCGGAGCGAGGTGATTATTCATAATGCACACTTTCTTCCTCATTTAACCGGGTTAAACATGCAGACCCGCTCACTTACTGGCAATTTATTTGCTAGATTAAGCCGAGAAGGGATCCAGGGATGCGGATATTGTAAATTACAATGGCGTCGAGTGACACCATTATCACCAATTCATTTTTCAACACTGAGTCTGGGCGGTGCAATTAAGTGGTTTATTTGGCCATGCCTTGCAGCCCGTGAGCTGCTGAGGACTTCTTGCTGTTAACCCTTACAAGTCAATGGTTTTGTACAACAAAACTAAAAATAGAATGAATTTTACAAAAAGTAGACTATAGTTACATATATTGCTATGCTTTAAGCGACCCAATTAATTTCAAAAGTTGTGGTTTAGCATTTGGACAGAAATTCATGTTTTAATTGAGAAATAATACATTTCAAAGCTGTAAGGCTAAGGGGTTTTTAGAACTGTGTAAAGGAACATTAATGGTCAGGAAATGTGTCAAATGATAAGACATGACACCAGGAATGTTGACGTATAAAAATATAAGGTCTTGCTATTGGTTTTGCCATTGCTCAACAGCCAATGAGCACCAAAAGAAATTCATGGTAGCAAAAAAGAATGCAAGGAGGTTGGGTTCACATTATTTCCACATATTTGTTACACGTCTGAAACTAATATCTTTCTGTGTGAAGTCTCCCTGTGTTAATAGGAATTTCCCCCAGGTGTTCCCACTTGGATGCTTGGATTAGTTTCCTGGCAGTGACCTTGGCCAAAAAGGCCTAGAGATGCCCCTGGTGCCAGTCATGGTGGCTGCCCGCTGCTCCTAGCTCATAGTGTGTGTGTGTTCAGTGGTGTTAGACTGAGGTTGTATCTCACTGCAGTGTGTGTACTTCAATACTTATCTTGCCTGCTCCAAGGTACGCCAATAACGCCCTACCTCAGGCAACAGAGTTGTATCATTTCCCATTGCAGTTATATTTCATATATATATGCAGTTATAAGTTGCATTGACTCCGTGCATGTTGTTTCGACCTTAGGCTTTTACATATTTTTTTATTTTATTTTAAAATTCATGGTCCTGAAAAGTTACAAAGACTTTTATTTATTAAATTTTTTTACCAGACATTTCATCAGGAATTTTGTCCAGGCAATAATGCTTTTTGGTTCCCCTCAAGATATTATTCCTCACGCTCTTAAAGAATTTGTCCATTTGTCCGTGTTTCTCTGCCAAGGTGGGCATGGAAGAGTTGAGTCTTGAGGTGCTTCGTGAACGTAGAGAGAGATTCTGCAGTTCTGATGTAGTCGGGTCGTTCATTCCACCAGTGAGGAATAACAAAGGAGAAAAGTCTGGAATGGTGTTTGATTCCACGTGGGGACGGAATCTCCAAGCGCTGTTTGGTCCAAAGAGAAACCAAGTTGTGAAAAGCCCCACTGTGGTATTTGGTACGACCATAAAAATATCGTTTTTTTTGCAGTGTGAACGTTTTGGGATGGTTTGGAATTTTGAACCAAAAACAGAAAGCTGTAATCACTCATTAAACAATGTAATTTTTTTTTTAAGTAACAATTAACCACAGCACAACATTGAATGTAGAAAGGATGAAAACCGTGTCCCATATTGCATGTTACCACAGTTTAAAAATTTTACATAAACAGTAGAATTCCATTCAGCAATGTATCAAGTCAAGTCAATTTCATTTGCACTTTTTACAACTGATAATATTAAAAAGCAGCTTTTCAGAATCCAGGCCTGAGCCTCTAATGAGCAAAATACCAGCGGTGGAGGCAAAGAATGTGGTGTGTAGTGCGTAGGTCTTAGTGTTAAATGTTCCTTGCATAAAAATGTTAATATGTTGACCCTTATTTATATATTATTTATATATGAGAGCATGCCATAATAATACTTGTATTGTGTTCAATATGAATTCATTAAGTTTTCTCCATGTGAAGGCCAGATAGGACATGAGAATGTAAGATTTTCACACCAAGTTTAAAAGTGCAATGTAAAAGCAACTGGACCAATCATATGAAAGATAATAAAACCTGAATCTTGGTGTAAAAACACCCTTAATCCTCATTTGGCTGCTCACATGTTTTGCAAGTATCCTCACTTAGTAGAATTAGCCAAACACCAAATCATCCCTGTTATTTCCTGCTACACTAACTCTTCCAGAAGCCACTGCTTAAAGGAATCAGACCCATCAAGCTACAACCCTTTAATGCCTGAAAATTACCTCCAGCTTCATGCTGCTGAGCAGAAACTCATATCGATCACACAGTTAAGATGTCAGATGTGGTGGGAGTCTCCCCTGGGGCCCTCATTAATGACTGTTTCTCTTCTTCTTCTTCTTCTTCTCCTTCTTTTTCGTCTTCTTCTTCAGCTGTTTATTCATTGTTTCGCACCCTGGGAGGAGGACATGTGCTTCGGTAAGTGGCGCAGGTTAGCAACACAATCAATGGAATAACGGCGCCCGTTCTCCAGAGGCTTCTCCCCCTCATCCCTTCCTCTCTCTGTCCGTTGTAGAAAATGGAGAAAATAAAGTCCCAGGCAGAGTGAAGTCATTGCGTAGCAGACATATTGAGATCTAATCAAACGTTTGCTTGGCCTCACATATTGATCAGATTCTCCGGGCGGGGATAGCCGGGGGTTCTGGCCCATTAGGAACTCATCTACAAGGCGAGAAATAGACTTTCTTTGAAAGGACGATGGGGCGTGTTGGGAAAAGAGAAGAACCGTCCAGAAAATCTCTAGTTATTATTCCTAGAAAGCCTTTTAAGCTGTCTAAGAAACAAAATGACTATGTGTCTTTAATTAAGCATCAGGTTGATGGGTCACTGAGGTCATGAAGCCAAAGAAAAATCAAAAATTCCTCAGTCCCACCACTGCCAGATGAAACAAGCTGCAAAGCTCCAGCAAGGAAGCCCAGACTAATTAGATGTTCTTGATTGTATGCACACAGAGATGTCTCAGGCAGATTCATGCTGAGAATTTCTGAGCACCGTTCCTTGAAATGAATGCTGAGGATAATTCTCCTATAACATACACTTTCCTTACACTGGTGTGAATTGGTGACCGCAGGCCATGCTACAGTAAAGACCAGTCCAAGGCCGTTAAACAGAATTTCATTTCAAACACCGAACTGTGTAACACTGTAGCACAAAGTGTAGCACATGTGGCTGATTCTTTTACACAGGATTCCCTCAAACCACAGCAGATGATTGCGAATGCATGCAACTGTCTCTACATTATTCATGCGATTGGTTATTCAATGCAAAGGTTTCAGGAATTTTCATCCATTTTTTGTGTCCACCTGCAAATAGTCAACACCTGGACAGCTGCAGAGGTTTTGCCATATTTGGATGCGCCAGTTTGTCCAGAAAGTGAATTATGATTCAGTCCCGTAGTATGAGAATGTTTTTAGTTGTGTGTTTTATCCTGAGGGATTGTATACAGTGTCTAAATAGTTTATGCATGAGTTGAGTCTTGAGGTGTTTCTTGAAGGTAGTGAGAGTCTACAGTTTTGATGTGTGTGGGCACCAGTGAGGCAGAGCAAAGGAGAAGAGCCTGGAGTGGTTTTGATTCTCTGTGGGGAAGGAATCTCCAGTCGTTGTTCCTTCGCTGATCTGAGGGATCTGGTGGGTGTGTGGGTGTGGATGAGTGTTGTCATGTAGCTGGGAGCAGATCCGTTGATGATCCTGCAGAAGAGCATCAGGGACTTGCGATGGGAAGTCAGTGCAAGGAACGGAGAAGCGGCGTCACATGGACTTGTTTCAGCCGAGCTGCTGCATTCTGGATCCTCTGCAATGGCTTGATTGTGGTTGCAGGTAGACCGGACGGGAGAGAACTAGTGAACTTCACATTGAACTCCTGATCTTATTTATTAATAATTCTCTTCTCTTTTTATCGCTCTCCTGTGTCGACCAGAGGAGGATGGGTTCCCCTTCTGAGCCTTGGTTCCTCTCAAGGTTTCTTCCTATAATTAGGGAGTTTTTCCATAAGCTTTTGGCTCATTGGGGCTCGGACCCGGATTCTATAATCTCTGTAAAGCTGATAATATAAATAAGTATAAATAAAATTGACTTGAAAATTGACTATCTGTTGATGATCCTGCAGAAGAGTATCAATGACTTGAATTTGATGCATGCTGCGATGGGAAGTCAGTGTTAGGATCGGTTTACCATGCCTGGTTTACCGTAAATCATCAATCAGTCCAATGAAAGTGCAAGTGAGAGTCTCCTCATAGCTGTGTAGGCTTCTTTTCTCTTATGCAGATGCTTTCTGGAACCTGAGGTATGTATGTTCATACATTTACAAAAGTGCTATGTACAAAGTGCTATTTGCAATCATTAATGAACAGTTTTACTCACAGGTAGAGGTAGAGTGGGGGTTCAGAATGGAAGCAAAACAGCAAGAAAGCTAGTTTGGAAGTACTTCCGAGAACATAGTCATTCAGCTACTTTTGTAGTGTTGCTAGTAGAATCAGTAAAAATCAATGTGGCGCTAAGTGGCAGGCGGAGACTGGTACAGGTCAGCTGGCCCTCTCAGCATGATAGCAGCCAGCATAGGCATCTCTTATCTTATTTCATGGAAAATAACAAAGTAGTTCAATTCAGTTTTATTTCTACAGCACTTTTTACATCAGATGTTGTCACAAAGCACCTTTACAAGGTCCAGGTCCAAGCCCCTAATGAGCCAAGGATAAAACTCCCTGAACTGAGGAAGAAACCTTGGGAGGAACCAAAGCTTAGTAGGGGAACCCATCCTTCACTGGTCGACACCGGATAATAATAAGTAAACAATAAGAAGGTTGTGGTTATGATTGTTAATGAGTTCCATGGCTAGAGGTATAGGTAGCAAATGAACATGTGGTGATGGTCAGTGGAGTCCAAACTAGACCAAGATGGAGATGGATTGGCCGGAATCAATGACATGGGCTGGAAGCTTTGGTGATGGAGAAGCACTGCAGTATCTAGTGTGCAGGTGGTAGTGATGAGGGTCTGGCAGGAAGGACACATAGGTAGCAGCTCCCCTCAGTCATGGAAGAAAGAACAGAGTTAATGTTTGTTGAGTGAAGGTATTAAATGAAAGGATGAACATTGAGTGCAAAGCAGGACTATGAATAAGACTCTGGTGAACGTCACTATAACAGCGTCAGTAGAAGGGACAGAGTCAGGGGTCATGGTCATGAGAGCGTCCCAAGACACCAGCATCCCTCTACTCCACCGTCATCAAACTTGTGAGT
Source organism: Lepidarchus adonis (assembly GCA_037576955.1). Classification (NCBI taxonomy): domain Eukaryota; kingdom Metazoa; phylum Chordata; class Actinopteri; order Characiformes; family Lepidarchidae; genus Lepidarchus; species Lepidarchus adonis. The sequence goes on from JBBIGC010000145.1 coordinate 24,065,727, forward strand.
GATGGGGCGACAGCACTATGAAAATCCAGACTCTGTGACCTTCATCTATGAGGAATTTTAATTTTAATCACCAAACGCCTGGCTGAACATGTACGTTTGTAGCCTTGACTGAAAAACAGAGAATGTGTCTGAGTCCCGAACTTTAAATGGAAGATGATTCCATAGCTGGGGGGCTACATATGTAAGCTCTTCCCCTGCTGTAGTTTTTTTAATTCTGGGAAGCACTAAATATCCAGCACCTAGTGATCTAAGAGGACGTGGAGGTTAGTAAACAGAAAAAAGTTCACTAAGTATTTGAGAATGAGGCTGTTTAAGGCTTTGTACGCAAGTAGTACAATTTTAAGATCAAAAAAGTTGTGTACTAAAATGGCGTGCTGTTAAATGGTTATGAGTGATCGACAGAGATGCAAGAGCCGCACACTGAAGGAAAATAAATTTGGGGGAGGGGAATGACTTTAAAATGTTGCTTTTTGGGAACAGGACAGTAGTTAGTACTGTTATCAGTAAAGAAAAAGTAGTAGATCTAAATATGTAATAATTACATTTAACTTTCATATGCTTTAGCATGTTTAAGTGTAGATGCTTTTCAGCATTCGTGCAAAAGTTTCTGGGTCCATGTTTCAACTTTTGCTGTTCATTTTTTACACATTACTCATTCTTTTGCTTAAGTGTAACTTTCAGAAGTTTCTATATGGAACTAAAATTGGTTCCTCAAAAGAACCAGGTATGCCAGTGAATGTAAAGCAAAATGTTGTTACGAATCAGAGTTTATAGGTCATTGTCTTGATTAAAAACTAGCGACGACAAGAAGCTTTTAGCGTGTAGTACATCTAAAGATCCTGGGTCATTTACTCTCTACCTTCCCATCTCCTTTCTCCTTTTAATCCACCGCTGCGACCTCTCCTATTCTCCATCCCCCGCCCCCGAAGCTTGCCATGCCTGGAAACGTGCAAAGATGGGGGTGTTCTGTAATAAGAGCCAGTCTCTAGAGTCGCCGTGCGGTCCAGGCTTTAATGAGAGAGTTGGAGCTAGAGTTCATTACGGCTCGCCCTCACACTATCCAGGGCCCCTCACCGCCACCACCACCACCACCTCGTCCTCCCACCTGCTTATTCTGTGGAGTGGTCTAACAATCAGCTGCTGCAGACAGCACTGGAGGGCTAAAGCCTTTTACTGAGACACGGATGCTCTTCAGTTTTGCTTATATTGGAGCCGAAGCATCGCCGAGTTTCACAGTAAGAGAACTGTCAAAGCTGTGTGGTGAAAATGAACAGATGCCATGACGTATTCTACAACCACTCAGACGTTTGCAGTGACAATAATTTTCCTATTTGGGTCTTACATCTACATAGACCAGTGCCTTTGATTTTTAGCACCACTCTCAAGTGTGCATTTGTCTTTGAAATGAGGGGTTTGTGCAAAACCCCTGTGATATTACTCCCTGTGTAGCTGTGGACAGACTGTTCTTGCTGACACAGTCATTTTGCTAAATCTGCAGTGACATTCTCAGACACCTGGGGAACAGTTCCTCCTCTGTTTTTCCTTCAATATCAAACTCATGCAAGAAAATCTCATATTCCACCATATTTCCTATTGTGTTTTTATCGCCAGTCTTTGCCCAAAATCTTCTAGATCTTTTCCTCTTGCCATTTTGATCCAAGATGGAGGTCAGCTAGGCCTGCCCAGAATGTTTATGCCCCCTATAGAGGCTGGTAGTATCATGCAGTAACCATGTCTGTGTGAGGCTTCACTGGTTGCCAGAAGTATTTGCAGACTCGAGAAGTGAAATCAATTTGGTTTAATAACCATAAAGAC
>JBBIGC010000147.1:17826-30372 GCA_037576955.1 Lepidarchus adonis
ACCCTGACAATCTACTGACCCAGCTACACTGTACCCTGACAATCTACTGACCCAGCTACACTGTACCCTGACAATCTACTGACCCAGCTACACTGTACCCTGACAATCTACTGACCCAGCTACACTGTACCCTGACAATCTACTGACCCAACTACACTGTACCCTGACAATATACTGACCCAGCTACACTGTACCCCGACAATCTACTGACCCAGCTACACTGTACCCTGACAATCTACTGACCCAGCTACACTGTACCCTGACAGATTAGCAGGGCTGGAGCACTGGCCCCTAAAGTAACAGCCTGATTTCACCTTCAGAAGTGAACTGACTCACACACTCCAGTTCAGCCACATTACCTGCCTTTTCCATAAACCTGCAGAGACACAGACACACATACCTCCTCTACATACACCCATGAGTCTGAGCATACTATAAACTAAAGCACACACGCAGGCACACACACACACAGAGAGAGAGAGAGAGAGAGAGACAGAGAGAGAGAGAGAGAGAGAGAGAGAGAGAGAATGTCACCAGTCATTCACAGGCTTCACAGACCCTCCCGGACCCTCCCTAACACCCTCAGCACCTCCTGGTCCCTCCTTAACACCCCCAGCACCTCCTGGTCCCTCCCTAGCACCCCCAGCACCTCCTGGACCCTCCTTAACACCCCCAGCACCTGCTGGACCCTCCTTAACACCCCCAGCACATATTTCTCACTGTGTAGGTAGTGATTTCTCACTGGTCACTAACTTGTGTTGTAATGAGTGTGGTCTCACTCCTCCACATTCCCTCCATCAGCACCAGCTCCAAGGGGGCAGGACTTCAGGCCTAACAGACTCCATTACTGAGGAAGCAGGGTTGCCGGACTCCACCCAAATGGCATTCACTCATTCATCATCTGTTTATCCACTTATTTGGGGTTGCGGGGAAGCTGGATTGTTAGACAACAAAAGGATTTGACTGAAAAAGACATAAACCACCAACAATGGAGAATGGAGGACTGAAAGAAAGGGGAATTTATACAAGGTACAGTCTGGAACACCTGCGATGGGCAGAAACTGAACAGAGACACGTGATTGGACAAAAACACATGACCAAACACGTGGCAAGACAGAGAAACCATGACAGCCGCCCTCAAACACAGATATTTACTGTTTAGGAAACACAAGAAATCTCCTCTGTCCTCCATTAACAAAAAATGTTTCAAAATTATCACCCGCTCACACATGGAACCATCACTGGAGTAACACTGTCAGACAGAATCAGAGTATCTACACTACTAGTGGGAGTGTGTACTCGGACTGGTCCCAGTGGAGGGGGGGGGGGGGGGAGTGAGAGAGACAGAGATAGGGAATGTGAGAGAGAGGGAGAGAGAGAGAGAGAGAGAGAAGGAGAGAGTGTGAGAGAGAGAAAAAGAGAGGGAGAGTGAGAGATGGATAGAGAGAGAGGTAGAGACAGAGACAGGGAGTGGGTGTGAGAAAGAGAAAGAGAGATGGGTATAGAGAGAGAGAGAAAAAGAGAGTGAGAGAGACAAAGAATACTCAAAATCAACATTAAAAAACTCTCTAAACAAACCTGAGCATCAGTGTTGGGCTTGTGTAAGAACCTTTCTTGGTTTAAGAGTGTGTACCAAAAGGAACCTCAAAGATCTAACCCACAGTGGAGCAGCAGTCCAGGGCACTGCCCGATGGCTTTGCAGTTGAGGCATCTTAAAAAGATGTGGGTGGAGCTTCAGACGAAGCACCAGCTCACCTTCACCCTCCCAGTGCTGGTGATGTGATGTGATTAGCGGAGTCCTAGCTAGCGGGTGGTGTTGTGGGTGAAAGTGGCCACAACTACTTCATCCGCGGCTTAGCCAGATTTTTCTTATATAAATACATATCAGTAGTGCTGCTGATGGTCCTGAAGTGAGTAACACTGACTCTAGTTATCTCATTAGAGTCAGTCAGAGGGGTGACATATTAGGCAGCAAGTGAACACACAGTTCTTGAAGCTGATGTGCTGGAAGCAGGATTGTAAGGATCTCCAGATTAGCAGGTCTTGTGGAGTGTTCCAGGTCTGCAGTGTCAGTACCAACAGAGATCCAAGGATGGACAACTGGTGCTCATGGGTACCCAAGGCTCACTGATGCACATGGGGAGTGTGGTCTGATCCCAAAGGGGTCAGAATACACAGTGCACCACAATCACAAAGGACCTACTCAATATTTGTCAGGTGGTACGTCTCACCTAGAAGGCATTTGAAGAATCTGCCTCTTGCAAAGTTCTCGGTGTCAGTTTCAGGTTCTGGTACCTCTCAAGAAGTCTCCCCTGCGTCCTGTCGCTCGATGACACTGTGCCGACGCCTCCACAGATTGTCCCTCCCTGCGGCCCCCTCCCAGCTGAAGGCCTCATCAGAGCCGTATGAGACCTGCCTGAGCCCAAAGCCTCTCTTCAGCTGCCAGAGCGCTTCCCCACTCATGGCCTGATGGAAGCCAGGGAGACAAGCTTCTGAAAAGTTGTACAGAAACAGGGGCACACTTAGCAGTAGCGGAGCCAGCTACTCTCTGGGTGCCTGGGTGGAAGCGGCAGGGAAGCTTGGGATGGCACCAGTCCCAGGGGCTCCCTTCGCTCCAAGGTCAGCCATTCCACACATACCCCTCTTCCACCAAGTTAAGTCAAGGCCCTGAGCGCTGTCACCCAATCGCCCCGCAGGGAAGGCTCTGATGCCTAGTCCGCCCAAGGCTTCCAGACCTTCCCCTGGAAAACTGCACTACTCTCACTCTCACTAACCCTCTCTAGACTCGGGCTAACTAGTACACATTGATTAAGATAAAGCACTTAACTAACCATGGAGGAATAATAACTAAAGTTGACACCCTGAACAAGCTGAACGGTTGCCATGATGAGTGTTTAAGGAACCGGCAGATCCAACGTAGATTGTCTCCAAAGTGCTCCTCATAAAGATTTAACAAGAAGATAAGATAAGATAATCATTTATTGTCCCACAAGTGGAAAATTTCACATTGTTACAGCAGCAAACAGAGTATTAAGAAAAAAACAAGTAAAATTATTATGGGTGAGAAAGTAAGGCTAAAATAAAATATACTAATACAAACAATACATAAAAAGTATTCTCACAATAAAGCTAGCTTGTATCGCTCTGGTTAGCCTGCGTATGCTAAGTAGCAGTAGCTCCCTGACGTTGCTCGCGTTGGCACTTACTCAGGCTGCTTACAGACACTGAAGGACACTTTCCTTTCAGAGATTTTCACTCACCTGCCTTGTGGTGTTGCTGGTTTCTGCCTCCGCCCACTAACCTCCGCATTTCCATGCTGGACTGTATATTATCTAGCATAGTGTATAGTGTCTTTTATGTATCATATTCTTCCATATGTGTATTATACAATCCTGTAAAAGTTTAAGACCACTTGACAATTTGTAAAAAATCATATGTTCCATAGTTGGGTCTTAACAAGGTTCCAAGTAGAGCTTCCAAAAAAGTGATGTTATTCTCCTGGAAGAAGGTCCTTGTCCTGTGGGCATGTAGCGTTGTCCTGTTGAAGAACCCAGTTGTTACCACACATATGAGGGTCCTCAGTCATGAGTGATGTTCTCTACAACATCTGGACAGAGCCAGCGGCCGTTTGATGCCCCTGCACCTCCTGAAGCTCCATTGTTCCACTGAAGGATAAAGCAACCAGACCATTATGATCCTGCCTCCACTGTGGTGCGTAGAAAACATCTCAGGTGGGATCTGCTTGTCATGCCAGTAACGTTGGAAACCATCAGAGAATAAAACTTTCTTCCACCTTTTAATGTCCCATGTTTGCTGCTCTACTGCAAAGTCCAAACGTCCAGTTCTGTGGCGTCAAGGAGACGAGGCCTTTGAAGATGTTTTTAGTTTTTGAAGCCCTTCAGTCTTCAGTCCCCTCAGCAGTGATGGAGCTGAGAGACCTGATTATGCAGTTCAACAACCCGACCACCAAGGTTGTTTTGCCTTTGCCATCAGAACGTCATGACACTGTGAACCTGACAGAAAATGGAAATGAATCCACATTTTTGCGCAAATTTGACCTTTTGAAGACATGAGAGCCTAAGGTTTTGATCAGCTGTAAAACAGCCTGTTTCAGTTTAAGCTCAATAAATGTTTTGTCTTCCTCCCATTTCTTCTTGTAGATGTTGACGCTCTACTTGGAACATTGTTAAGATCCAATCATGCAACATGTTTTTGTGTTTACTTGTGTTGTCTTTGACTAATATTTAAATTTGTTTTATGATCTGGAACATTTAAGTGTGACAAACATGGAAAGTATAAGAAATCGGACGGGGGCAAACACTTTTTCACACTGTATATTCTTGTTTGAATGTACTAGAGACGCCATCGGCCGGAAACAAATTCCTCATGTGTAAAAACAATGCTTGTTTAAATAAAACTGATTCTGATTTGTATGCATATATTGTTAAGATCCTTTGCTCCGGTCTTAGCCCCGCCTCCTCTTCATCGTCTGTAGTTTGTGAATCCTTCTATTAGCAGATCACATTACCTCCATCACAGCGTGTCTTCGTCAGGTCTGTGTCTTTAGTGTTTTGTTTAGCTTTCACATTTTATTGTCTTCTCAGACATACGTCCTGCGTCCAATAATGTGACGCCAATAACTGAAACATCTCCGCTGTAGAAGACGATTGTTTGGAGATATGAGATATGTTCTCACGGTAACAATATGTTTATTCACAGTCAAGGTTAACGTTTGTTAGTCCTACACTGGAATTTAGTCACCTCAACAGTGGTGGCCTAGGAGTTAGGACCTCGCCCTTGTGATCAGGTTCGAGTTCTGGCCCAGGCACCAGTGAGGAACCCTTTAGTAGGGTTTCACATTTCGTTGTGGTGGGCTGTGTTCCCAATTACAAATTGTCACCTTCCTAAACAGATGAGGTGCGGAAGATGCTCTGATTTAGTCACGACAGGGTTCTCTCTACGATTCAGATTAGCTTTGAGTAAGAGAGGGCCAGTCTGGATGATTGGAAGGGGTTGGTTTTTAACCAAAGCGGTGTTTTCCCAAACTCCCATTACGGTCTGACTCCCCCCACCCCAGTTACGACATCCTGGACGTGCGCGGTGAAGCCCTGCTCCCCTGCCGGGATGGGAACAATACAGGAATTGTCCCCGTCTCCCAGCGACCAGGGTCATTTTCCCTTTACACCTACTGTATTCCAAACAAATTGTGAAACCACATGTTCAAATATACATCGGCTCCAGTTAAATATTGACGGAAGGTGGTCTTTGTTGCAAGCATGTGTGAGTCTGTAGACCCACAGTGTGTCAGGCTGGGCCCTTTGGAGTTCTTCTGTAGGTCCCTGCTGGAACCCTTATGAGTCTAGCACTAATAGAAGAAGGATGGAGTGTGCCACTTTGATTGATGCGTGCGTCATATTTTCCGCCCGAATGACTCGGCCTAATGGCTCATTGATGGATTTCCTTTGACGGGCAGATGGCTTTCAGGCTTTGACTAATTGCATGATCAGAGCGGTCCCCGTTTCGCCCTTATTTTGTGTGTAAATGACATTGAAAAATATGCCACATGATTCCTCGACAGTGGGACCTTAATAAATGGTCCTGTGGTGCCAAGAAAACGTCCCGATCTCAGAAGATTAATATGGCACTACAAATGATCCCTGGCCATCAGAGACTAGCAGAACGTTTGAGATAGCGGATTGAGAGAGGCAGACACATTTCAGAGGGAGCCCATGTCTTGCTGCTTGTTGCTTTGTGTAGAGCGGTGGAGAAGCTGTTGAAACTGAGCTGCTCTGGATTATGGTTTGGAAAGAAATGGTGAAGTCCAACATAATAAACAAATTCAGATATAAATATCGGCGCGTCTGTACATGTAACTCTCACGTTCTACTCAAAAATTCCCACCCACGCTCTCCAACGTCTTGTGGAAAGCCCTGCAGGAAGAGTGGAAGCTTGCATTGCTCCATATAGTGTATATGCTCAAGTCCATCTGCTCAAATCATGGTGCAGATGTATCATCCTGGAAAAAACTGTAGATGTGGTTGAGGGTGATGTGATGGTAGAGCGCAAGTTGCTATAGCAGCAGCTTTAAACAGCTGTGGAAGTGTGTTCAGCGTCGGATCAGTGATGAAGTTCACCATTAACGGCTCATTCTGACACAGATGTTTACTGTTTTATTATAAAATTCTGTATAAAGTTTAATTTATATAAAGTACTTCTCAGACCAAAGCACAATTTACAACAGCAAGAAAAAATACAAACAGCAATAAACTGTCAGGAGACCAATCAGACCACGGCACAGGGACAAAGCTGAACCAGAGAGTTTTTAGACATTGCCTTGTAGCCATGGTGATGGTCAGGGATTGGCCGGGATGGCTTGTAGCTGTGGTGATGGTCAGGGATTGGCCAGGGATGCCTTGTCATAGTGATGATGGTCAGGGATTGGTCAGGGGTGGCTTGTCATTGTGGTGCTGCTCAGCGATTGGTCAGGGGTGCCTTGTAGCCATGGTGATGGTCAGGGATTGGTCAGGGATGGCTTGTAGCTGTGGTGATGGTCAGGGATTGGCCAGGGATGCCTTGTAGCTGTTGTGTAGGTCAGTGATTGGTCATGGATGGCTTGTCGTTGTGGCGATGGTCAGGGATTGGTCAGGGATGCCTTGTAGCTGTTGTGTAGGTCAGGGATTGGTCAGGGATGGCTTGTCAATGTGGCGATGGTCAGGGATTGGTCAGGGATGCCTTGTAGCTGTTGTGTTGCTCAGGGATTGGCCAGGGATGGCTTGTCGTTGTGGCGATGGTCAGGGATTGGTCAAGGATGCCTTGTAGCTGTTGTGTTGCTCAGGGATTGGCCAGGGATGGCTTGTCGTTGTGGCAATGGTCAGGGATTGGTCAGGGATGCCTTGTAGCTGTTGTGTTGCTCAGGGATTGGCCAGGGATGGCTTGTAGTTGGGGTGATGGTCAGGGATTGGTCAGGGATGGCTTGTAGCTGTGGTGATGGTTAGGGATTGGCCAGGGATGCCTTGTAGCTGTTGTGTAGGTCAGGGATTGGCCAGGGATGGCTTGTAGTTGTGGTGATGGTCAGGGATTGGCCGCGGATGGCTTGTCGTTGTGGTGATGGTCAGGGATTGGTCAGGGATGGCTTGTCGTTGTGGTGATGGTCAGGGATTGGTCAGGGATGGCTTGTCGTTGTGGTGATGGTCAGGGACTGGCCAGGAATGCCATGGCCAGGGATGATTTTAGATTTCACACAGGCAGCTGTCCTTGGAAACCTGCTCCAGTTTCCTAAGGTCACTAAGGGCCAAGTCTTCTGCATATAAGCTCAGCCACTGGAGCTCCTGCACATTTCAGCATGGAAGTGTGAACAAGACACCCTCATCCAACTATGGTCCAGACACAGAGTGGACAGAGTCATAAAGGCTGTGTTGACATGAAAGGCTGAAAGTGGTACAGTGTCCTGTTTTATACCTAAGTGTGTTTTCACACAAGTCTTCTTCATCCACTAGAGCCACAGGACTACAACATCTAATTCAGCAAAAGACAAACGGCTCATTGTTATGCAGGGGGTATTGTATTATGTATGGAACTCCAGTGTTCAAAATGACATAAATAAGACATAATGAAATAAATAACTGTATGAATGAATATGATACATATATAATATGAGAATGATAGTGTGAAGTAGTTGAACACATTTTGAAAAACAGCTCATTAATGTGAAATGTATTGCATTCTGCTATAGAAATGTACTTTTTTAGGCATTTTATTTAATTCCAGCAGTTTTTATTTAAAAAAATGCTAACATCTTGAGGCAATTATCATCCCAAGCATTTCATAGTCTAAATGACTCAAAACAGTATCTACTGGTAAAGTATTCCTCTCTGTCTGATCTGCTAAAATAAGCAGAACTGAGTGAAGGTCATTCCACCTTCCTCCATGACTTTTGACCTAGTAGTTAACGGTGACAGTTAACAAGCAGGAAAACTGATGTTAAAGGACAGAACAAATAGACGTGCAGGTCCAACCCACTGGTCCTGATTGACAGACAAAGGGTTTTTAAAATAAAGACTGACTTTGAAAAAAGGACATTTTAGAATAAAAACGGCTGGAATTAAATAAAATGCCTCAGCAATAATCTCTGTTATTGGGAATACAATAACAACAACAACAACAACAACAACAATAATAATAATAATAATAATAATAATAACTCACAATATTAATTCACAATAATAATTCACAATAATAATTCACAATAATAATAATAATAATAATAATAATAATAATAATAATAATAATAATAATTCACAATATTAATTCACAATATTAATTCACAATAATAATAATAACAATTCACGCTAATGGCGGAGTGATTTGAAACTGTGATGGGCGTAATTCATCTACAGTGGGCGTTATAAGAAAATAATGCCACATGTCCAGGACACCTTCCCATTCAAACTCCACTGCGTGTTTATCAGCGTTCTGGAGAGCCGTATAATAAGCATAGCTAAGCACTTTCTGTTAGAGTGACCATATTTATTGTGTTACAGATTCAGGTTAATGACATTTGGAGTCTTGCCCAAGGACTTTCATTGGATCTAACGCCTGCTCTCAGGTCAGAAGAACCCGCTAGGCTACTCCAGCCATGGGTCAATGATAACTCCTGAGTAAATGAACTGCATTAATATTCATATTCTGCAATGCTGTTGTTTGTGATGTACATCCATCAGCCATAATAGTGAGCAGGACCCTGTCTGACCCCTTTCTACCAGAGTCAGGTACGACAGGAGCTCCTCTTTGGGATCAGACCACACTTCCCTACATGGATCAAAGAACCTTGGGTGCCCACGATCCTTCCTTGGATCACTTTCAGTAGATACTAACTGATGGAGACCTGGAACACGTTCTGAGGCCCGGGCCTGGTTCTCTCCGCACTGTCTGGACGTTTATAGTGTTAGTTGTTTACTGGCCTGTGATTGGCCATGGGGCATTGGGGGTCCGAGCCACTACACAGCTTTATTGAATTCCTGTTCAGTTCACAGACAGGTTTACAGCCGGCTTTGGCCAACACTCGCCAAACTACACACCCCACTCTGAAAAGCGTCTGCAGTCTGGACTGCCCTCCCTGTCTCACTCTCACGCTCACATTCGGCTGGGGGACACAGTACACTCTTAAAAGTAAAGGTGGCGAGGAGGACTTGATACCAGGGAGGAATCACTGTAGGTTCTCTAAAAAGAACATTCACTGTTCTCTCGCTGAGCTGAGTGATCTGATGGGTGTGTAGGTCTGGACACTTAGACATTTCTCATTCAGCTTCACCCCATGTCTGTTTTCTTCCAATTTGTCACATAGAAATACCATCGACTCGCCCCCTCTCACATGCTGTGAATTCTCCTGAAAATAACCGGCAGGACTTTCGTATATGTGATCATGACAGAGATGGGGGTGTCTAGTTCCAGTCATGGACCAGTGTCCAGCACAGTTTTATGATTTCCCTGCTCACGAACACCTGGTTCACCTCACCTGTTCGTTGCCAGGGTTTGAGGAGGAGAACCACCAAACTGTGGTGGACACCAACCCTCCAGGACTGACTTACCTTTCGTGGACCTTCCATAAATGCGTAGAAAGTTTCTACAGCATTTGGCAGATGCACTTTTCCAAAGTGACTCACAGTTTCATCATATAATGCGACATGAAAGTGATTATTTGTCTTTATGAACAAACCCCAACACACAAAGTGCACGACCTTCAACCAGTGGGCAGCTTTCAACAGCACCAGCGTTCCCCATCACACAACACCACCAACACTGGGAGGCTGACGGTTCCTCCAAATCACGTTCCTGCAAATCTTTTCTAGCTATCGCAATGTCCAGGACAGCTTAACGCCAACGGAGGAGAATGTCAAGCCCCAAGATGTACCACATCTTGACATTTGACAGGTGAATGGGGACCCATCCTTCCCACTCCGAGAGCGAGGCCAGTTATGCTGTATTGGACACTCGGCCATTAACTTAGGTCAAGGACGGTGGGATTTCATTTGGGGAGTCAGCAGCACATCTCAATCTCTTCATCTTCCAGCAATGAAAAGAAACCGGACGGCAGATATACGCACATATATTCTAGCCAAAAAATGTTCTGTCAACCACAGTTTTGTGTTAGCTGACTGGCCTATGGGGTTTGTTTCTGCTTTTTTGTCTTAGGTTCCAGTGTTTCACGCACTCAGACATGCCCGTGTTCAAACCCCACAGTGCCACAGACACTCTCTCCTCGATAATTACGCCGTTTATCATTCCTGTGTAAACAGCTTCACTGCATCGTGTCGCCGTCTTTCGAGCAGACGCCCGGCTTGTGCTTTTAGAGCGACTGCACTTTTACAGGCCAGGCCCACGGGCTCCGGAGCTCAAGCGTAAACACTCATCTCATCTCCGCAGCAGGCGGTGCAGTAATGACATAATAGGAGCTATGGGGTCCCCTCCAGCCGGCCTTTGCTTTACTGGCCCAGCAGCCCCTCAGTAATCATTTTAAATAGCAGCAATCAGAGGCTTCCTCGCTCCTTCTGTGTTTGGGGGCTGAGACGTTTCAGGAGGAGACACAGAGGACGATGACCTGACGTTCTCATGAAGGTGCGGTAGCAGACGTAGTCTCAAACAGCCCACTTAGAGAAGAGGGGGTGAAAAGGCTTCATTGTGAAAGGTCACGCGACGCAGAAAGGGATGCGCTCGCCCCCTTGTGGTGATACATGGAAAACCAAGGACCATGATGGAGACCAGATGATGTATTAGATTATTGCTGCAATTTAAACCTGAGTGTAGCAGAATAAAAAAAGAAAGAAAAGCACAGCATGAAAAATTTAAACATTTCCATTCAGAATGATGAAAGGATGGATGACAGACTTGCAAAAACAGACAGACAGGTGAAGGAAAAGACAACGCAAGGATTCATGAATGGGGGGGGGGGGTTGATGACCAAGAAGGTGTGAGCAATAAACAAGTAGTATCTCCTCAAGCAAGGATCTGCCCTCTTTATTATGAACTGTTCCTCTGAAATGACTTATCTCCATAACACCCAGTCATCTTTCATCTTAAAATGTAAACTGTTCTTTGTTAGCTGTTCCTGTGAACTGAATATGCTTTTAAAAAATTCAGTGAACTGGTTTTCTTTTAAGTCTGCGATGTTTACACTGCTCGTTGTGAACTGTTCCTCAGAACTGGCTCATCCTTATGAAGCCCTGACTGTTCAGTGAACAGCCACGGTTTGGTTTTATCTCTGCAAGACTTAGACTGCTTGATGTGAACTGTTCCTCAGACCAGGCTCATCTTTATTAACCCCCGAGTCCTCAGTAAACAGCTAAGTGGCATTTTTTTAAAAATCTCTGCTAAATTTACACTGCTCATCGTGAACTGTTCCTCAAAACTAACTCATCCTTATAACATCCCAACATTTCAGTGAACAGCCTGGTGTTTTCTTTTATCTGCGTAATTTACACTTTCCGTTGTGAACTGTTCCTCAGAACTGGCTCATCCTTATTAATCTCTGACTCTTCAGTGAACAGCTAGATGGTATTTTTGAAATATCTGCTAAATTTACACTGCTCATCGTGAACTGTTCCTCAGAACTGGCTCATCCTTATAAAGTCCCAACATTTCAGTGAACAGCCAGGTGTTTTCTTTTATCTGCAATATTTACACTTCTCGTTGTGAACTGTTCCTCAGAACTGGCTCATCTTTATTAACCTCTGACTCTTCAGTGAACAGCTAGATGGTATTTTTTTTTTAATCTCTGCTAAATTTACACTGCTTGTTGTGAACTGTTTTTCAAAACTGACTCAAGTTCTGACTCTTCAGTGAACAGCTGGACGTCCCCTTTTCATGCCTTTAAAAATGACTGTTTTATAGTGAGCGATTCCTCCGAACTGCTTTACCCTTATAAAGTCCTGACTCTTCAGTGAACAACCAGGCAGTTTGTTTTTTTTTTGCAAAATTCAGCCTGTTCACAATGAGCTGTTTCTCAGAACCGCCCACCTCGGTAACGCCCCCCTCTCCAGCGTGAGCCAGGCTGTCTGGCACACTGGCCGCGTCTCTGCGTCCTGATTGACATGCAGGAATCTCTCTGTGTTTGCCAAGAACCATGAGAGGAACACCCTGATCCTGCCCCGAGTTAAACACAGGAGCCCCCTCCAAGGAATGCAGCCTGGTCCAGACACACACACACACACACACACACACACACATTCAGAAAAAAGCACAATTATTTTTAATGAATGCAGAGAAATGCTGGAGAAAACAAGGCTTTTGAGAAGCTTTCTCCATGTGGTTTGAGTTTGGTGGAGCTGGAAGCGAAGCGGATCATGGAGACTGTGGAGACCTCACTGACGTTACCTGTACAGTATCAGCGCTGGTCTTGAAGATTCCCTCAGAAACCAGAAGAACCTGAGAGGTTTCTCTCAAAGATGACTTGCGTTGAGTTTTGTTTTCCAATAATAAAACCAACACAATGAACAAACTTGAGAATTATGCATTCATTCATTTTCCAAACTGCTTTATCAATTTCGGGTC
>JBBIGC010000148.1:0-11837 GCA_037576955.1 Lepidarchus adonis
CCATGCTTCCACTCACTGGCCACTTTATTAGAAACACCTCCCATGCTTCCACTGTATAGATGTACAGATTGTCGCCCATCTGTCGCTGCACAAACTGTCATCCCTCCTCCAACACATTCATCAATGACAAAGGACCATTATCATGTGCAGGCAGTGCAGATGTTACCCAGAGTATGTGTCCTTCTAAAGGTCTAAGATGTGACCATGACAAGGCCGCACAGTGCTGAGCTTACAGGAGCCAGTGAGATGTTTTTCTTGAATGTAATCTATGGCCCATGAATTAACAGAATATCTGCCAAAATGAAATCAACACAACTGGCAACATAAACAGAAAAATCTTCTCTTTGAGCCTTTCTTCACGTCCCTTTAACCACGCTGCCCAAGTCGAAACCACGCTGAGGATAAAAAAAGCAAAGAAAGAGCAGTTACATAATCCCACAGCCTTTGAGGATTCCCTCCTCTCAGTGAGTGTGAGTGTGTGTGTGCTGTGTCTCTAAATGGCAGTGTAAAGTAATTGAATGGGAATTAAGCTGAGCCGTCCGGTGGCAGGTGTCCAGCTCGCTATCAGAGATGTGTGATCGAATGTGAAAGGCAGCTGGGGGGACGGTGGCAGTGCAATGTGCTGACATCATGACAACTCTCAAAAATTACAGCAATTTTTAAAAATCTCTGCATAATTAAATGCATTGGTTTGAAACAGTTCTAAAGAAACTGTTTACAATGGTGATGAATGGAACCAGATGTCTGGTTCTTCTAAAAGCTCCCTCACAGACATGAGACAATGTTCTTCCAGACTATGGAGAAGCTTTTGGGCCTAAAAAGAAACTCATTCATGGTGGTGTGTGTGTGTGTGTGTGGTGGGAGTGTGGGGGGTATGATATTGTGTCCCCCCACAAAGTGATTCAGACTATTTTACCACCATCACCATCCCATAGAAACACTCAGAGACACATGGAGCTTCACTGGGGATGGAGAGTCAGCAAAATGTGTTGGAGAGGTCTGGTTCCATTCACTACCACTATAAAAAAAATCCCAGTCTGGACCGTCTCGCACCAGACCCACTCTGGCTGAATTCAGCTCTAAAACAGCAGGTTCTCCAGAGTGTTGTCAAGTCATTTTGGACCATTTCTTCAGGTCCAATCATTATGAAGTTGTGACACAATATAAAGGGTCTGTTGTCTTGTGTATACAGTTAGAAATCTATTTACTGAATGACTTATGATTAAGGGGTGGATCAACTTTGTTAAAAGTGTGTGTGTGTGTGTGTGAGGGGGGTCCTAAGAGTGTGAGATAATTTGCCTCTTGACAAAATGCCAAATCATAATTAAGCTCCTCAAGGTCAATGTTACAGTGTCATCAGCAGCTGCATACGTGTCCACAGTGAGATGAGACAATGTTCCTCCATGGACCCTGGTGCTACACATACATTCAGACAGACAGACAGATGGATAGACAAACAGACAGACAGGCAGGCAGGTAGGTAGGTAGGCCAGGCTCCAGAGGCTCTCCTTCAGGATGACAGTACAAGATGAGAGCAGGGAAATAGCTTCTTCACCTCCAGAAACCTTCAGCCCAGCTTCTCCAGCTCAGTCAAAAAGCCTACACACTACTTCCAAACGCCCGGTGTGTCTCCAGGCTTCCGTCAAGTCCATAACACCACAAAAACACACACCCTTCTGTCAGCAGCTCCGCAAATACCCCGGCTGTGACGTCCAGCGTCAACTTAAAGCCTCGCTGCCTACACACTCACACTCATACACGTCCGCTCGGCTGATTACGGCTGCTCATGAGAAATCTTTTATTAGCTTGTAGGCGGAGGAAAAAATAACAGCAGCCAGATGGATGGCAGCCAGCTTCCTTTCCTTGGTAATACATTAGACATGATCTTGGTCCAAACATAAACCTGTCAAATTTGACGCTTTTGGTCATTTCTGTACAGCGGTGGCGCATGAGCAGCATTTTTCCAAGAGTGTTGCTGATATCGGAGACAAATCAGAGTTGCCATGTTTGTTTTGTTTTTCTAAATTAAAAATCTTAATGCATTTAAAATAACACAAAAAACAATTACACCAATATATGCATGTATACGCCAATCAGCCAGAACATTAAGACCACTGCCAGATGAAGGGAGTAACATTGACTCTGTTTTTTTCCTTACAGCGGCTCCTGTCAGGGGAGGAGATATATTAGGCAGCAAGTGAACAGTCAGTTCTTGAAGTTGATGTGCTGGAAGCAGGAGCGTAAGGATCTGATGGTCTGGTTGTGATGCTAGAACATCTCCAGAACAGCAGGTCTTGTGGAGTGTTCCAGGTCTGCAGTAGTTAGTACCTACCAGGATTGATCAAAGATTAAAGAACTAGTGGATCATGGGCACCCAAGGCTCACTGATGCATGCGGGGAGAGTTCCAAAGCGAAGCTCCTGTTGTACTAAATGTAAATGCTGCCCCTGATAGAAAGGGGTGAGACACACAGTGCAGCACAGTCAGAGCTCTATACTCAATATTAAGCAGGTGGTGTTAATGTTATGGCTGATTGGTGTATGCATCCACCCAGGTCGACCCTCGGGTGTTGGCTGGTGGTGGCTGATTCTCATAATGGGTGGGGCAGATACAGGTAGAACTCTGAGCTAGGGGTTTCCAATAAAGTGTCCATGTAAATAAAGGCCGGTGAATAAGAGCCCTGTGTGAAAGCAGTGGATCATGGGACTTACGCCAGCTTCTTCCACACAGTGTTAACCTGCTGCTCCTATACGTGGCCTCCATTGCTGGTGCACTGAGCCATGCAGCTTAGTGGACGTTAGGCTGTCCAGGCTGATTCAGTGGCCTGGTCTGGGAGCATGTGTAAGTGTGTATTTATGTCCGAGAGCACGCAGGAGTGTGTAAGTGTGTATTTATGTCCCTGTGCTGCGTTTCTGCAGGCATTGAGCCCAGTGCTGTCACGCCTGGCCAGCGCTTATTTCCATATCACTGAGATGAAGATACTGAGCCCCGTCTCGGCCTCGTCTGGGTGAGTCCCATACTGTGTGTGTATGTGTGTGTGTGTGTGTGTGTGTGTGTGTGTGTGAGAGTGTATGTGTGAGTGTGTGTGATAGAGATAAAATGTATGAGAAGAAGAAGGAAAAATTTTGTGTGTGTTTGTTTAGGTGTGTGTGTGTGTGTGTGTGTGTGTGTGTGTGTATGTGTGTGTGTGTTTGTGCTTCTGACAGTGACATAAGCTGTCGGTCTCGGGGTGCTGCCCTTTCTCCAAAATGACACGAAGCACAGTGACTCCAGCAACAATGATACAGAGACAGTGAGACAGAGAGAGAGAGAGAGACAGAGAGAGACAGAGAGAGACAGAGAGATGGCCCAATGTGGTGGAAAGAGAGAGAAATAATGATGAAGAAAGGAAAAGGGTACAAAAAGAGAGAGAAAATGGGGTGAATGATGGTGGAGAAGCAGAGCAAGAAAGGGCACAGAGAGTGTGAGAGAGAGAGAGAGAGAGAGAGAGAGTAGGTGACAAGACTGAGAAAGAGAGTGAGAGAATGAGGATGAAGGAAAAAAGCTGTGAAAACAATGAAGAAAGAGTAAAGTGCAAATAATGCGATGAGAAATGGCAGAAAGAGAGTGAGAGAGAGAGAGAGAGAGAGAGAGAGAGAGAGAGTGTACAGGGAAGAGTAAACACTTTTTTGAGGGTGTGTTTTTTTTTATGCCAAAGTGTGAACCTAGCTGTGATTAGCGCCTCTGCTAATGACAGAGATGAAGCAGCTGCCAGAGAGACGCTGCAGTGTGACCGACCAATTACAGAAGTGACAAAACTGACCAACGTGTGCGAGAGCTCCACAGGAAACACGTGTGCATTGATGATCCAGCACTGAGCTTCAGCTGCCAGGCGTTCTCATATTGATCAGTCATAATATTAAGATCACCTGCCTAATACATGCTCCTGAAGTAGCTCTGACTGTGGTGCACTGTGTGTTCTGACCCCTTTCTTCCCACCACACTCCCCACATGCATCAGTGAGCCTTGGGTGCCCATGACCCAGTCCTTCTTCCAGTTCTGGTAGGTACTAACTACTGCAGACCTGGAACACTCCACAAGACCTGCTGTTCTGGAGATGCTCTAGTCATCACAATAAGACCCTCAGATTCTTACACTTGTTCAGCACATCAACTTCAAGAACTTGCTGCCATATATATCCCACCACCCTGACAGGTGGCATTGTAATAAAATACCTAGATAGTCAATGTTCTTTACTTCACCTAGCAGTGGCTGATTGGTTTATTTCCCATGCTTCAGTTCCTTCCCCCATTACTCACATTTTGGGAAACACAGGAATTGTACTAATTCCCATTTTTAAAAAAGAGGCTGCCACCAAGACCAGCAACTGAGACCAGCAGTCGAGTCCAGTGATTGAGACCAATTGCAGAGACCAGTGACTGAGATCAGTGGCCAGAACCAGTAGTGAGACCAATACCCAAGACCAGAGCCGAGACCAAGACCACTGGCTGAGATCAGTAATTAAGACCAGCGACTGAGACCAGTGACCAAGACCAGAGACCAAGACCAGTGGCTGAGACTAGTCATTAAGACCAGTGACAGAGACCAGTGGCCGAGACCAGCAGCTAAGACCAGCGATTGAGACCAGTGAAACTAGTGACCAAGACCAGTGACATAGACCAGCTATCGAGACCAGCGACCGAGACCAGCGACAGAGACCAGCGACAGAGACCAGCGACAGAGACCAGTTACAGGGACCAGCGATCAAGGCCAGCGATCGAGATCAGTGACAGAGATCAGTGACAGAGACCAGCGACAGAGACCAGCGACAGAGACCAGCGACAGAGACCAGCGACAGAGACCAGCGACCGAGACCAGCGACAGAGACCAGCGACCGAGACCAGCGACAGAGACCAGCGACAGAGACCAGCGACAGAGACCAGTGACAGAGACCAGCGACAGAGACCAGCGACAGAGACCAGCGACAGAGACCAGCGATCGAGATCAGTGACAGAGATCAGCGACAGAGACCAGCGACAGAGACCAGTGATCGAGACCAGTGACAGAGATCAGCGACAGAGACCAGCGACAGAGACCAGCAATCGAGATCAGTGACAGAGATCAGTGACAGAGACCAGCGATCGAGACCAGCGACCGAGACCAGCGACAGAGATCAGTGACAGAGACCAGCAATTAAGACCAGCGACTGTGACCGAGACCAGCGACCGAGGCCAGCGACCGAGACCAGCGACAGAGACCAGCCATCAAGACCAGCGACTGTGACCGAGACCAGTGATCGAGACCAGCGACAGAGACCAGTGATCGAGACCAGTGGCCGAGACAGAGACAAGTCTGTGGAAATTCCAGCAAACCCAAATCAGATACGACAGAAAAATGTCTTTAAATTAGACTCAAGTGCTACATCAATGCCAGTCATCATGCTCGGCTCTGCACAATCCAAACAAAAGTCTACTCCTCCACAACATTTCTTAACAAAACCATTTTGAAAATGAAGAGAAGAACCTGACCTTTCACTCCAGACTAAAGCAAAATAGCATCAAAAATGTCCTGGTGTATGTGAGCGTCATTAAGAAGTGATTCATCACCCACCTCCTTCTTTCACAACTGCACTGGATTATTTCAGGTATTAAAAAAACATAAATTCCCCCTGAGGACAGAGCCCTCATCCATACCACAGCAGCAGACAACATTAAACAGCCATTAGACGGGTTCTAGATGTGATGAGTCAATATCTTTATCAGCAGGATGACACAGCCACTGTCCTTCTCCCACTACACGGAGGAGATCTGCTGCTGGCACATGGCATAAACTATATCCATCTTCTGCTCCACCTCATAAAAATATAAAGCAAAATTGTAAAAAAATCGACCAACCAATAAGATCCTCTGGGTCGCTGCCCTTTCTCAGGCCACGCGAGGTGAAAAAAAATCAATGGTTAGGTCAAATATGCTGATCCCATCATCTTAAATTTCAGTGGAACATCTGATTTACACAGTTATCCAATTGGTTCAAATATAGTCGATCGATCGGAACACGTCTGGTGCCTGAAGTTTGTGCTCCCCTTGTAAGAGAGTCGACTGGTTCTTTATGCTACACGGATATACCCCAATCCGCCATAACATTAACACCACTGCCAGATCAAGTAAATAACATGGGATCTAGTTATTTCAATTCAATAGCACCTGTCAGGGGGGTGGGATAAATTAAGCAGTGAACAGTCAGTTCTTGAAGTGAATGTGCTTGAACTAGGATTGTAAGCATCTGATTGGCCTTATTTTGACGCTAGAGTATCTCCAGAACGGCAGTACGTGTTCCAAGGTTGGAGAACAGGATCATGGGCACCCGAGGTTCATTGAGTGTGATCTGATCTCCATGAGGAGCTCCAGTTGTACAAAATGCTAATGCTGGCTCTGGGTCAGAACACACAGTGCACCACAGTCAGAGCTGTTGATTAGCAGCATGAGGGGGACCTACCCGGGGGGTCTTGATGTAATGGCTGATTGATTGGTATGGTTTGAAAAGAAACAGATGTACCCAAACATGGTCCGTCATCGACCTTCTGCCTGGAGCGGCCCAACCTGGGAAACCGAGCCATGACCATAAACCAGCTCCTATTAGTGCGCTCTCTCTTTTGCATCACGTTCGGTGCAGAAATCAGGTCATAATGTAGAGGAACGCTGATACAGATCCACCTCTTAGTGTCTATTTGTGTGTGTGTGTGTTTCTGAATGGAATTGATTTGGTTCAGCTCCTACGGGACGGAGCTGGTCGATGGAGAGACTTCAGTGGGCTGTTACGACTACGATTCGTTTCAAACTGGGCCACGTACCCCTCAGGGTGGGGAGGAAGGGGAGGGGTCAGAAATAAATGAAAGAACATGATTATTTTAACACACACGACATGCCGGTTGAATAAAAGCCGAGGTCCCGGCGGAGGAGGATGAGACGGCGTTAGAGAAAAGAGAGGTTGTTACTTACACTTCCTCTCTTTTTCCTCCTCTTTAGAAGTTAGGTTAGATTTTCTCTTTGAAAGTCTCTCTTTCCTCCGACCCATTTTTCCTCCTATGACCCACACTTTCACTGCCTGTGATCTTTAGCGAGAAGGATACAGCCAACAGTCAACGGGGATTACATCATACCCTCCCCCTCCACTTCGTACTACCTAGTGCTTCCACCCACTGGCCACTTTATTAGAAACACCAACCTTGCGGTTTCACTCCCTGGACACTTTATTAGAAACATACCACTTTATTGAAAAAGACACCCAGTTTGTATACCTCCTCTGACCACTTTAGTGAAACCCTTACCAGGTTCTGCCACTATCTGTCCACTTCCACAAGCTGGCCACTTTATTGGAAACCACAATTTTGTGCCTCCACCCACTGCCCACTTTATTAGAAACACCAACCTTGCGGTTTCACTCACTGGCCATTTTTTAGAAGCACTGTCTTGTTCTTCCACTAGCTGGCCACTTTATCAGAAACATCCACCTTGTGCTTCCACTAGCTGGCTACTTTATTGGAAACACCGGCCTAGTTCTTCCACTAGCTGGCCTCTTTATTAAAAACATTAACCCAGTTCTTCCACTAGTGGTCCACTTTATCAGAAACACCCACCTTGTGCTTCCACTAGCTGGCCACTTTATTGGAAACATTAACCTAGTTTTTCCACTAGCTGTACACTTTATCAAAAACACCCAACTTGTGCTTCCACTAGCTGGCCGCTTTATTGGAAACATCTACCTAGTTCTTCCATTAGTTGTCTATTTTATTGAAAACACCCGCCTAGTTCTCCCACTAGCTGGCCACTTTATTGGAAACACCCGCCTAGTTCTTCCACTAGCTGTCCACTTTATTGAAAACACCCGCCTAGTTCTTCCACTAGCTGTCCACTTTATTGTAAACACCCACCTAGTTCTCCCACTAGCTGGCCACTTTATTGGAAACACCCGCCTAGTTCTTCCACTAGCTGTCCACTTTATTGAAAACACCCGCCTAGTTCTTCCACTAGCTGTCCACTTTATTGGAAACACCCGCCTAGTTCTTCCACTAGCTGTTCACTTTATTGGAAACACCCGCCTAGTTCTTCCACTAGCTGTCCACTTTATTGGAAACACCCACCTAGTTCTTCCACTAGCTGTCCACTTTATTGGAAACACCCACCTTGTTCTTCCACTAGCTGTCCACTTTATTGCAGACATCTATATAGTTCTTCCACTAACTAGCAACTTTATTGGAAACACCCGCCTAGTTGTTCCACTAGCTACTGCCCAAGCTACTGGTTTTGTTTGGCTTAGTCTCGGCCCACCCTCAAAATGTTCTGGAGACCACCAGCACCCCAGGCACCTTCTCAGCCCCGCCCTCGCCCCACATTTGAGCACCTGGCCCTGGTCTCTGAATGGTCTTTTTAAGCAAATGGAATTGGTTGTGCTACTGCTTGTAGGGAATGAGAACCTCCACCCACTTCTGCCCTTCGAGTGCTACAGGTTTCTGATAAAGCAGCTGGGGAGTGTAAATGTAAGGCTTAATAATGCAACATGGAAATGAATGTCAGTATTGTGACTTTCTCTCACTCTCTCTGTTTCAGGGTCTCTTCCTTCTGTCCACCAGTGCTTGTCAGAAGCCCGAGAGTGGGCGGGTGCGACCCTGCAGCCACAGAAGCTGCTAGAGTCTGGTCAGTGAGGGATGATTGAGGGCAGTTATTAGCAGAGCAAGGACACTCTTCATGGCCGCGGTGCTGGAGTTGTCCCCGGAGGGGCCGGGCTGAGCTTTGATTACAGTCTGACGCTCTGACAGACGTCCAGCCCTCAGAGATACAGACACTGCTGCTTTAAGCACAAATATCTGCAGGTTGAGGCGAAGGCGGTCAGGATGGAGCGCAGACACTCTTGAAGCTCTGACGGCTTGAAGCGACGGCGTGGATGAGAATCTCTTACCCCACATGCAATTAATCAGCCAAAGACATGTTCGCTGTCTGAAGTTTGCTTCCAGTTTTGCACTGGAGCCAGTTCTGAGTTGGATGCAATGTTGTAATGAGAATTTACAGATAAGCCATTACAACACCACCTGCCTAATAATGAGTAGGTCCCATTCCCCACTGTGGTCCAATGTATGTTCTGACCCCTTAACATTTTCTACAACAGAAGATTATCCCCACATACATCAGTGAGCCTTGGGTGTCCATGATTCCCCTTCCTTGGTTTACTTGTGGTAGGTTCTACTGCAGACCTGGAACACTCCACAAGACTTCCTGTTCTGCAGATGCTCAGTCTGCATTAAGGGATTATTTGTGATAATAGAACAGTAAAAAAATGTGAAGGTGTTCCACGTTGTGTCATAACAACATTACAGTACTAGAGCTCTGTTCGCATTATTAACTCAAGTCAGTTTTGTTTCTACAGCTTTACAGAATACGGGTCTGAAATTCTAATGAGACAATGGCAAGAGGCAATGAAAAACTCTCTAACTCAAGGCTGGAGGAAGGAACCATGACTCCAAAGGGGAACCCAAACACAGTAGACCCTTATTATGCTATATTTCGACCATGTTGTAAGTCGAAGACCCCCAGTAATTACTTTTGACAAATGTACCTAGTGAATTGCACATCACAGGATGTCAAGTTAAGTCAAGTCAATGTTATTTCTACAGTGCTTTCAACAACTGATGCCACAAAGCAGCTTTACAGAATTAAAATCCGTGCCCCTAAGAAGCAAGCCAAGAAAAAACTCCAGAAACTGTTAATTTTGAGAGGAACCAAGGCTCAGAAGATGCCCCATCATCCTCTGTTTCCACACCAGATAGTAATAACAGACAAAAGAATATAAATAAATAATAATTTAATAATAATTTCCGTTTACAGCAGCATCATCCATTCCTTGCGTACAGGTGGGTTACGATCTGTTTGGTGGAGCAGGGTTCTGTCCTATATGATCATATTCAAACGAACTGGACTTTGAGGGTCAAATGTGCTCGAGCGCAGACTACTTAGGTTAGACCCTTATTAGCTGTTAGCATAATTAGCCTCATAGCTTCACTGCTGAAACTAAATAAGCACAGTTCAGACACTGGATGTGTCCCAGCTGATCCACAAGGGAGAAATTGTATAAATCAGATGTTTTGCTAAGCGATCATCCTGAAAAAAGGCAGCGGCCGATTTCCACCCCACTGACTGATGCGACACTCATAAACATCAAAGGCTTGGGGTGTGTAGGGGGTCAGTTTTATGCTTGTTTAGCGTCGCTTTAGGCTTCTGCTGAGTTGAACTATGTTATCTGCTCTCACACTACAAAGTCTAATCCGTCAACCTAAAGCTGCGTGACAGGCTGTTGAGAGGCGGACTTCCTTCGAGGAAAAAATGATGTGTGTATGTGTATGTGTGTGTCTGTGTAATAGGCTTGCAGCTGTGAGCAGTAGGAAATGTCCCACTAACACACAGCTCCAACATGTGAAATGAAAGCTCGGAGCTAGTGCCAGTGTTTTTCCCCCTTCTTGTCTAAAGTTGATGTGTGTAGGCGTCTCTGATTATACACTGCAGTATGTGTGTGTATGTGTGTGTGTTTGATGGCTGTGTATAATGGCATTAATTCCGCTGGGCGGTACAGCATGGTGTGCTACAGTTCCTGGTCGGAACCCAGAATTGTGTCAGGTTCCAGCTGTACCTGTGTCAGTTTCCTAATTCTGGGAGTCAATCCCAAAAAAGAGGCACCAACCTGCCAATGTTTCCATCCTATTTTTGCCCAGTGTCACTCTGGTCTAGGTATCTGAATATCATAGTCCATTCAGCATCAACTGTGTAACTTATAGTCCCGCCCCCTTTTGTTTGTTTTAATTTTAGCACATTTACAGTAATTATGCATTAAAACTTGCACCAGGTTAAATGTAGCTGCTAGGTGGAGTGTGTGTGTTTGAGGACAGTGTTGGACACCAGTCCTCCAGCAGTGGAGATTGGATAATCTTTTGTAAATTATGGGCATGGGTTTTACCTGAATCAAGCATGATGGGGGGGTGGTCTAAATGTTGAGAATTTGGGCACAGGGAGAGAGAAACATTCATGAATGCTGGTTAAAGCTCTATCATGCAAAGCAAAAGCCATATGTGAACATGATCCTGAAATGCTGGTGTTTCTCATTAAAAATGAGCCAAAGTGGAAAAATGTACTGTGGTTAGATGAATTTCAACGTTTTTATGGAAATTATGTATATTGCGTTCTCCAGCTTGTTATCAGCCCTTAGTTCTAAACCCTGTATCTCTGATGGTATGGGCATGCATTAGTGCCAATAGAGTTGACAGCTTGCACATTTGGAAAGGCTCCATCAATGCGGAAATGTATCTAAAAGTTTTAGAGCAACAAATGCTCTCATCCAGTCAAGGTTTCTTTGGGGGAAGTCACCAAGACAATGCTAAACCACAAACTGCATCTACTACAAAAACATGGCTCTGTAGTAGAAGGGGCCTGTCTGCAGTCCAGACCTTTCACCAATTCAAAGCATTTGACGCATCATGAATCAAAAAGCTACAATTCTACATCTGACAAGAATGGGACAACATTCCTCTGCCGAAGGCCCAGCAACTTGTCTCCTCAGATGTTTATAGATTCTATTGCGAATAAAATATGGTTTATGAGCTTTATGAATAATTGCACTCTGTTTATTTATATTTTATACAGCGTCCCAACATTTATGGAGTCGGGGATGTAAATAAATGCAGACAAATAAGTGGGTTCAGTGAGTTGTAGCTTTCAGTTTTTGAGTGAATAGGGGTTTAAGTGTGTGTGTGTGTGTGTGTGTGTGTGTGTGTGTGTGTGTGTGTGTGTGTGTGTGTGTGTGTGTGTGGGAGAGAGA
>JBBIGC010000148.1:12942-27043 GCA_037576955.1 Lepidarchus adonis
TATTCCCTACATTATAACACTATGTAGAACACTTATAGGGACCAGTGTCGCCTAATCACTATTCCCTACATTATAACACTATGTAGAACACTTATAGGGACCAGTGTCCCCTAATCAATATTCCCTACATTATAACACTATGTAGAACACTTATAGGGACCAGTGTCGCCTAATCACTATTCCCTACATTATAACACTATGTAGAACACTTATAGGGACCAATGTCCCATAATCACTATTCCCTACATTATAACACTATGTAGAACACTTATAGGGACCAATGTCCCATAATCACTATTCCTAACACTGGTGCACTACTAGGAACAAGAACAGGGAGGAGGTTTTATGACTAAACGATTGTACGCTGGTATGTTTCTCTGTTTCACACAGTGCATTATGGGTGTTCTGAGTCTGCTAGGGTGCATTTTTTGTGTACATGATTTTGTTTTTTCTGACTTCCGCAGAATAGGAGCAAGGTGGAGATTTGGACAAAGCCAGTATTTACCTCTTGTCAGCAGGTGTAGTTTCTTGACTCGTCGGGTTCTCCTGCAGGTCTGGCAGGTTGGCAAAGTCGTCCTGTTCGGCCAATCCGATTGCCAGGGACAGCACCACCATTTTTCCCTCCCTACAACACACACACACACACACACACAGTCGTTGCGAGGTTGCGGTGACGATTTAGCTCCTTATGCTGTTTAAAATAGTGAAGAATGAAGGTGAATTGGTAAAAACATAAAGTAGGTCACGTTAGGAGTCAGAGGAATATCCAGTGTAAATACGTGAGACTCAATGTGACATGTGATGTTCTCTTCCTCCCTGCTTATCGTGCACACACACACACACACACACACACACACACACACACTGGCACTGTCCTGAAGCTGCTCATGCCTCAGCGTTCGATCTGCCTCAAGCAGTGTTAGTGACTCACTCTTTCCTGCCACTCGTCCTCCTCTCCTACCCTCTTTTCTTTCCCGCTGTTCTTCTCTTCTGTCTTGCTCCTGGCCTCCACATTTGGCTCAGGCTGAACCATGAGTCTGTTTCATCAAAACACCATCATACCAACACTAGGGGTATACATTTCTGACCAAATTTTACTTTCAGCGATTGCTTTCGTAAAACTCTGAATTTTTAACAGCGCACTTACTACTCAACTTTGACGATTTTCACAATATGGAGGAACATCTAGAACCAAACAATTACTGCCTCTATTATCAGGAGAGCTCCAGCAATGCCACAGCTATCCATGGCCAGGAAAGCATAACTGCTCCCTCCTATAACTCAGTGGGATTCTAGCCATTGTCTATTACCTGATATAACAAAATTGGAAGGTAGTGTTCTCCTCCAAGTGTGTTGAGCCTTCACAGAGGAGGGTTTTAGGTGCTCAAGCCCCTGTTGCTTGTATTACCTCCATATAAAAGCACTGAGCAACAGAATTGGCTGTTGAGCCGATGCATATGAGCATGAGGTCATCTAAGGTCAGCTAGGGTGGTAAAAGTCCCTTCAGCATTTGGCTGTAGAACTGCAATCTCTGGATTGATGGCGCACCTTTGGAATTAGCTGGAGCTGGTTTGTGGTCCAGAACTAATCAATCAACAGCTCACCAGTGCTCTTTTGGCTAAATACAATCAAATCCTCACAGGCAGAATTGACTTCCACTGTTTTTCTCGTCAAATATCTGCTCAGAGTGGGTTTGGTGTGAAACAGTGCTGATGAGTGGAACCAGAGCTCCCTCACACAAGGTTCTTCCAAGAAATGATGATGTCTGAAGCCTGAGATATTGTTCTATCAGAGTTCGGAGAAGCTTTTGGTCCTAAATCTAAACCCATTCATGGTGGAGGGTTACATGCAGGACGTAGCGAGTACCTACACAACGATTCGTTTCTGACCATTTTACCATCATCACCATTACACAGAAACAGTCAGAGACATGTGGAGCTTCACTGGGGGTGAAGAGGAGATACAATTGCTCTGTTTGTGTTGAAGACATCACCACCATTGTATGAAGAAGTCTGGACAATTCACTCAAATAATTCACACCATCTAATAACAGAATTTCTCATTTCTCAGACCTTCCCATCCATGTTAATTACTGCAGCCCTTAAACAAGAGGCGTTATCAGATCAGACCAGAGATACTGACTCTTACATTTGGAGAGATTCCTCAAGCACGGGCAGCAAAACAGTAAAAAACATCAGTTGGGTCTTCATTTGGATAAATGAGAAGATTTTCTTTTCCATTAAAAGGAGAGGGCATTTATAGACGAAAAAAGGAACCTGTGATCTTTCTCCTCTCTGTATTTATTTCCCTATCGTTCTCCTCATTGCAATCTCTCCTCTTTGTCTCTCTGTTTCCTTCTGTTCTTTTTTGTATCACTATTTCTATCATTGTTCTGATCCGCGCTCATATATCTATAAAGCAGAGCTCCCTAGTTCAAAAGCTTTTTACTCCAGAGTGTAGTATCTGGCCGTCTGAATGCGGCTCTCTCTGCACAATGGCCAGAATCACTCGGCTTCCTCTGCGAGGGCAGGAGTTTAATTGCCTGTCAGACAGCCATGAGGACCCAAGCCACATGCCTTTCTGTTCAGGTGGATCTGCCCAGAGGATGCTTGTTATGAGTGGAGCCAGAGCTAGAGAGCATCACCAAAGACAGAGAGAGAGAGAGATGAGACGGCGTTGGGAAGATAAAACCAATCATTTATCTACAGAGGCATTAAACTCAAAGCATGGAGCTACACAAATGGAACTGTTGGAA
Organism: Lepidarchus adonis; assembly: GCA_037576955.1. NCBI lineage: Eukaryota > Metazoa > Chordata > Actinopteri > Characiformes > Lepidarchidae > Lepidarchus > Lepidarchus adonis. The sequence continues at coordinate 15,698 of JBBIGC010000148.1, forward strand.
CAACAACTGTATAAATAAATGGGGTATGGTATATTAAGTGGCAAGGGAACTTTCAGTTCTCAAAGCTGATGTGCTGGAAGCAGGAATGTAAGGATCTTATTAAGGAACTTATTGTGATGAGTAGAGCATCTTCAGAACATGTGCAGTGTTCCAGGTTTGCAGTAGTTAGTGATCCAAGGAAGGACTACTTGGTCTTGGGCACCCAATTATCACTAATGCATGTAGAGCCTGTAGTCTGATCCCATAGAGAAGCTCCTGTTGTTGTTAAATGTTAATGCCGCTTTGATAACAAGGGGTCAGAACAAGGTGAACCACAGTCAGAGCAGTTTCAGCAACATGAGGGACCTACTCACTATTAGGCAAGTGGTCTTAATGTTATGGCTGATCAGTGTATAGAAACTACAGACTGCAAGTCTCTTCCAGGACTAAACCATGCTACAGGCTCTCTTGGACTCTTGATGACTCCTGAGATCGATTGGGAGTGTGCAAGCACGGCTCCTAGGGGCCCCTACCCAAAATATCCCAATACATGTGGAAGGAGTCTCAACATACGCCTCCTTAAAACATGGACGTGACCCCCAAAAACAGCAGCCCTCCCCAACCCATGCCGGCAAGTGAAATCCCCTGCGGGAGGCTAAGAATAGTCAGCCCACTGGAGAATGGGACTTTATGGCAGAACCCCAGCAGATGTCTAAAGACAGCTAGACGGAGTCTAAAAGGATGAATCAGAGAGATATTTTCCTACATTACTGACGGGGTCTAAATGCTGCCAGTCAGAAAGTTGGGTGCTACACCAGCCCAGATACATGGACAAAATAACCCCCTGCTGCCCAGAAGGGCACCAGTGCTTGCCAGCAGCCAAGATGAAACTCATGAGCACTGATTGCCCCAAGTATGTTTGTAATGTTTGAAGCCCATAAGCAGTTTACCACCCAGCCTGCCCCCTCACCTGACCCCCTCCATATATAGTGAAGTCATAAGGAGTGTTTCAGCTGTCTTCAAAACCAGATATCAAGACAACCAATCAGAACAGAGCTCATTTACATACATCAGGCTGTGACAGCCTGTGTAAATCTAAAGGATAAAGAAAGGCTGGAAGATTATTATAAAACACAATTTACAGTAGAAACCATGATTACAATGCAACTGCTGATTGATTAGTCTGTATGTGGTAGTACAGTATACACTGACCAGCCATAACATTAAGACCACCTGCCTAGTACTGAGTAGGTCCCCTCATGCAGATAAAACAATGGTGCACTGTGTGTTTCTATCAGAGCAGCATTAACATTTTGCAGCAACAGCAGCTTCTCTTTGGAATCACACCACACGCCCCACATGCATCAATGAGCCTTGGGTGCCGATGACCAATCACTTTTGGTAGCTACTAACTACCTGGAAGATGCTCTAGCCATCACGATAAGACCTTAAGATAAGAGTCTTACACTCCTTCTTCCAAAAAAAATTTAATTTGTTGCCTAATACACCCTCACTCAACAGGTGAGAAATAACCAGAGAGTCAATGTCACTCACTTCTCCTGTCAGTGGTGTTGATGTTATGGCCGATGCCCCATTTATCTGATGAACTCCCTCGGCTTGATTGATTCAGTCACATGCATCGAACACCTGATTTATCATTGGGCTGAAACATAGGACGCTTTTAATTAAGCTCGAGTGCTTGACCTGCTTGGCACAGAGGGCATATATGATACCCGGTCACAGGACTGCAGACGTGTCTATCTGTCATAAATGACAACCATGCTAGGCGGGTTAATGTGTAAGATTGGATTAGTGCAAGCCGCAGTGGCTAACGCTAGACTGTGAGGCTGATGAACTCTGAGCAGAGAAATAGGCCACCTGTGGTACCAGCCGGAGAAAAATAAACAAGTGCGGCAGATTCAGGCCTCATTCATTGCTGCCTGCTTTGTTTGAAGAGGAAACGGTTGTAGGGAGATGTCTGGACTGACAGACGCAGCAACCTAATCCACTTCCCTGAGCCTTCTCTCCCACCCTGCGGTGGACAGGTGGAGGGAAGCGGACACAGCAAACCCAAACAGATGGACAAACTGAGAGACACTAGAGGGCTGGACGCAGCCAAGCGTGAGCTAATGATGGAGCACAACCAGAAATGCAGGACAAGAGTATGAGCATATGACGGGGAAGAGGAGAGGCAGGCACGAGCAGGGCTGTTGCGACATTGTTTGGCTGTGTAACCATATGTGATACCAACGTCTAAATCATTGGAAGCATGTGCAGTGGTAGGAGATGGGTGGGTGGTGTTTAAAGATGCTGGTTGAATGTAATTGCACATCAACTTTAATGGAAAACTAAACAAAATATTGTAGCGGAGCTGAGGCTGGGGGGGGGGTGCGTTGGTCCCGCACGGCCCCCTGGGAAATGTGTTTGTGTGTGTTTGACACTGTTTTGGTGGGTTTATTGTGTTTATGTGGGAATTTGGTGTGTGTGTGGGGGTTATGTTGGGTAGTTAGGGTTATTTTGTTTGGGTTTTGGGGTGGATGGCTGAGCTCACCGTCGCTGTGTTTAGTGTGGTCAGCAGTGGCTTTTCTTGAGCTCAGCCAGATCTGCATGTTGGGTTCTGACACTTGATGCTCTATGTGTGCTTCACCAGTTGGGGGTGCACTGGTTTTAAGAGCATGCATTAAACCGAACAGGCTGATGCCCAAATTCGAGCATAAAAACCTTCTGTCAGTCTCCATTATATCCCTTGACGACTTCCCACCCTGGAAAATCGTCACAATATAAAATAAAACAAGATAACAGCGAACCAACCATCCAGGGCCCAAACACCAAGGAAAAGGTGAACATGATGATAAGAGACCCGGGTAAAGACGTAAACAGAACACCAGACATGAAAGCAGAAGCGTATGGCTAGGTTAACACTAACAACAGCAGACATGTGAACATATTCAGATTGGTCTGTGGGAACCTCCTACCAAACTCTGGTAGAGCAATGTCTCTGGCACCAGCGAAATTTATGTGAGGGAGGAACCAGATGCCTGGTTCCTTTCACCAATGCTGTGAACTGTTTCTCTAGAATGGAGCGCTTCACACCAAACCCATTCTAGATGACTATGTTCATTACTTAAACACTGAATTATGCAAAATGGTTAAAAACATGGGTGGGATTTCTCTTTAGAAAACAATGGGATGACACATTTGCATTAAGCTAAACCTAGTTATGAGCACTAATAATTACACTATTACTCTTCATTACATGATCACTTTACCAAATAAAATATGGGCTTAATAATCTATATTAATATTTTATGATATGTATTATAGGAACATGATGAGGCTTACACCCCACCTTTATCTTTTGGTCCCTACAGTCAACATACACTTTACTTTAGGCCTCCAAAACAGTTGGGGCACCCTAGGTTTAGTGCAACGTAGCCCACAGCAAGCAGCTAAAAACAGAATTGAAGCTTTAAGCTCAGTGATTATGTTTCCTTTCCATTGTTATATCCATGACACGCAATGGCTAAAGCATGAATCAGGCATTAAATGCTTTGTGCAACAGAAGCAACACAGATGGAGATAGAGATGGAAAAAATACATAATCCAGGCAAGAACAAGCAAAAAGAAACAACACCCAGGTGGGAGCAAGTGATAGGGTAGAAAAGAGAATAAACCCATGAGTGAGTGATAGGACATAAAAAAAAGAATACAGGAATGACCAAGTGAACAAAAAGAACAAAAACACAGCCGACAGACAATAACAGATATGTGAGCGTAAAGGTGTATTATGGGCTAAAGATACAGATATTTCTGCTGCTACACTGAGATAAAAACATCCACTTCCATGAAAAAAATCAGGAAAATTGACTGTGAATAACTTACAGAGATGAATCCACACAGTATATATATTAAGGAGCATTGTAGAATGATGCTGCATGTACATGCCGGATGTAAAGAGGTCACAGACTTCTGCAAACTCCATCCACAGAGTAATCGTGCACATCTAGAGGATTCTTTACAAGAAGTGAATGGAAAAGACTATGGAAATATGCTGGATGGAGCTTAGAGAACATCCATGTGCTGCATGCTGGTCACAGAGTGCGCATGGTGAAATACATATTCATTCATTCCTAATGTACAGGGGGAGAACAATAGAGACAGGCTGAGGACACCACAGACACACTGTGTAAGTTAACAGTAGGAGAAAGTGGGCCAAGCTGATGCTAATAAAATTACAATACTAACAAAAAGTCACAATCAGACTAAAAATAAATCCTTAAAGACTGAAATCTCAGTTTACCTTTAGAAAGTCGCTTAAGGTAAATTCTTTTGTATTGGGGCATTTATTGAAGTGTTTATGGACTAATATGTGCTATTGTAGTGTATAGAAGTGTTCATAGAGGCTTGTATAGACTAATATCTCGTATGTGTTTATTGAGGTGTTTATGGACTAATATTCCTTGATGTACGCCAGTTGTAAAAAGTGCTGTATAAATAAATTTGACTTGACTTGACTTGAGGTTGCACAGACAACATGACCCAGACTACAAAACCACAAACGTTTTTGTTAGTGCTAGCTGAGCTGAGAACGATATGAAACCACAAATCTGAAGCACAAAACCCATTCCTATGGCAGCAGCATTAGTCATACAAGTGTTATAAGAAAATAATGCCACACGTCTAGGATACCGTCCCAATACATTTCAATGGAGCGTTCGTCTGCTTTCTGGAGAGCTGTATAATGACTAATATTTCATATTCTAGTGCAAAGGAACTTTTATTAAAATGAATATCTCCTATTCTAGCATACAGGTGCAGTTATTGAGACGTTCATGGAATAATATGTCCTATTTTAGTGTACATGAGTGTTTTTTGAGACGTTCGTGGACTAATATCTCTTATTTAGTGTACATGAGTGTTTATTGAGATGTTCGTGGACTAATATCTCTTATTTAGTGTACATGAGTGTTTATTGAGACGTTGGTGGACTAATATCTCTTATTTAGTGTACATGAGTGTTTATTGAGACGTTGGTGGACTAATATCTCTTATTTAGTGTACATGAGTGTTTATTGAGATGTTGGTGGACTAATATCTCTTATTTAGTGTACATGAGTGTTTATTGAGACGTTCATGGACTAATATCTCCTTTTTAGTGTACATGAGTGTTTTTTGAGGCATTCATGGACTAATATCTCTTATTTAGTGTACATGAGTGTTTTTTGAGGCATTCGTGGACTAATATCTCTTATTTAGTGTACATGAGTGTTTATTGAGACGTTCATTGACTAATATCTCCTATTTAGTGTACATGAGTGTTTTTTGAGGCATTCATGGACTAATATCTCCTTTTTAGTGTACATGAGTGTTTATTGAGATGTTCATTGACTAATATCTCTTACTTTATAGTACCTGAGTGTTTACTGAGGTGTTAATGAACTAATATCTCATGAGAGTTTAGATTGGTGACCATTGCACCTGCAATAACATTAAAATAAGCTTTTTTCAAACAAAACTGAGTTGAATTGTATAGTTGAATTGAATAGAATAGTAATTGTACTCACAGAAAAGATTTCATGTCCATCCCTCTGTTGCGGATCTGGCCCATCATGTGGTCCCAGCTGCCTGGATTTGAGCGCGATCTTCCTCCTCCACCCGTCCTGTAGCGTGACGCCCCTGCCCCAGCCGGGCTGCCACTGCCACGCACCCCCCGCGGGCCCCCCCGGTGGCCCCCACCCCCAGGCCCTGTGTGCAACTGGCCCAGGCTCTGGGAGGTGGCTGGGGGGTCGTTGGGCCCTGGCGGGGGCTGGTGGGTTAGGGGCTGCTGGAGGCTCTGCTGCCTGACCAGGGGCCTGGGGCGAGCGGCTGAGGACGGGATGTGCTCCAGGGTGGAAGTGGTGGACAAGGACGGGTCCCCAAAACTGGGCCCCAATGCACAGAGCGCAGGGGCCGAGTCATGGGGAGCAAAACACAAGAGAGAGAGCGAGAGATGGATCAAGAGGGACAGGAGGGAAAGAAAAGGAGAGTGTAAAGAAGAACAAGGGAGCAGAAGGGTAAAGTGGAAATAGGAGAGGGGTTAGGGGTGTGAAAGGAAATGGTCATAGGAGAAAAAAAAACAGAAATGGAAAAAGGAATAAGAAGAAAATTGAAAAAAAGGAAAAATGAGGCATTTAAAATAATGTGGTGTGATTATGTAATGTAAATAGAAATTATAAGTGGTAATTGAAAATGGATGTAAAAACAGAAAATTAGTTATAAAAAGTAAAAAAAAAAAAAGAATGAAGAATAAAAGAGAAAACAGAAATGTAAATAAAGTAATGGGGAAAAAGCAGCAGGGAATAAAAAGTGAAGGAGGGAATTGAAACGGTGGTTAAAAAAAGATAAAGGAAAAGAAGCAGGATATAAAAAGAAAAAGAAAAAAACAGAAAAATAGAAAAAAATAAGTACAAAGAGGAAAATAAAAAAATGACAGAAGAAAAATGAAAGAGAGTGAAAATGGGACACACACATAAAAAATGAAGAGAGGGGAGGGGATCAGAACCAAGGATGAAAAGGGGACAGGATGAGGGGCAGTCATCAGAAAGTGAAGGCAGAGAGAGAGAGAGAGAGAGAGAGAGAGACATGGCGATACATATTTGAAAGGACGTGGGGAGAGGCAGTGAGAGTGCAGACATTTCGACACATTCCAGCATGGGGGAGGGGGGGGGGAGACAGAAAGGCCACGATGGAGTGATGAAGAAAAAAGAGAAAGAGAGCAAAGTTAGGCAGCAGCAAGGGTCAGGTCTGGAACAGCGACTGGAAGCACAATATTCAACCAGAGCACGTCTAACGAAGCCGCAACAAAACTACTTCTCCATCTCTTCCACCACGTTAATTCTCCATACTTATGCCTCTGTCTTCTCTCATTCCTTCATTCCTCCAATTCTTGCCCCCCTGACCTTTCCCTCCCTCTCTCCCCCTCCTCTCACCTGTCTCATCTGACTCTCGCCCCATTCTCCGTCTCCAATATCTCAATTCAATTATCCCTTTCCCGTCCCTTCCTCTCCCCCACTGCCGCCTCTGCTCTGCGTCGTGTCTGATTAGTGTAAACTGCTGCTGAGCTGCTCTGGCTGATGCTAATGCTCTGCTGGACGACTTAGCGGCCGCTCCGGGCCCTGAGACGCCGCAGTCTCCGACCACTGTTTTTCTGAACATAATTAATCTAAACAATAACCCATAAGCTTGAGCCATTCTTATTCATAAAGTTCCACAAAATCACCATTTTCCATTCTGAGCTACAGCACCAGTCAAAAGTTTGAACCCACCTGAAAAAATGCATGTTTTAACATTAAAGGCCTTTTACCTAAACTTGAATTTATTTGTAAGAGAAATGTTTAAAAATACAAAGTTTCCTACATTTCCTAATTTGTTTCCATATTAAAATGATTCTTGCTTCATGTTATGTGTGATTTAGTGGCTATGAAGAGACTGAACCTGCAGTACTCAATGGGTGCTCCTTCCCTGACTGCAGGCAGCTGGAGCTTGTTTGGGAATAAGGCACATTGATAATGTATATCTTTAGGATGTGTTGTAGTGCCTCATACTTTGTGTATGTTTATATATACTGTATATCTTCCAATAGCAGCCACAGCGTTTATTCAAAAACATTTCTGGAGGGTGTTTAATAGACGTTTGTTGGAGACGGGTTATTATTCATCTCACAGACGGAATGGAGATGGTATTTACAGCCACAAAATGTCCTGCAGCTTTTTTCACATTTATTTTGACAGAAGATAAAACAGCACGACTAAAATCATGCCTCTGTCTGTTTGGCGGTGATACTTGTCTGTGATTGGCTGATATTGTGGGCGTGGTTTAGCACTGAATGCAGCGATAAGTTTAAACAGAGCCAATTAATATCTGTCAATAACCCTCAGATATCGCAACAGAAATGAGTAATTACACACGGTACACTCATTTAACTGTCTTCAGAAATCAAAGGTTTGTTTTAAGCCATTTCAGACCTTTTACGGAATAAATTCTGAAAAGTGCGGTAGAAAGTGAAAGCTTGCAGGCATGTGCCCTGTGAAAGTTGGGACAGGGGGAAGGGGGTAACTATTGGAAACCTCTTCAAACTCTTCAGACCTGGCATTTATTGGAAACCGGTGTCAATAAGAGACGGGCTATTATTAGAAGATATACAGTATATATATATACAGCACACCTCTCAACATTTCCCAGGAGTGTAGAGGTTGTTGCTACACAAATGAACAAAAGGTTGGAGGTTTAGTATAATTGATTTGAGTAGAAACACTAACATCAATTAAGCTTTTAGAGCTGGGTTACACTTGTATTATCATTTTTTTGGAGGAGTATCTCACATACCTTCACAGAAACCTTGGGACAATGCTAAAGCTACATTAACAAGAAGTGGGCCTAATCTGAAGAACATGGTATTTGATAACTCTGGGACCTTCACAGGTATTCTAAAATGTTGAAAATGTTGTTTATTGGTATGTCCAAACTTTTGACCAATGCAGCACATTGAGGCACTTGAGGAGGCCTAGATAGATGGCGGTAGAGAATGGAAGTTAAAGCGGATGAAGAGGTAGATGAGTTACGGCACACTGTGGTTAACTGGAGAACTAGATGGAGGTCTAGTGTGTTAGTTTGACGAGACGGGGAAACCAGTAGTTTTGGCTTTGGTGACAAAAGTCCACTACTCATAAATATGAGCAAAAACAGAACATACCTCACACGCTCACACACGTGCATGTACAGATATGTTTTCCTGTACCAGTCGGTATGAATTTTACTGCTAAACATAAATGGGAAGCTTCCCCTTGTCCTTCCTCTCCTCCAAGTCTTGACTTTTGCTGTGAGGACTCGGGGAATGAAGCGTGTGCGGCACAGATTTCCGTAATTGGCCCACAGTGTGACACAACACGTGATGCAGGCCTTGGGGTCACTGGCACAGAATATTAAACCAGCATCTAGGAATTTAGGGGTGATTCCACTGAACCTCACGCTAATTAACTGGCTTTTATCAACATTGTGATGGTTAGAGAATCTCTAGTCCTTGAAGAAGAAATTGTACATGCTTTCATGACATCTGGCCAAACCTGCTGCACTGCCGTATTTACTGCACTGAACAATTCCATTGCTGCTCTCCAGCTGATGATCCTTACAAGAGCAAGGGTTCATGAACATATTACTCCAATTTGGCTTCACTTAACTAGCTTCCTTTTTAATTTAGAGTTTAACAATTTATTGATCACTTTTATTTTATTGATCTTTATGTGGTTTGGGTTCAAAGTAGATGGCACTAAAGCGTGACACATTTCTCATGAAAGAAGAAGAAGAAGAAGAAGAAGAAGAAGAAGAAGAAGAAGAAGGAAAAAGAAGAAAAAGAAAAAGAAGAAGAATACTAAATAAATAAATAAAAATAATAATATGTACTTTCCATATCCATTATTATTTGTTCTGTATTTATGAATTATCCAGTATCTACAATTAATTATTTAGTATCTACTATTTATTATTCAGTAATTACAATAAATAATTCAGCATCCATTACGAATAATTCAGATTCATGATCCATTATAAATTATTCAATATCTACTTTACAATAATTCAGTAACTATACTGAGTTATTCAGTATCCACTAAACTATTTCCAGTAATGTATTTAGTATCTATACTACATTGTTACAGTAAGGTTTTATAGTGATTAGAGCAAGAAATTGTTAAAGTGTTGCCCTAAATGCACTATACTGTGTAAATAAATTGATATAAATAAGTATTCATTTACTTCAATAAATAATTGCCCCAAAATAAATGTGATCGAAATAATAAATCAATGTCAAAATAAAAAATATGCATAAAGACCAAAAGATATTATTCCTTTATGAAGCAAACACCATTTCATCTGCAATGCCTCACACTCTGCTGCACCAAACATTGTGTTTAAGGTGAATAATATTCTCCACTCACTGCAAAACCCAATAAAAGTTCTAGAAATCTTTTTTTTCTTCTTAGAGCTGATGTTGGATCAGTTACCTTCAGACTTCACCTGCATTGCTTTCTCCCTGCTAAATATTTGAACAGCAGTGCAGTAAGGCCTTGGCAACTTTAAGGAACTCCCTCTCCAGCCTGAATCATGTTGACAAAAGATTCGCGCCTCCACTACTTTTCACCAACTTTAGCAGTGAGTTTTTTCAGTTCTCCAGCCCTCCCTCAGAAGATCCTCTAGGCTTAGTTAAACCCTGTAGCTGCAGGCTGTTACACAACCCTACCAATGGCATGGAGAAAGACTGGAGAGTGGTTGATGGAGAAAAAGAAAAAAAAAAGCTATGAAAGACTGGGTAAGTCATAGAAACTCCTACTGTATCCACACTAAAAATAGAAACCAATTATGGCCATACTGGATAAGAGTGGAGAGAAACATGAAAGTCAGGAGCCCTGGAGGAGTGAAGGACAGGCCGAAGGGGTGAAAATTGCTTCATAACTACCAGTATGAATTTACAAAACTCTACATGTTATTAATCAAATAAAGGACAAAACACAGCAAAAATTTGGTATGACAAATATCAAATCAAAAAACATCAACAAAAAGGCTGCATTTCAAGTGTCTTGGCAGATCTAGGATTTTATTTCTATAGCAAGACTGTACCAGGCTTTATGATTTTCATTTCACTAGATACCCCACCTTACACTTGTAAGGCTTTTAACAGCACAAAACTCAAATAGAAAAAAAATGTTACTCAGTATGCACTATGAATTCTTCTGTATCCCCTGTGGATTACAGTGTACTTGCTATGAAATATTTGGTATCAGCTATAAATGAAGTATCTATGATGATTTATTCTGTATCCACTATGAATTAATCTAGATCCACTATGAATTAATCTGTATCCACTATGAATTAATCTGTATCCACTATGAATTAATCTGTATACCCTACAAATGATTCAATATCTACTGTGAATCATTCAGCAACTACTATAAATGATTCCAATATGAATTCTTCAGCATCCCCTGTGGATTGCTATGTATTTGCTATTAATTATTCAGTATCTACTATAAATTAGGCATTTACTATATTTAATTCCATTATCACTGCAAATTATTTTGTATCCACTATGAATGATTCTGTATCAGCTACTAATTATTCAGCAGCAAATACATATTATGCATATTATGCATGAACTACAAATCATTTAGCAACTACTATAAAATATTCCATATCCACTATGAATTATTCAGTATCTGCTATGAATGGTTCAGCATGTGCTACGAATTATTCAGTATTTACTATGAATTATTCAGTATCTGCTATGAATGGTTCAGCATGTGCTACGAATTATTCAGTATTTACTATGAATTATTC
>JBBIGC010000149.1:0-10064 GCA_037576955.1 Lepidarchus adonis
ACACAAATTCATTTATATATATATATATATATATATAGTCCTCTTTTTGTTGTATACATGTACATACATTTTAAGATAAGCTCACATGACTATGAGTTAGTCCAGTTTTCTTTTCCCATAAAATACGGCCCTTATGTACCTTTCTAGTCTGTCAGTAATGTGTTATATTAATAATAAACCGTTCAGAAGGCTCTCTTTAATGATTAACACTGTGCTGAAACACAAATACTATAAAGTCCGTCCAAACGACCAGCGTCCCAGTTCTCACAGACATTACCACTGCTCTCCAGCAGAGGTCGCCCAAATACAACGGTGTCGCCTTACTGTGTATAAGTGAATTTGTATGATAATCCTGAAGCCTACAGGCCATGAGTAACGAGATGTTCTTGCAGGCTGAGTAGATGGCATAAACCATTGCTCATAAACAGCAACACAGTAGCTTTTTAACCACTGCTCATAAACAGACATATAATGATATTTTAACCCCTTCACCAGTTGTCATCACCCCAAGGCTTAATATTCACTAGCTGCATGGAAGACAGGAAGAAATGACAGGAGTGAGGAGTGTCTAGACTGACTGGAGGAAGGAGAGAGGTTAAGCCATGGCTCAAATGTTACGTGTAATGAAAGCACCACCACAAATTCAGCCGGAGCGAAGTATTTTTGTGAAGAACATCTGCAGGGCTATGCGGTTGAATGCATTGTACATGTAAATTTACGTACAATATCCTGAAAGGCTCAGAGTCGTGCTTTTCTGTCTGTGCACGCTGTGATTAACTCAAGGTCATCCTTCAGTCAACAAAGGCCATTAAATTCACTTGGAATTACGTTTGGGAAGCTGTATGAAAGGCTGACCCTCAGTGGTGAAGTGTCTTTGCAGACCAAGGCTGCAAACTATTGAATTGACACGTTTATCCTTTTCTCCTGCTGTTGAATACAGACGTGACAGTGCAGAGCAGCAGAAGAATAAGCCGTCACTCGCAGACCTTGGAGCTGTGTGGTAAAGAAACCCTGCCTGCTGTAAACGGTGGAGAAGCCAATGGGCCTTCACTATTTAGGAAAACGTTTTCAGTAAAGGTTATCAGTTTATGATTTGATGAACGTTTAAATGTTCTTTTTGCCTTACCCATTCATCTATTTATCTATCCATTTATCATCCATCCATCCACCCACCCACTCATCCATCCATCCATCCATCCATCCATCCATCCATCCATCCATCCATCCATCCACCCACCCATCCATCCACCCACCCATCCATCCACCCATCCCTTCCACTGGCCATTAATCAATTAATCTTTTCTAAGTCATAGCCCCACTACCAGCTCTGTGTGTGAGTGTGTGTGACAGACCCCTCACTTCATTCATAGAATTAAAGGGCCATGGGAAGGAGCATCACTTGGTGTGAGAATGGACCAGCCAATAAGAGCTCCAGTCTGGCAGAGCTCACAAGAGAGAGAGAGAGAGAGAGAGAGAGAGAGAGAGAGGGAGGGAGGGAGAGAGAGAGAGAGAGAGGGAGGGAGAGAGAGAGAGATAGAGAGAGAGAGAGAGAGAGAGAGAGACAGAGAGAGAGAAGAGACTTCATTTGAATGGCGACAGAATGCGCAGCAGTCTGTGCGTCGTCCCTATGGAGTCCAAGTCTATGATCTGCAAAACAACGACACGCTCTGAACTGCACGATGGCTTTCACAGCAAATGGTAGAATTTACCACTGATGTTGTGCACACAGACGTCTGGCCTGTGCAGTGTGTGTTAAGGAGGCCGTCGCTGGCCAAACTTCTTTGATCAGTATTGAAATGGTTTTAACCATGTTTCCTCAGAGCTTTCCCCTAAAGTTCTATTAGAGTGAATTCTTTTTATTCTGTGGATTCTTTAAGGCATCTAGACTGCAATAATGCATGGTACATGGAGAAAAAACACACTGCATTCCTTTAAATGCCATTTTAAAGATGCCATTAAATACTAACAGCGCTGTCAAATGCTAGATTCCTTTGAAGCTGAATCCTCCTTTTTTATGGCCAGCACATTTTGACCACCTCTGTTTTGCCAGTGGCATTCTGGAGCTTGAACAGTCTGGCCATGTTGCACAGCTTTAATAATCTAGTGCAGCAGTGTGCTGCAGTGTAAATTTCATAACTTGAGTTAGCTTGGACGGACTGTCCGCTGAGACCGGCTCTGCTAGATGAATAGCCCCTCAGCTATGAGCAGTTCAGCAAATACAAACAGAATGGCTTTTCGGGTCTAATGGATTCGGCTATCAGCGAGCGTGGCTCCTCCACGTGAGAACGCTTCCTCTGTATGCTGCTGCTTATACTCCATACACGGCCTGAACCTCACCAAGCAGCTCTGAGAAAAACCACCATGAAAGGTTAGCTGGGATGCTAGCGTTCTGTCAAAACTTCCACAATGTTTCAAAATGTTCCGTGAGCAGATGGGTGCAGAATGCAGAGTGAGGAGGTTTTTATATAAAAATGTTTTTTGGAAGTGTAGAGATCAAAAAATAAGTAAATAAATAAAGAAAGAAAGTTCTGATTTGGAGTGTAGGGCTGAAAAATAGTTGAAGGCAGTCTGGTTCCCAGCTGTTCAGCTTTTGCTAGAGTTGACAGATTTAATTTCCCCCGAACTCCTTGGTGCATTTTCTCTTTAAGAGACGAAAGCGAAGTGCGATTGATTAAAGGAGAAGGCTAATTAGCAAAGGCGTGTGAGGAGCTGTTCTGGAAGGCCCTCATGCAAAAATCAACAGAAAAGTGGCTGGCCTCCTAGCTAGCAGTAATCTGGGACCTCTGTCGGATCATCACGCTATCCTTTTTTTAAAAAACAAACAAAAAAACCTTGGCTATGACCAAATCGATTGGATTTTGTGTTGCCTTCATTACATTTTTCACGTCTCAGTGCTCAGAACGGAGAACATGCACTGATATGATCGTACAGTTTTGATCTATTGTCACTTTTCTTTAGCCTTTGAATGACAGAGAGGGAGAGAGAGAAAGAGAGAGAGAGAGAGAGGAGGAGGAATAAAGGCACAGCTTTGTCAAAGGGATGAGGTTGTCAGAATCTCAAAAGGTCTTTCTCCTTGATGTGGTGTGAAATATTCCTCTTGTAGCAGAGAAGGTGCCAGAGATGCGCTACAGGTGCATTGAGCAGAGGGAGTGGAGGAAACAGCAAGAAACCGCCACGTTCCTCCTAAAAAGACTGTAGAAACCCACTGAATTGTTATTGCTCACTTCGTATTCTTCTTCTTCTTCCTTCTTAGCTCTCTCGCTCTCTTTCAGTGTATGTAGACATCTATGAAGGCATGTTTACAGGGCCTGAAGGTCTCTGGAGAACGTGCTGCAACCAGAGCAGAAACACAAGTCATGATATCACTGGTCTCCACACTCCGGAAGGAAGCAGAGCTCAGCTCCCAAAGCCGTTCCTTATTCCATTCCGTTCTTCCTCCTGAGCGTGAGTGTACAAATGCCGAGCTACAGGAGAGGTCCAGAGGGGAGCGTCTGATAGAAATGGCACTGGCGACTGAAAAGAGACTGTTCATTAGCGGTATAAATGTTTGACCCTTTCACAACATGATCCAATTCATGAAGAAACCATTGCTTGCATGAGGAAATCTCTAAATCCACCAGAGTTCAAACAGATTAGATAAGTGTGGCACTGTTCAGTAGCACTCTATATGTCCAGCAGATTGTAGGTCAGGGTTTTCTTTGAAATCAAGGGTATTAATAGTGTGTACTCTGCTGCAGAAACCTCTGCTGTTCAAGGAAGACTTCACGCTAGACATTAGAACATTGCCATGAGGATGTGGTTGCATTCAACTGCAAGAATGATGAATGATTAGTTCTGAATCTCCAACTCATCCCAGCAATATACCATGGAGCTCAATTACTCTAGGTCTCAGATGTTCTGGGGCTTTATAGTTCTCTAGCTGATGGTTGGCACTGGGCAGGATGACCACTGCTCAAACAAGGTTTTAGTAATGTTCACTGATACACAACAGACACTCAGTGTAAAACCTGAAAAAATACAAGTAACCGTCTTTATCCAATTTTTCCAAGGGAAAACGTTCTGTTTGATCAATTAGTTAATAATTTTAACATATGTTTTACATATTTGGCTTCACAACAGCAGAATTCTGAAGCTGTTTCACCATTGTTGTAGTTCCTAGTATGGCAGTGAAGTGATAACTTTATTCTTCTCCTCACTTTCCCCATCATAGTCCCACATGAAATTTCTTTTCCTTCTTTTCAAATGAGTCCCTTTGATGTTGAGTATGGCATCTTGCATCATTTTTTTTTCTTTTTGCAAATTTCTTTATTGGTTTTACTCATTTAAATGCACTGGCAAAGGCAAACGGTTTAAAAGTTTAAACATAAAGAATTTTCCACTTACCCCAGATACAGTAGATCCGCTAAGGCACGTATGATGTCAACATTGCACTTCTTTAGTTTAGATCTGGTGCTGTGCGGATAACGTTGCTAACAAACACTAGAAGTCAATTGTCACCAAACCGGTTTCCAAAAATACACTCTAAACCTGCTACAAACTCATTAAGGTGACACAGACTTGTCCGTATAATTTAGGACTTACTGTGAGCTTTAAAAAAATAAAGTGCAGGTGGTAACAATGGGTTTACACATCCCGCCTCTGGTGTAAGAGTATTTTTATAGATTACAGTGAGTTATGTTGTATCATAACCCACGTCTACAAGTATGTGCCACCGTAAACAAGAGCTAAGTGCAGTTTGAGGATTTGGCACTGTATTTATTGAAAGAATTTGGGAAATTATTAACTTTAGCATTAGCGATTAGCATTAGCCTCATAGCTCCAGCCGGGAAAGTGAAAAACAGCCTTTAAAACATAGCTAACATAGATAATAAAAATCTGCTGCCAGTTCAGTTAAAAATATGCATGTCTATGAAAGTCAAAGTAAAATAGATGCAGCTTTGAGAATTTTTTTTTTTTTTACTATAAAAGACAAATGTGGAGAAAATTCCTTCTTGTGTGTTTGCTTGTTAAAAATGCTCATTCCTGACAAATAAAATAATATTGTCTTTGTTAGACATTTATTGACATTTTAAAGTAAATTTGAAAATAGGATGAACTCGATAACAGAGAAATAATAGAAATAGCCTCTTTTTTCGTTTGATTTTTAGAGGGTTAAGTGAATAGAAGGGATTAATTCCTTCAATCGCATTAAAAAACAGTTGCCAAACTTCAAATATATGCATCAGACCCATTTTTTAAAACAGCTACTGTACACATAACGAGTCTGACAGTATATTAAGGCATGCTTAACCTTCTCAGACCTGACCTTGAAACCCCTGGGAGAGTTCTGAGTGACTGACTCGCAAATCAATCAAAGGGCACCAGAAGGAATGATTAATGAGAGGTAGAGAACATTAGTGCCAGTGCCCCCTGACTCCTCCACACGTGGCACACATGGCTGTATCGACCGACCTTGAGCAGCCTAATAGTTATTGGCCTCACTCTGGGCTCCTCTTTTGCTCTGACCTGTCCAAAAAGCATCCTCAACCATGGCAAACAAAATGACAGCACTAATTTCCTGGTGCTTGTCTGGAACACATTCCTCTAGGGGTGGAAATTGACCAGTTTTCTGCAAGGAGGTTCTGTTAATGAAAACACTTTCCATTTTAGTCATGAACAAAGTGGCAAAAAAAGAACCCAATACGCAGTCAAAAGAAGCAACAAGCAGAAGGAGGCATTGTGTAGCTTGAAGCATTCAAGGCTACAAAGATGGAGTGTTTATTTGAGCTCTAGTCTTCTAAATATGGCAGTGTGCAAAGGAGTTGAAGGATAAATTCTGTCCTGGTTTTCTAGTTCATGTTTTATTAATCATGTATTTATATCTGACTCATGTCAATTAAAGCACATGTCTAATGCTTCTGAGCGTTTCAACAAATTGCGTAGACGCTTATATAACAGTGGTTTGGTACAATGAATGGCTTGTGAAAGTACAGTGTCGAAGTAATAATGCTTTCCCATCAAATTGTTCTTTTCTGAGTATGAATGCATAGCTAAGAATTGATGAGCAGGCCCATTGTTAATTAATGTGTGTTTGCTCTCCATTACCACTAATATTCTGCCTCGTCTTCATCTATATTTTAAAAAGGCTGAACATTTGTCTTTTCAGACGAGACGAGGTGGATCTACATGTGTTTAGAATTACTCTGAGCAGCTGCAATTATAGTATTATGATGAATAATTTCAATGAAAGACATTTGATTGCAGAAATGACAGAGACTGAACAGCACTGGTGTCATTTAAATCCTTCAGAACTGCAATGAGTGTGTTGGCAAAAGCAACACTACGGTGGGCAACCACAAAGAACATGGACACTGGGAACCACTTATGGTCGAGGAACCTCACCCAACAAATCTGATCACCCATATACCCACTTAATCTCACTTTTTACCCCAACCCTAAACGTCTTGATTCTTCAGATCACACCAAGGCCGGTAGTGGGCACTAGTGGTCATAACTAGCAGTCTAGCATTGTTACAGTGCCACAGGATAAACAAGACAAGTGAAAGGTGAGCTGCATTAGAGCACCAGTTAATCACAACTTGAAAAAGTCATATTTGTGATGACAGACAAGCCCTCAATGTTTTTGTACCACTTTTCCCCAATGATAGGCCATGACACATTTTAGGCCGCCTCATTCTATAAGCCATAGAAAAGTCTAAGATAAGCGTCCCCATGTCATTAGCTGCACGCAGTGTTACTGAATTTACCGATCTGAAGCAAAAGCATCTATCTTTACCCCTGGAGAACATTGCAGCTCTATACTGTAGTGACATTACTAGTTAAGCATAAACAATTAAATTCATAAAATTTGCAACTTACCAATATCATGCCACAACGTGAGAACTACGCTGCAGAATTTCGCGAAGCGACGCCTGCAAGACGAACGTGTGTCTGACATCAGCGACAGCAAAGCAGCACAGGTCACAATTGAAGATGTTTATGGATCTGATTTTCAAGGATCTGAAGAAAGGTAATTCATTTCTGTGTTAGTTTTAAACAGAAGAATTCACATGTACTGAAGATGAATGATTGACATCGCTCCAGTCATTCAAACGAAAATTAAAAACTCATCTTTTCTCAGCCAACAATAAACTTTTGTTCCATTATTTCTGTTAAATTCAGCCTTTTCCAGCTTGTATTATTTACTTGTATGTGATGTAATGTAGTAAAGGGTTGAAAAGGTTTGAGAGGTCAGCTTCAAACTGTTCGCCACTGCAGTAAACAGTACATTTACATTCAGATTATCATTGTAGGATGTCACCTTGTTAAAAGCTAAGTCCCACCTGCAACTTTACCAAGGGCACTGGTGGTCTAGTGGGTCTTGCCCTTGAGGTTGCAGGTTCAAGTCTACATTGCAACACTGCTCCCCATGCACTGTTGATAGCTGTCCAGCACAGTTTCAACTCACCTGCCAGTTTAGTGAGTGAGCTTGAGCAGGTGTCTTACCAAAGTGTACTGGATACCTGCCTCCAGGACTGGATTTACCCACCCCCCGTTCTAGAAAGAACCTCAAAATATAGAACCTTTTGTGTGTCTCTCAATGCACCATGGTTGGCAGATTGAAACGTGTGAAGCAAGTCCTGTTTAAGACAAGACAATTATGAGCATGGGTATAGAAAGTATAACCCAACAATGGCTTTACACTGCTAACTGCCATAGGATAAGTGTCACACTTTGATTGATAGCTGTGCTTGTGCGGCTATTACAATATACTGACCCATATCGCTCCAAAAGCTTCTAACAGCTCTTGGTGCTGCTTGGTCATCAGCCTACTGCCCATCAGAGACCTGCGGCAGCGGTGACATTGACAAACTCATTTTTTGAGTAAAAAAGCCATTGCTTTGCACAGAGGCCCTGCCCAGCTGGCATTAAAACTAAGCGCTCTAAATGGCTTTTGGAGCAGATCACTCTGTGTTTCTGATGAAAGGCAGATGATGTGTAAATGTCAGGGCAGATAGAGCTTAAGCACTGGGGAGTTGGGGTGGGGGTGGGGGTGGCGGGGCATGAGCTAACCCCAGGCATGTTTAATCTGTGCACTGCTGCATCCCTATGGATAGAGGGAGGGATGGTGGGACAAAAACATTTCCACGGGTAATCCAGGTAATGCCCTTATCCGTTGCCATCCACATCTGATTAGTCATCGGTAGGGAAGTCACCCCGTGGTCACTGAATGCATCCGGTGAGTGAGATTAACGTCAGCCGCTGATTTTCAAGATGGACGTCACTATTAACACTGTGCTATTATTAGAGATTGTGGTTGTGATTCTGCCTAACATGGCGTTTAGTGCTTATAGGAGCGAAGCATTATGCCCCCTGCTGGTTGTGGATGGGATAAGACGTATGTCCGTCAATAATTGGTCAAGAGACATTGAGACATGCTCTCCCATTGGCTTATATCACAGTTTTACAATCAAGTCTCATAAACGTAATAATATACTTCAAATAGCAACTTCCGTGTTTTGTTTTTTATGGCACCACTCAAAGTTTCTGGTTGATTTATAAAAATGTGCTGGTAAACAAGCTCATTATACAGTTGAAGGGATTTTTAAATGGTGGTTATTTATGATATTTACACAGGAACCCATAAGCTCTGAGCCCAAGCTGCGCCAAACTGCTCACAACACTTATTAATCATGGCCGACCTCTACCGGCTCTGCCTTAATACTTTATCATTTTCATCTGAAAAACTTGCAGACGCACAGAAGATCTGTTTTAACTTTGTAGACTCTTTGTAAACTTTAAGTTTGTCGCTATTCGTCATACTTCTGTCCTTTAAAAACGAATCACTTTACAGGAACGGAGCACAAGGTCAGAGCAAAGTCCCAGAACAGACGTTTTAGAGCAGACTGCTCACATCTTCTGAAGGAACGTTCAATATTAAACGTGGGTGAGGACCACAACAGAAAAACTAGTTGGTTTGTAAGGTGAACTAAATACATCAACCTATAAATGATTCAAGGAGTGAAGATAAAAGACGATGATGCATGAGGAGAGACTGGAGTTTAGCAGAAATAAAGAAGGGAGGGCTGGTTGTGGTGGTGGTGGTGTGTTGGTTTCAGCACTCTGTATTATTATAATTTAATGAATGTTTTAGCTGAAGGGGGGGTTTAGCAATTCTTCATGGAATTTGAAAGAAAGCTGGAAGACCATGTGGGCATTGCCTATGAGAGCTCATCCGCGTTTTCAAGGCTTCTTCCTCTAAAGGTAATTATGAAGATGCAGCCTCTAGTTGGGTGACTTTTCAGTCACGAAGCCTCTCTTTCCAGAACCTTCTGTCTGAAGGCAATGTTGAATATAGTGGCATTTAAATGTGAGGCTTGGCCTCTCGATAATGACTAGATCCAGAAATGCTGCCTTCTAATTACTGCTTCGTACGCAGATACACTCTGCTTCTCTGAGTTGAATACAACCCAGGGCAACAGAGAGAAACCATGTTCTTCCTGCAAGTTCAGGTCCCAGCGAGGGAATCCAAATGGCGTAAAATGTGATATTTATGTTCCTTTTTATTTCTGGGTAATTAAATGCAAAGCCATGACTCTTGCGGTGTTGAGTCGTTGTGCTGAATTACATTGAATCAGCAGAGTAAGGATTACAGGAAAACTATACTCAAGCACAGTACTCATTACTTTAATTAAAATAACTGTACTTGATGGCTGTATTACCTGTGCTGTGTAGACACATGGGTAATTTGTTCATTTTTTAAGCACAGATGCCACTTTAGAAAGTACATCAACCCTGTATCTGCACCCGAAGTCATTTTCTTCAGCTCCTCTAACCACACAGGTGAACAGTTTGCAGATGCAGACGCCATCTGTTTACTGCATCATTTATTAACCTCCCTCACTCTGGGCACAAAAGGTTAGGAGCCCCCACAGGACCAACAAGAGGCAGGTGAGGTGGACCATCCTCAGCACAGCAGCAACACATGACCACTGGGGTTCTCAGCACAGCAGCAACACATGACCACTGGGGTTCTCAGCACAGCAGCAACACATGGTCACTGGGGTTCTCAGCACAGCAACAAC
>JBBIGC010000149.1:10164-22661 GCA_037576955.1 Lepidarchus adonis
CAGCATAGCGATGACACATGGTCACTGGGGTTCTCAGCATAGCGATGACACATGGTCACTGGGGTTCTCAGCATAGCAACAACACATGGTCACTGGGGTTCTTGGCATAGCAACAACACGTGGTCACTGGAGTTCTCAGCATAGCAACGACACATGATCACTGGGGTTCTCAGCATAGCGATGACACATGATCACTGGGGTTCTCAGCATAGCAACGAAACGTGGTCACTGGGGTTTTTGGCATAGCAACGACACATGGTTACTGGGGTTCTCAGCATAGCAATGACACATGATCACTGGGGTTCTCAGCATAGCAACGACACATGGTCACTGGGGTTCTCGGCATAGTAACGACACATGGTCACTGGGGTTCTTGGAATAGCAACGACACATGGTCACTGGGGTTCTCAGCATAGCAACAACACATGATCACTGGGGTTCTCAGCATAGCAATGACACATGATCACTGGGGTTCTCAGCACAGCAGCAACACATGATCACTGGGGTTCTCAGCATAGCAACAACACATGATCACTGGGGTTCTCAGCATAGCAATGACACATGATCACTGGGGTTCTCAGCATAGCAGCAACACATGATCACTGGGGTTCTTAGCATAGCAACAACACATGATCACTGGGGTTCTCAGCATAGCAGCAACACATGATCACTGGGGTTCTTAGCATAGCAATGACACATGATCACTGGGGTTCTCGGCATAGCAACAACACGTTGTCACTGGGGTTCTCGACATAGCAACGACACGTGGTCACTGGGGTTCTCAGCATAGCAACTGCACATGGTCACTGGGGTTCTCAATGTAACAACGGCACAGGGTCAGTGTCATTTCTGTGCTGAAAATGACCCATCATCTAAATAATAATAATATTTGTGGTCCTGTGGGGGTCCTGACATGTTAAAAGTCGATTGTAGTGGGGGAATAATATAATTAAAAAGTGTTAAATACATACCCTTCCAGTAGAAAATGTAGCTCCCGTTTAGCCTTTACACCACACTATGCTATTACATTTGGAATAATTGCCTGTCAAAGCATTTTTACTGTTGTCTGCTAATTGATATGAATGGGGCTCAGATGGCAAAGCAATTAATGCAACACCTGAGGGGAAAGCGAACTAGTGTATGTTTTAATGACAAGACGAGCATGACACTGAAAATTACAGGATAAAGCCTCTGAAAAATACAAACCACATACTTAAAAGCAACTGCTTATAATCCACAGTTTTTTTTTTTGCTTGAACATGGAGTTTTGCCAAACAGAGGATTTTTCACAGTTGGTAATGTTTTTAATCCTCAACAGGAAATGAGGAAAAACTGCTATTTATTTTGAGTCAAAGCTCCTATAGTTAAGTCAACAAACAGCAATTTGTGTCGTGTAAAATGTGTGAATGAAAAACAACAAAAAAAGTTTACTTGCAGAAAAAACTGCAATAATCTCTTATGCAATCTGAGTAGAAATCTATTGGACATTACAGGGAGATAAAAAGGTCCAGAGAATGGAACGCTCGACAGCTTATCAAATAGCCGCTCTATATGTATGAGTGTCTGACCACGTGGACCACGTTACTTTTGATTTCTCTGACTCGCTCTGAACGCTGATGGCAGTGAGACCAGCCTTATGTTCAACACTTTCCCATTTAGATAAAACAATGCAGTTCATTTTTACTCTTTGCAGAATCATTTATTGGGTGCAAAAAAAGAGATTCAGTCACACCTCCACATCAAACTGTACATTTTGATCCATATGTGGAAAGAGAGAATGTTTCTTAATTGAAAGCATTGCCATTTCATCCGTTTTCTTCCCTCTATCCTCAGATTAATTAATTATATTTAAAGATGGAATTCTCAACAAACCAAGAAAGCACAATTGGTGCTCAGAAAAGGCCATTCAGTTTTTTGAGCAAAAATTCTACATTTTATCAGACAGATATAAATACACAAAACATTTACATTAGTGATTTTTCCCCTTAGATACATACAGTGGCAACTGACAGTCTGAATTCACAGTTAAATGAAAATGAATGTATATAAAGGAATCAAAAATGCCACTCTAGTGCATCCTCACCATTAACCCTCAGTCCACAGTTATCTACATAACAAAAGCATGATTTATATTTTTAGCTCATGGAAACAATCTCAGGAAGTCTGGCAAACTTTATTTGATAACATATGTTAGTTTCAGGATATTTTTTTATTGTGGAAAAACGATGTAAGGCCGTTTTTATGTAACCCTGGGCACTGGAACAAAAAAAAATTGCAGTTTAAACCTGTCAAAAGAGAATATACGCTTAATGTGAAATTTGTTGCTTTATAATACAGTTAGATTTGTCACTATTCATTATATTAGAATTCTTCTGTCCTGCAAAATCATTACTCCTCGTATCAAATTGCTTTCGTTTGACCACACCCCATGTACCACTTCCAGGAGAACGTTTCATAAACGTTCATTAAACCTTTCTCTCCTGTCCACTGTCCTTGATTTGACTGATCTGGTAGTCGAGTGAATCCACGTGCGAGGGTATGAGCTACAGAGCAGGCAAACGCAGGGGAAGCAGATAGGGAATGAAACTTTATTCAACTAGGTCACAGATCTCCTCAGGAGTGGAGCTATGCTAAAATGATAATGTTAAAACAGCATGCAGAGCTGTCCAGAGGTTTTAACAAGTCATCCTGAAAAAATGTTGTTATTGGGCTAAGCTTGTGTTGGGGTAAGAGCCATGAGGGCAAAGTTAGAGAATCTTTCATGCTGTTTTATCTGCACTGTTTGCATGAACATGATCAGACTGTTGGCTTCTGAAAGTGACAGTATACGAGACTTTTGAACTGCACTACCTCATCAGGATTTGTATTTATGCATAATTATTGAATTTTTAACACAGTGCCAGTTTTTATTCAAAACAATGATTTGTTCTTGTTCAAAAAATAACTGAAAATTTTTTTTATTAACAAATAAAATGAGTAATTGTGACAGCCTTAAATAAAATATACTATTTGAGTAGTAAAAAAAAAACTCTTAACTTCCAAGGGATAAAGCAAATCATCTCAGAATAAAGTCATTCTTAAAGGACACGTACCAGTGGCAACAAGAAAACAGCTTCCTAATTAGTGTGTACTGTGTAGTTAAGAATAGCACTACACAGAACTTTGATCTCACTTTTCCACTGCACAGTCTACAAGTGCCTAATGGAACCGTCCTTGTTCCTATGTTTTAAATGCAACTAAACAATATGAGACTGACAGGCATAGTGGCATATTTGGGCATGAAAAGATACAAAAATAGCACTGAAAACATAGTACACATAAAAAATCCCACAGAATGCAGATATTGCACAGCTTTACTCAAACACTACTGTACATGTTTAATAAAGATCATCTAAAATGATTAAGTGTTAACTGGTTCTGTACAAAAATAACGCAGGTTCCTCTGTCAGATGACGGAGGATAATGCATTCAATCTTGCTGTCGTCACAACTGTAGAGAAAGTGAGTAGAATTAGCTTCATTATTCGTACCGATCAATACTTCTTTTTTTAACCCTTATAGATGAAACCTATTCATTTTCAGTGCTTTGTGCTCGGGTCTCAACAGGTTCTGAAGCAGAAACGCTGATTATCTACATGCATCATTAAATGAGCGTTCTAAACCTTCTGGTAGCCTACGCACATGTAATCTAATTATAGTCAGGGTCATTTCACTGCCCTTGACAAAACGCATTTACAAAAGTGTATCAAAAATTCAGCAGCGCCTGTCTACTTCTGTAATTCATAAAGCTAGTACTTAACAAGACAAATGAGGATTAAACATTCTTCCAATGGTCTCCAAAGCCAAAGTGGGTCTCTTCAAGGTTCCCTCCTCACCACAGCTTCCAGATGACGGGGGCCGGTGGGAGTCGTAGGCCAGGCCTTGGCAGCTTTGCCGCTTTGCCTTTAACCTCACCAAGCTGGGTGGAAAATCTGCTGAAGATGGCAGCTGCTCAACAGGGAGCAGTATTAGAGTAGATTTGCAAGAATTCACGTTTGCTTCTACTAATCTTCTAAACACGCAAATGTGTATACGCACACTAACACACGCAGCCTTTGAGCACAACACAGAGTGTGTAGACAGCTTCATATATTTGTTCAAACACACACTAAAGAAAGCACATTCTTTGTGCTCAAGCCCTATTTTAGGTTCAATCAGTTATAAATGTGATTAAAATGCTTCCATGTGTGTATTGGACTCAGAAATAAATAAAACGCAAACCTCCATGCAGTTTTGATTCCACAATCCAGTCCACGCATGTTCATAATTTTTTAGAGGAAAAGACAGGATTTTAAAGAACATGTGCAACACAAAAGCATAACTAACATCAACAAGAGACCAAAGCTTGGAAAACCAGAGTATTCAAGCATTCTTAACCTTGAATGTGCAGATTGAGTTTGTTTTTTAAATATGACCTTCCCGACGTTAAACCGAAAACAGAAACGCAGAAACAAGCAAGTCAGCCAAAGAGTACGTTCATAAGCACAGTGAATACTGGTTCATCACATGACCATGTCCTTCCATGACAATCCAAAAGCAGCATGACGAGGTGTTCTACCTCAGAAAAACAATGATGGATCCAAAGAGGCAAGCTTGATCTTACGAGTCAAAAAGACGGTCCTCGCAAATCTCCAAGGCTGCTTTTGTGGCTCCTCCAAACACCTCTACGTTGCCATCTACCCAGGGCACAACGTTGCCGGGCATGTAGGCCGAGCAATTGGCCATGCCTGAGATGTCTATAGGCCGTAAAACCCGATCCCACATATTGAAATGGCTCAGTTCTCCAACGAAAGCTTGTGTAGCATCAAACCTCCCTCCAACAATGTCCTGGTGAGAAGGAAATGGGGAAAATAGGTCACCAAGCACATATTTAACACCGAAAATCTGCAGCCACCGAAAGTGTTCATACTTATAGTGGCTGTTTATCATGAACGCTACAAATAAATATGACCCTGTTAGATAAACAACAGTACACAGTCATTCATCATAGGTGTGTTTGCTTTTTGATTGAGGATGCTCCTGTTTTTTAGATAAACACACTAAACCATAACAAGAAATCCAAGGATTTGTGACAGATGGTTTTGTAGACAGCAACAGGGGTCTAAACACCATTCTGTCAACAAGACTAAATAAGCAATTTCTGCCTTAGAAATCTCATTGGGCTCATAAAATTGCTTAGTTCTTTCTAATAAAATGAAAAACTGAATTACAATTAAACCACAACTGACGGATTAAAGTATCTCTGTTGCTTAGAAACTTTGTTGTGCTAATGTTTTATAATTGTGTTAGGTTCAATGACCTCTGCCTGTATATACTGTATGTATCCCTCAGGATTAGCAGATCACTCTCTGCTCACTCCATGTGATACAACAGCACTAAGACGTGGTGTCTTGTAAATAAAGATGACGTCTTCTACTCATTGCGTGTGAAAGCTTGATCTATTTTCTTTCTGTCGATCCCTCGAGGGGTCTCTTACCTGTTCTTGACCTAGTATAATCACGCCTCCAGGTTTAATTGGGTGCCATGGGGCCAGGTTCTCCCCAGTGCCAAGCCTCTCTCCATCTTGATATGCCTCCCAAAACCCATCTCTGGTTGTCCAGGTGATGCAGATGTGATGCCACCGGCCATCACTCACAGACAGAGGCAGCTGAGCTACCTGCAGAGATCAGATTTGAGTATGTATTGTACATGGTAGAGAGTGAATATGTATACAGAACAATAGTGCAGAAACAGGAGGATAAATACATGCATAGCCATTTAGCTTCATGAGATTATGCACCAATGCATTTTAAAGAAATGTCAACATACATGTAAATAAAAATAATGTAGTAGAGGCGCAGGAAGAAGATATATAAGCATGAGGTAAGTTGAGAAGATTGTCTACCTGTTGGCCTTGGTTTATAACTTTTTTTCTTTTTTTGTATCTAGGTGATGCTAATCTAAACAAAGCCCAACAATCCTGTGTTTGTGGATTGTGAAATGACTTAGTAAAATAAGGAGTTTTATTGTTTCTTACATTTTTACATTATGCATAAATGTACACGAGTGTTTGACATTGTACCCAAACTCTTAAACAGCAATTTGTTGCTTTATTTGTGATTTTGCAATGAATAAACTATTCTTCTAGTGTCTCAAAATGCAATGTAATTAGATCTAAATCACCACACACACACACACACACAAACACACACACAGATCTGTAATAGAGAAATGCCCAGAAATAAACCAGAGCAAGATCACGACACCCCGAGATATCAATATAAACTCCACAGTCCACAATCTGCTACAAGTCTATCCGTGGTTGTGATGCAGAATATAGGATGAACCCATATGCCAGAGTAATATGAAGACTTACTTGACTGTCTGTAAACACCATTCTGTTGATTCTTTCCATTCAACTGTATAGTGATATGGTGGGCGCTTTGCACTCTGAATCCCCACAAGGACACTTTCAGAAAAAAAACTAAACCTTGATTCAATATAGTGAATGCAGTGAAGTAAAAATAGTGAAGCAGAATAGCTTGTTCAGAAGTAGTGCAGCATGTAATGGAGGAAGGAAAAGCACTAAAGATGGACTTGACAGGTAATCAGATTCGGCATGGCAGCATCTCTCTCCTTTTCGCTCTCATTTAACTCCCTCAAAACACACACACACACACACACACACACACACACACACACACACACACACACACACACACATGTATAATGCATGCTGTTGCAGTGAGCTCTAGGGCAGGCTGCCTCTCTCAATAAGCCTGATGCCAAACTGACACAGCTCAGGAGAGGTATCATGGGAATTAGTCAGGCAGCCAAACTCACTCTCTTAGTTCTGTCTCCCACTCTCTCTACACCCTTAGGTTATGTTCAACAGGAACCAGAGACACAGATATTTAATGATTTCCTCATTCCATAGCAAAGGAGCTTTAGAACTGTTTTAGAACCACAGCTGCACTATTAAGTTTCACATGAAGAAAGTGAAAAGTGATGGAAAAAATGTATGATTGCAAAGTATTAAGAGATCAAAACCTGCCGGCAATAAATAATGAATAAATTAATGAATTAATGAAAGAATGAATTACCGGATGAATGAACAAACAGTTCAGCTTGTGTCAGTTTTCAAATGTTTAAACCCTTAAAATGACATCACGATAGCTTGTGGTGATAATATAAACCGCAATATGACAATAAAAAACGTCATTGTTTTCATCTTTTGGCCACATAATCCTGAGAGCCAAGCAAACATACAAACCTTGATCCAAAAACTTAATCCTGTCTGTCAAATACTAACTAAACTATTCCAGTTAAAGACTGAATAGATGGGAATAGTATTTACAAATTAAAATTCCATGAAAAATGCCCCCACCAGTGCTCACTCTTCTTGTGTAATTATGCAAATAATGTTTAAATAGTGTAAATGTGCGAGATGGTGAGATGATCAGCTGTATCCTCAGTTTTGCAACAAGGCCAACACTTATTATGGGGAGGAATATGATGATATAACAGCCATAAAAGCAGGCACTCCATGCTAGTAAGCCCTCACAGGGTGACGTCATAGCTTCCTGCTTACTATTCCAGTTACTATCGCTGCTAAAAAGGTATTATTAACTTATTATATTATGTCAAGAAGGAAATCATGCAAAGTGTGGCATCATTGAGCATTTATCATCTCCAAAATGTTAACATGTAAACTCTATATGCAAAGATTAATACCTCAAACCTAAGTGATAAAAATGATCAATATTTAGAGTCCTGTCCTGTTTCTGTTACAGTTGTGAACGTTTTTCAGTTTTGTTTTTCGTGCATGAACAGGGGGAGTGACCTGTGTCGGCTTGTTGCACACACCAGGCTACAGCAAGTGATTTTATTTTCTCTTCACATGCTGTTTGAGGAATGGGGAGAGGTTGGGGGTACTTTCAGTTTGAGAGGGAGGGTTGGGGAGGAGTGGGGTGATGTGGTGAGGTTTTAGTTTTGTTTTTGTTTACTCTTCGGGCAGAAAAGACTGTGGCCACTGTGGAGAAACCTTATCAAAGTAAACACTGCTGCTGTGTCTCCACAGCTCTGGAAATGAGGCAGGAGTGTTGAGTTTAGCACCAGCATAGGTGTTACATCCCAAGAATATAATCAATTAAATGTTAACAAATATAATAATGATCTGTGATGATTTTCTAACAATGTATTAAATCTAATGGCTTGAACAAACAACTACCTCGGTCTAGTTAGTAAACTTGGCCTGGCCAGTCCCATTCATTTCTAATTGATGAGACTAATACGTCCAAGTGCTTCAAAGGCAACTGATGGTAGTTGTGACCTATACTTGTTCTGATTTTGTAGCACAGATGGATGTTAACCCAGGCAAGACAAAGCTGCCCGGTAGCAAATCATATAGAATCTCACAAAACCAATGGCAGACTCCACCGGAAAGACACATCAAGGGACCTCATTAACATCCAGAACCACGTCTTTTGCCCAAAGAAACGCACTGGACAACTTCAATAGCAGTTATCTCTGTAGCAACTTGGAATTACAACTAGAGAAGTGTTAAACATGTCTTAAATTAGCTAGTAGTGATATGTTTTAGTACAAAGTTGACAATATCGATTTTTTTAAGGCTGTGGAAAAGAAATCGCCTTAAAAAAAAGCTGTTTTTATAAATCTATACACATTATACCAATGTAGCAATCACATTCTCTAGTTTAGTCTTTTAATTTTGATGTATAACACACTGCACTATAAAAGAAAGTGTTGTAAGAAAAACGATGCAGAGGGAAGTTCATTCGTTAATTTATTAAGTGCTTTTGTGCATGTGGATAATGTACATATCCTATATTAACTGTAATATTAATTCTAATATTAATGCTAATATTAATTATCCTATATTAACTCTAATATTAATGCTAATATTAATGATCCTATATTAATGCTAATATTAATGCTAATATTAATGCTAATATTAATTATCCTATATTAATTATAATATGAATGCTAATATTAATGCTAATATTAATGCTAATATTAATTATCCTATATTAACTCTAATATTAATGCTAATATTAATGATCCTATATTAATGCTAATATTAATGCTAATATTAATTATCCTATATTAATTCTAATATGAATGCTAATATTAATTATCATATATTAACTCTAATATTAATGCTAATATTAATTATCCTATATTAACTATAATATTAATGCTAATATTAATTATCCTATATTTACTCTAATACTAATTCTAATATTAATTATCCTATATTAACTCTAGTATTAATGCTAATATTAATTATCCTATATTAACTCTAATACTAATGCTAATATTAATTATCCTATATTAACTCATGCTCATACTATCTGTATGTCCTGGTTACATATATACTCAGAAGTTTCACTTTTTCAGAGGTTTAGTAAAAATAGAAGGGAGTTATTTCTATATGTAGTATGTAGAGGTGAAACACTAAATCATGCAATGATGTAAGGATGCAATATAGCAATGCATTATGGGGAATGGACATTCTATTTATTATGATATCTAGTGTTTCGACACCAATAGTTGCAAACTACCAGCATCATTCAACAGCTTCAGTCCGGTTCCAGCTCTTGTATCATTAGTAGATTAAGCCACAATTAAATATAATCATTATTCTATTTCATTCACATTTTCTTTACAGTATGTTGAATTATGAAATCACTATTCTGAATCAAGCCAAATTGCAAACTGAGATAATGTTTAATTGTGATGCTTGTAAAGTGATTTTCTTAATTGAATTTATAATAACATGATGAATTACTTACCTTGTCATTAACCAGTAGCTCGATGGGGTTGTTTCCCCACTCTATCAACACTATTTCGTTGGCCTGTCCTGGGACAGCATATGAGAATGGAGTTCCAATGCCAGGACTAGCACTGGACTTGAGCCACATGCACACAGTGAAGGCGTACATCTCAGGTAGACTCTTTTTGATACGGCCATACAGGTAGTTTGTGCGCAGGGGCAGCGATATCTTGAAGTCCTCTGGAGATTTAAACGCACTGTTACCTGTCAGAACAAAACGTAGAACAGTTTCAGTGTCAGGATGTCAGAGTCCACATGCATGGGGCTAATATCAAGATGAATTCATACTTCTGGCTTGTCTGTAAATTGCAGTGCAGATGTTACTGGGTCAAATCTGATCACTAGTTATTAGTAAATTGGTCTGTTTGTGCCATTGACCCTGTTCTCAATGCTGAAAATGGAAATGAGACTGGCTCGTGATGCCAGATGGGTCACGGATAAACACTTCGCTCAACAAGGCCAGAGGCTGTGTGTGCCTCAGCTGAAGCAGTAGGTCAAGGTAAACAGCTGCCTGCAAATAAGTCATTTTATATGTATCTAACACCACCAGAAATGTTCATAACCTTCTACAGCATTGGTATGGGACCTTCCACTTCTAAATGTCACAATGATACAGAAAGAAAATGAGAACAGCAGAAGTTGTGTCAATGTCAATAAGCCAATTTCTACACTGCGCCAATCCAACATTTTAATTCATGATGTGTCCCTACAGGAATGGCTCTCCACAGTAGTGGTTTGGATGTTAACAGGTGAGTAAGGCCTACTTCTCTCCAGCTCTGAGATCCTCTCCAGCAGTGAGTTGAGGGTGTT
Source organism: Lepidarchus adonis (assembly GCA_037576955.1). Taxonomy (NCBI): domain Eukaryota; kingdom Metazoa; phylum Chordata; class Actinopteri; order Characiformes; family Lepidarchidae; genus Lepidarchus; species Lepidarchus adonis. Next base: position 20,848 of record JBBIGC010000149.1, read on the forward strand.
CTCTGTACGTTGGCGGTGGGCCGCGGTCTCATTGTAAAGCTGGCTCTTTTCTTCCTCCAGCTCAGCCACTCTCCTCAGGAGCTGCCCCTCCAAGTCACCAAGCCGCCGCTTCAGCAAGTCACGCAGCTCGCTGGGGAACGACGCACCTGACACGTTGGCACGCAGCTGCTGCTGCTGCGGAAGAAAAACTCGAATCAGCCTTTACAGCTCTGCTGACTGTAGCACATGAATGTATACATAAATATTGATAAAGTCCCCGCATCAAAAAAGTGCCACTGTGTTCTTTCCCGCTGTTTTGGAGAAACAGAAGTGATGAGTCACATGTAAGATTCAGAGTGTGTGCGAGTGAAGGGTTAAGCTGTGCTTATGTGCAGGTTTATCTGTCATTGTTGGGACCATAACAAAACACATCAATAGATTTTATGGTACATTCTGCTATTTTGCCAAAAAGGAAAAACACTGGTTGGTGTCTTTATAAAAGTTAAAGCTTTTCTTTACAGTTTCTGAGATAAAAGGTCACATTTAGGCACTGCAGTGATGTATGAAGCTACAGCTGTAATAGCTAATGTAAGTTTTTGTGTCTGTAAGGTGGGTTTCCAGTATTTTGTCAACAAAATGAACGTTAATTTAATATGGAGCGCAGACCTGCAGCCATTAACACACGTGTTCTCACCTCCAGGTTCTCCAGCCGGTCCTTCAGACTCTGCATGGTTTTCCCGAGCTGCTCGATGGTTTCCGTGGGGTCGCGCGGCAGGTCCCCCATCGTGTTCTTCCCGTACTCTTTCCTGCGCGCGCCGCCTCGCGCCTTGCTGTCCCGCGCGTCCTGCGCGGCGGCCTCGCATCGGGAGAGTTTGGCGTTGAGCTCCTTGATGGTGCCCTGCTGGCTCACGATGGTCTCCTTCTGCTGCAGGACGGTCTCGCGCAGCTGGATGATAGTGCTCCTGAACTCGTCCTCCTGCGGGCTCGCGCTCTGCACGCGGTTCGTGGACTCCACCGGGCAGCTGAGGTCGGCGCCCGCGGGCACCGCCGTACACACGAAGCGGTTGCCCTTCACCGGAGCGTTGGCGCGCGCCACCCCGCCGCTGCCCAGAGCGTACACGCAAAGGAGCCCAAGCGCGAGGGGGATCATAGCGACTGCACGCGGAACCCGAGAACGTCTCAAAATCAAGGCGAGCTGTTTTACACCACGTCACCAAAAACACTTCATAAAAGTCCAAAATGAAAGAACTTCGTTTTAGTTTCCTGCTCCGGCGTTTTCACATAAGACATAAAGCCACATCATCCCCTGAACTCCGGCGCTGGAAGTTCGAGATGGAGAGAACAGACTGTTTCCGCGCGAGCAGCAGGTGATAACTGTGTGGAGTCGGTTTAACCGTCGCTTTTAAACGAGCTGTAAAACTAGCGATCCAGAGAGAGACCCGTCATCACCTTTAGCTGGAAACATCCCAACTTCTGAGGTAATTAAACAATCGTGAGCAGCGGAAACTCCCACAGTTCGCATGTGTGTAGTTAATCTCTCAGCGTTTTCCCGCGCAGTGAGGAGGTGAGGCAGCGCGCGCGACGTTCGAGCAGATTAACGGAGGCTGCGCGAGGATCGACTCGGGTCCGGCTACGTCACTTACTCCCAACTGGAGCGAGTAATAAAGCAAGATTTTTACTTTTACTCTGTGCTTTACTCCCTTCACCTTCTACCTCCCGTAGACATGAATGAGGACAATATTTAAAGTTTTCTTTCTTTCCATCCATCCATCCATCCATCCATCTATCTATCTATCTATCTATCTATCTATCTATCTATCTATCTATCTATCTAT
>JBBIGC010000149.1:30924-44984 GCA_037576955.1 Lepidarchus adonis
ACACACACACACACACACACACACACACACACACACACACACACACACACACACACACACACACACACACACTTTTGTGCATTACCTTACCAATGTCTTAACTGAATGGAATCAGCCACAGTTGCACGATCCAAACATGTGGTTAGTCAGTGTCATACTTTTTTATGAACAGTCTGATTTTGGTTTCTTACATGGTCCAGCTCCCCCACACATTTTACACCCTTTCTTTAGGAGAAATATATTGGAAGCCATTAACTAGGTGATTTGTTAGCTGGAGTTTTACAGTAGCTCACGCATGTGCTTTGACCGTTGGTCTTGTGATACAAAAAACGAGGTCTCAGATTGGCTGTACTGTATGTCAATCAACTGCCAAATGCCATGATAGTGTAACACACTTTTATAATGACATGCAATATACCCACACTGCATGTACTGTAGTGCCTTTGTTGGCTCGTGGTTCAGTCCTTTTTACATTGCGCTGTCTCACGTGTGCTATAGTTTACTGTGAAAAGCAAGGCTCTGCTCTGCGATTGACTCGTGTGCCTTTGTGATCGACCAGTAGATCATAATCGACATATTGCGCACCCCTGGCTGATAGTGTTAAGCCTCCTAATGATCAGCTTGATTAAGTTCCTGAGAAACTACTGTAAGTGTCTCCTAAAGGTGCCATTTAAACCATTAAAACTATTGCATTTTTAAATATTATGTGGTACCTGTTATTTGTATGCCCCAAAATTTTTTATAAATATATTTAAAAATACTAGATATAATCCCCAAGACTTGACATTGCTTTTGAAAATGCTGTCATTACTTCCACAATGGAAGCACGAAAAAGGACTTTCTTTGGAAGAGGATCTCACAATGTTACCTTACATAAATAACCTTCCCTGAACTTACATTTGCCTTCTCCACAACATCAAGAAAATCCATTCCTCACCACTGATGCTCCTCAGATGCTCATTCATTCATCTCAAGTCTGGAATACCGCAACTGACTCCTGGTTGGCCTCCCTCTGAAGGCCACAAGACTTCTACAACTACCTCAGAATGCAGGAGCATACACGGTCTTCAATACACTCACACATCACTCCACTGCTGCAACTCACTGGCTACCTGGGACTGCTCACAAATCGATCAGTTAATGATTGCGTATAAAGTCAAAAATGGTCATGACCTGACTTACCTGTCTGCAATGATCAAACCATGGGTCAAAATTCAAAAATCGAAAACAGACATCAAGACTCTAAGCATCTGTGGCCCCTAAGTGGTGGAAAGAACTTCATTTGACCGTTAGAACTGCAAACAATGACTGAAGACCAACCACTTCAAAGAGCCTCAGCCAAAGATTCCCTCAGCCAATACCAATGTCTTTTTCTGACTTCTCCTGAGGTAGGATCTTGGTTGACTACCAGCTCTTAATTGTAGTTAATAGAAGTGTGATGGTCAGATTCTTCCTGAAAGCTACAAAGCTTCCATGCCTGTCAGTACAAGGCCAGTTTATTTATATAGCACATTATCATACACAGAGGTCATTTAATGTGCTTTACAAAGGCAAATAAAGCAACAATTTTAACAAATACAAATACAAATTAAAACAATTATTAAAATCTATCGAAAGTAAGTAGAGAAAAGCATAAAAAAATAGAATATAAATTAATTGTATATGTAAAACATTTCTCATTCCCCATGCTCGTTTCCTCAACAAGTCTTTTTTCTTTTGTGTTCATTTCCTCAACATTTTTTCTTTTTTTCCCCCCAACGCTCTCAATGTAAATGTATGCCCTAAGACTCTAAAAATGAGAACATTAGTAATGCAGTCATATCTTCTAGTCAAACACACCATTACTTTGGGAATTGTTACTATACCAGAATCCTATGCCAGTAATAGGCCTGCGTTTACTGACTGAGTGATGCTACTGCACTGTAAATAATTTGAGGAAATTTTGCAGCTCTTAGAGGTAGACATGAGTGGGATTTCAGTATCTGAATTTCATTTTACATTGTCATAAAACTGCAGGATGCATACAGGTATATCTAAACAACGGCATTGCCTAAGACACATGTTCTATACATTAAATATTCTGGCTAGCAAATCTTTATTCTCTAATTAGCATGGTAGTTTCAAGCTAGTTCTGTGGTGTCAAAAAAGAGCTTAGACGTTAGATCTTTATATGAAGCTACAGAGAAAGTCACTTTTTAAAAGGTACGTGGTCTTTGACCACAGTAACAATCAGAGTAGTCCAGTCATTTCAAACACGTGTGCACTGTGACTGCTCCCTATGACTGACAGCACTGATCTGAATCAGAGCTCTGACACACACACCCAAACGCCCACCTCGTGCACACTCACGCTTTTCATCGTGACATGCAAACCACGCTCCATGCCAGCAGTTAAATGGAGTTAAGTGGAGCTCTGCTCCAACAGGTGGCACTTCATGGGGTGTAGATATAGGACACATATCCGCTCCTGGGAAATTTCTGCTGACATTTCCTGGGAAACAGCTTTGCTGACTAGCCAAGCAAATGTCCTAGGTAATCCTCAGTGACTTGGAATGTTTGCAAATCATCGTAAATCTCATTCGCATTGCACTCCCACTGAAGAGTCATCCTTTATACAAAATCATATCCAAAATGTATGTGGACTAACTTGCATCATCACACACAATCATTTGTCATTTTAAAATATAAAGAACATAAATATTTATGAGCTTGATAATATATTATAAAACATGTAAGTTTGAAATATATTCAGATATAACATTTTATGACATGAAATGCAAATGATAAGAAAAAAAGTGATTATTTTAACCTCAAATGTACCTTGTTTTACAGCCAAAGAAAACGTGGAATGTTCTGTTTCTTAAGCAGTTCACCAATTACTTCTGTCTCCCCTTCCTCTACATACTACTGTACTATACACTGTCTATTTACATTTAAATGACTGCAGTGCCAAACTTCCCTAGGAAATAAGGAAACACAGAAACAGAGCTTAGTTCGATTATTACAATTACTGACAAGCTGTTGTTTAAAAGTGAAAGTGTGTGAATGCAATTTTATGTCAGACTGAAACTCAAGGGGGTGATAGTGTTGCCTCACAGAGAGAAGGTGTGGGTTTGGATTCCTGGCCTGTGTAGCCTTGGCAGCCTGATCGACCTATGCACTCACACAGTCCAACGATGTAAAATAGGCGAATTAGAGATGTTAAATTGCCTGTATGGAAGAAAAATAAATATATTTAGAACATACACAGTATTTTGACATATTGTCATATAAATATACAGCCATCTATTTTAAAAACAATATATTAATCAAACCAATGTTCAATATTTACTTATTTTTCAGAAATGCTCATCAACAATAAATGTTCTACTCATGGGACATTTTGATGAGGGCTATTGAGGTTGTGTTATATGTTAGCTGTACGTTTTGCCCCAGGTTATATTCATGTTTTTCGCTCCTCGGGGTGTCTATGCTGCTGTTCTATGGGCGCTCTCCATTTCTAGAGAGATTTGGATTAAAGACCCAAGGAGCTTAACAAAGATATGATGCAATGCTTTTAGGCTTGGTGTGTAAGACTTGTGAAAGAGCGTCTGGCTTTTCGCCAGCGTGGGTTTGTGTGAGGTAGTGTGAATTATTATGCATAAATTCCAGATATATCGTAGCTGGTCAATAAAAGTATTTAAAATGTATGAGTTCAGTTCATAACATCTCAGCTTTCGGTATGTATTCAAGGGCATTTGGCCTGAGACTGTATCTGTGGCTCTTATCCTTCTGTGTCTTTTTCACAGAAACTTTATAAAGTGGCCTGGACACACTTCAAGGCCAATAAATCATTGTGTGTGTTGAAAAAAAAATGTAGTCCAGAATCTATGAGGTACTAAATCACAGGAAGCTATAACATCACACAGCTCACCTCGTTCTCCTAATTATTTGGAAGTATTTCATGTCACTCTGGCATATTATGCAAAATGAAACATCTAACCATCAATTTCCTGTGCTCAGCACAGATGAAAAACATTTTCAAAATGCATCACCTGCTTAATGTGTTTCATCATTTTCCACATGTGGAGCCATCAAATTTCCACTGTACCACTTGTATAAATGGGGATTGAGAAGTGGGGGCTGTGAAATAAGACTGATGTTTCAAAAGCATGCCGTAGGTTTTGATGTGGAGGCTTCCATAAAAAGAGGAAGAAGAAGAAAAAGAAGAAGAAGAAGAAAAAGAAGAAGAAGAAGAAGAAGAAGAAGAAGAAGAAGAAGAAGAAGAAGAAGAAGAAGAAGGAAGAAGAAGAAGAAGAAGAAGAAGAAGAAGAAGAAGAAGAAGAGTAAGAAGAAGAAGAAGGAAGAAGAAGAAGAAGAAGAAGAAGAAGAAGAAGAAGAAGAAGAAGAAGAAGGAGGAAGAAGAAGAAGGAGAAGAAGAAGAAGAAGAAGAAGAAGAAGAAGAAGAAGAAGAAGAAGGAAGAAGAAGAAGAAGAAGAAGAAGAAGAAGAAGAAGAAGAAGAAGAAGGAAGAAGAAAGAAGAAGAAGAAGAAGAAGAAGAAGAAGGAAGAAGAAGAAGAAGAAGAAGAAGGAAGAAGAAGAAGAAGAAGAAGAAGAAGAAGAAGAAGAAGAAGAAGAAGAAGAGAAGAAGAAGAAGAAGGAAGAAGAAGAAGAAGAAGAAGGAAGAAGAAGAAGAAGAAGAAGAAGAAGAAGAAGAAGAAGAAGAAGAAGAGAAGAAGAAGAAGAAGAAGAACCAGTATCACTCTCAGGATTGAATGGATAATTATACATTTTTAAATAATACAACATTTTTATGTTACTAACATGAGAGGCTAAAACTCTGCATATTGATTTCAACTTGTTGAAGAACTTTCTAAAGAATTGCCAACAAGACTCAAATATTAACTGGCAATTCCTAATTGTAGAGGAAAAATATACTAAGGATAGAAAACGGACAGCACTGGAAATGTGAATATATTACTGCTTTCATAACATATTTTTATTCAAGTCCATATTTGAGGATCTGCTCATATTGCTTTTCTCCAGCGACATATTCATGCATATTTTATTGTTTCAGGAAAGTAATCAGCACAGAGAAAGATGCATAATCTGACTCTTTTGGAGTGCATGGAGTTATTGTGCATTGTTTACTAACACCTTCATAGGCAACATTTGCAACTACAGGCAGTGATTACATAAAGTTTTGTGAAATTATAACAGTATTTAGATGGATTTGTCATACGCTGTGCTTCTGGTCTGTGAAACTGGGTGCCTGGCTAGCACTCACTAAAATGGCACCGCATTACACAATGTTAATATGAGTACTAGCTTCCCACACAACACACGGCTTACCATCAGGTGCTGGCTGCAGTGCGTCCAGGAGCAGTGGAGGCGTTAGAAAATCATCAAAACCGTGCAGTCAAATTAAGTGCCGTATGATACCATGACTCAGTGACTAATATTGTGGCTTAATTGTTCACTAAACACTAGTACTATGAGGAATATAACATTCTATTCTCAACAGCAGTCTTAAGCAATTTCTTTGAAGGCTATTTTGGAAATTCTACTGAATGTATCTACAGAAGGTTTTCTTTCTTCATGCAATCATAGTTTACTTGGGCTTAGACTTTATTTCAGGCTCTCTTCAGACTTTATCTGCTAACCTTGCATAAGCTCCAGCTCCAGTACGTTTCACCACCTGTTGTAATTTTCACAATTTCCTTTTGTATTTTGGGACAATAGTGTCTATAAACTTTATTTTCAAAAATCAACTCATTCATTGGCTACTACAATACATGCTAAATAATATTTCTAAATCCCAGTTATGGGATACAAATGGGGCACAGAATCACCATGTATAATAACACAATAGCAAATCTCTCATAGGGCACACATGTAGGTAGTCCTAATGAATTTCCAGTTCACCTCTCAGTTGGGTCATGTGATCTTTATGTCTGGTAGGACAATCTGTCAGGCTGTCTCTGGGATGTGCTAAAATATCAGTCGAAGTGCTTTGTAATGATCACTTCTAATCTAGATTATGAACGTAATATTAAACTCACCTGTCCCCTTTGAAGACCTATTTTGGTTTGCTGCATTCCTGTTGACCCACATACTTGGATATTTGTTGAGCTTGTGTGCTGGTTTCTGTGTTTTCCTGCGAGCGCCTCATGTAGCCATCTGCACGTGCAGCTCACACAGTGCTTTGTTGTTCCACAGAGGGAAAAAAAACTCTATAAAAAACAAATTGCAGGCAGTGTGAACTGCTGAAATTGGAATGCTTCGAGCAGATACCATTTTAAGACATTTTAACAGGCAATTTAGATTCTGTTAGCGCTGCGTCATACTAATGGGTGGAAAGACCCTATGCAAATACGATGAATAAGCTGACGAGATGTCAGAAACACATAAAAAATTTATAAGTGGAAAATATTTTTTTTCTGTCAATAAAGAAGATATACACAGTGGGTAAAATAAATATTGAACACGTTGCAAATTTTCTAAGTAAATATATTTCTGAAGGTGCTACTGACATGAAATTCTCACCAGATGTCGGTAACAACCCATCAAATCCACACATGCAAATAAATCAAATAATAGATGTCCATACATAAAGTTATCTGTCATAAAATAAGAAAAAAATATTGAGCACACCTACTGAAATTTATTTAATATTTTGTAAAAAAAGTCTTTGTTGGTGATGCCTCCTGTATGAAGAAACTAGTCGCATACATTGCTCAGGTGTGATTTTGGCCCATTTTTCCTCACAAACAGTCTTCAAATCCTGAAGGTTCCCTGGGCTTTTTCTAACTCTGAGGTTTAGCTCTTTCTATAGATTTTCTATAAGATTCAGGTCAGGTGATTGGCTGAGGCATAAATGCTGAGGCATTTATTTTCTTTTTCTGAAACCAGTTGAGAGATTCCTTGGCTGTGTGTTTGGGATCACGGTCTTCCTTAAACATCCACCCTTGTTTCATTTTCAACATCCTGGTAGATGGCAGCAGATGTTTACCAAGAATGTCTCGCTACATTCTTCCATTCATCCTTCCTTCAATTATATAAAGAGCGCCAGTGCCGTATGCTAAAAACACCCCCACATCATTATTTCCCACTTCCAAACTTCACTGTTGTTTTATGGGTTTTGGGGGTTTAATTTTGTCTCACCTGATAAGATTATATTCTCCCAGTATTTCACAAGCTTGTCTAAATGTTGCTAAGAAAACTATAATTGGGCTTCAACTTTGTTAGCAACTTTGGAAATTGTTTTAGTTTTTCTTTGAAAATTTCACCTGCTAGTTCAAGTTTTTTGAAGATTTGCTCAAATTTTCCTTGGCTCTTGAACAACTCTTCAGATCATTTTCAGATCATCGCTCCTCTGTCTCAAATCTTGATGTGTTCAATACTTAATTTACCTGTTGTATATGTTTAAACCGATTAGTAGGGTATTAGTATTTTTTAGTAGTTAAACCAATTAGTAGGTGTTTTTTAAACCCTGTAATACATTTTCCAAGGTTTTATTGTCTAGTTTAACACCCTCTAACATTTTCAAAGGTTCTTTGCTGTTTTTGTACCCCATAATACATTTTCAAAGGTCATTTGGTGCTTTGTTTGCACATTGCCTGAAGTTATTTGTTGGTCAGTGAGAGAGTATTGTGCATTTGGTTTAATGAGGTGACTCCAAAAAAAAGTAGAGGGCTTCATGCAGCTCTGATAAGTCATTATCAAGCTTAACTCCCTCTCTTAGGGATCAGACATGGCTTTGGGTTTTGTCTGAGCTGGTATTCTATTATCTGTCAGTTCTGACTTTCTGCAATAATGAGAAAATACAAGCAGCATGCGCTATATTGACAGCATTGCTTTTTTTCTTCCCAATTAAATCACAGATATCTCCCAGTGTACTACATTTCTCCATATTTCACAGCAGCACTGCCAGTCTAGAATGGCAAAGGCATCTGTTCTGTGTATTGCATTCTCTACTGTATGTGTTCAAACTTCTGGCCATGCCATGCTCGGAGGAGCACATTAAGACAGCTGGTTCCCATCTGGCTTGTATACATTTACATTAAAATTGAGTCATTTTGCAGATGCTCTTGCCCACAGTGACTTAAAACATGCAAACTATGGGACCCAAAGCAATGGAAAGTACCTAGAGATACTGCAAGTACTGATTACTTATGAGACAAGCGCCAGACTGTATTATGATCTAAGTAATTAAACAAACGCAAATGTAGACATTAAGTGGTAAATAAAGCAGTAAATTAGTGCATTTAAAAAAAATAAAATAATTATACGCAGAAGCAAGGGACAGAGGACTGAGGGGAAATGACACAGTGATTCAGAAATGAAGTGTGACTGATCGCAATATGGCATTACCATAGATATTACAGGAAGAGATGAGTCTTAAGACAACATTAAGGCGGCGTTATTTCAGTGCTGAGAGTTAACAACACTAAAGTAGTAAGCTCTAGATGTACAAGCATGTTTAGATTGTTAAAAAGACCTCAAAGGCTTAAGCTGATGCACAGATGTGTAGTTCTGGAACAACGTACAGAGGTAGCGAGGAACTGAGTCCTTTGAAGCCTTGTAGGAGCTTTATATCTGACAAATGCTTTCACAGGAAGACCAGACGTTCTGAACACTCTGTAAAGAGATATGACATGATGAGAAGAGAAATGACATGAAAGAAGGTCTGCAAAGAGAGAACAGCATTAGTCTGGAGGTGACTATTGGGGGCAGTGGTGGTTAGTGGTTAGGACCTTGCCCCTAAGATCTCAGATTCAAGTCCCAGCCCTGGCACCATTGAGGAACCATTGAGCGAGGTGCCATCACCACTACACTGCTCCACATGAGCATGTGTGATGGGTTAAATGCAGAGGTCACATTTCTTTGTGGTGCACTTTGTGTGTGATTGAGCGTGTTCACATTGACAAACAGTCTCTTTCACTTCACTAGAGCTTGGGATACCCTACAGCCTTGTTTTCAGATACAAAAGCATTTGTGAAACATTTGTGCCATAATTGTCATAATTGAAACCTGAACACGACTTTCAGCAAAGATCCTCACCTTCTTATCGCTAAAGAATTCATTTACTGCCATTACTGAACATCTGCCAGCATCTTTTCAATTAATTTTCAATGATGACACATCCACGCTGTACAGAATTGTGTCTGATTAAACAGCAGCATACATATTGTATAAAGCAAACATACATGTATAAATATGTGTGACAAAATAGGGAACACCATCCAATAAAATTTGACAAAAGAGGTCTGTGTGTGTTATGTAATGCACACATGGTGAGTGCTCTTGATGTAATCTCCCTGAAATTTTTGCCTCATTTTACATCTGATTTACCTTTATTTGGAACAGTTTTTTAAAGAACATTTTGACCAATGTAAGAACCCCAATTAATGTCCTTTAAGTAGAAGAGAAAAGGCAACTATTTACCTCTCTATAGCTCTGTAAAAAAAAGAAAAAATAGAATGACAAAAACAGAGTAAGAGTCGAGACACATCGTACCATTCAGTTCTAAGGAGGGAGAAAAGCAAACAGCCTCTTTGATGAAGAGAATCACCTCTGTGTCTCCTCTGTGCAATTGATCAGCTCTCACACAAGACTCCTTTCGTCTCCTCATCATCCTCGAGCAGTCGGGGAACTCGAGTCATTAGTGGCACTGATGCAGAAAAAATTAGATTATTTCCTGAAGACAAACCAGACTGACTGACCCTCTTGTACATGCTCATATGCCTCTGAAACTTGCTCATCCGCCTTGAAGCCCGTCAGATCACCAAAAAGAACAGGCTTACTCTAAAATCCCTGTCAGCTGTGTATAGTTCAAAGGAAATTCAATATGTGGTGCAGTGCTCTGCTCTTGTTTCTCAAAGCGCCAACTCTGGGACTTTTGACAAAGCCAAGCCAAAAGAAGCAGCTGTCACTGGGCCTGGGTGCTGCTGGGTAGCATAACTGAAGATCTGGGACAAACACCAACAAGAGGAGGCCTTGGGCAGGATAGTGGCTTTCCTGAAGACAACTTAAAATAGACCACTGCAAAACAAATGACAATCATTTCTTCTTATATAGGTGATTTTTTGTCACATTGGTGGGAAGCCTCATCATTCTGTGCATCAAAACAGATAACAAAAATTGCTGACAAGTCAACGTTAATGTTGATGACAGTACTGATGGTGAACTATTACTTTTCTCCAGGTTGGAACCTTATAACCCTTGCTTGGAGATGTTTTTAGATGGAAAATTCTAGATGACACACAGTTTGATGTTATGAAATATGGAATAAGATGCTGAGTTGCAGGTGAGTTTCAGGAATCAAATGAAGGCTCAAGAGCAGGATGGACAATTCAATGCAAAATCTAAAACCTGTGTTCAAACAAACAAAAGTCCAGAAGCCAAGTAAGTTAGTACAACAGAAAATTAAGTTTTATTTGTATAACATTTTTACAACTCACATTGTCACAAAGCAGCTTTACAGAATTTACAGAATCTGAGTCTGAGCCCCTAATGACCCAAAGGTGATGGAGTCAAGGAAAAAGTCGCTAAACTGTAAGGAGAAACCTTGGAAGGAAGAGAGAGGAACAGACTGTTAGGGATGCTCAGTGTTGCAGGTGATTAAGAACAACATTGTGGTCTAAGTACAAGCAGAAGCTCTGGAAAGACTCTCTACGACAGCATAGTTAAAGGGGCGAGCCAAAAGGTACCACAGACATGAGGGCGTCTTGGGACGTAAGGCAGCCAACCACTCAACCGTCAACACTGTCAAAATCAGAAATGCTCAGTACATTCACAGGCCAAAACATTACTTCACAAGTCAAGTTTAATACTTTAAGTCTCATATACTACTCTACTCCACCTGGAGTCATGTCCTCAGTCTTGCTTCTCTTCATCCTGATTCTGGAGCCTTACATTCAGTGACTAGAACAAGTAATGTTGGTGATAAGCTGTCAATTTCTCTTTAGTGTTGAACCCAATATTCTTAGTATGGAAGCCATTTCTGCCATTTAAATCTATATAATTACTTCATTATTATTTTTCACAATAATATTTCCCCCCATAATTATGATGTTTTATTTTGTATTTTTCATTTATTAGTTCACAATAATTTGATTGATCTCATATGGCTTAGTTACTTGTAATTATGACATTATTTCATATAATCATATTTTTTAATGTTCCCATAATAATCATTAACTATTGTAGTCATGGACTACAGATTTTATAATCATGTCCTAATTTCTAATGATACTGAGATGAGACATTGAAATTGATTCATTATACAGTAGGTTATTATAGATTAATGACAGAAGTTATTATAATTGCAATTTAAGATTTTCTCATAATTAAGTGATATTGTTTCCTAATTATAACTTTAGTTAGTATGGACTTATTCTCTCTCATAATAATGATAATGAATAATGATAATAATTGTAATTATACAATTTTGTCATTATTACTATGATATATTAAATCATTATTATGATTTAAGTAACTATGATAAACTTTTTGGACTGCCAAAATTTGTGGAGAAAAATGGGTTGCTCATGATTATTTGCTGTTCTACACTGCTGGCCTTTTCTGCCATGTTTTCAATTGATCTTCTCAGTTATGATGATGCTCACATCCACATCCCAAGAAATATGGAAACTGGTGTCTGGTTCAATACATATACACAGATTTGCCAAAGATGAACTTTTTTTAAACATCTGATTACGTAAAAAAAAGATCATTATTAGACCATGAGACAATTTTAGACAATTTGCTCTAAAACATAAAATGGGAAAAATGAAATGAGCATGAGTAATTAATCTAATATTCACTTTATAAATACAAAAAGCAGAGTGGGTGATGTAATTGTAAGTGGTTTCTGTTGACAGATGATGCAAGATCGAGAGAAAGAGTAGGCAATCAATTATTAAAATCTTTTCTGGTGCCTTGTCTTACTACATGTCACAGCGACTGCAGAACTTAATAATAATAAGTATAATTTATATAGCGCTTTTCACAATCCCAAGGTTGCTTAAACAAAATAAATAAATAAAATATAAAAAATGAAGAAGAATGGAGAAGAAAAATGAGGGAAGAGCCAGAAGATTCCTACTAGTAGACCTTAGAGAGCAGGCAAGGGAGTAAGGTATGAGGAGATCAGAGAGGTAGGAGGAAGTGATTTGGAGAGCTTTGAAGGTGAGAAGCAATACTTTAAACTGACTAGTGTAGTTGGAAAAGCTTTGGGATGAAATGAGCAGAACATCATCCCATCACCCCACCTTCTGAAGAGACTTAGCAGTAAGACCTAAAAAGAGAGAGTTACAGTAAACAATGGGAATGAGAGATCTATACTGGACGCGTGGTTGCAGATGAGCAATTTTGCGAAATTGCAAATATACCACTTTAGTAATTGATTTAACATGTTTAAAATTTGAGCCACGGATCACAAAGATTACTAATGACTTAATACATATTCCTTTAATGTAAAACTTGGTCTAAAGCACCAAATGTTTATGAAAATAATCAACTACAATCATCACAATGAAATAACTTTCAGAGAACATTGTTGTATTAATGTTACACAACCAACTCAAGCAGAGCTTTGAGTCACAAATCACACACACAATTTTTTTTTAAATAAAATGAATAAAAATCTTGGGTCAGATGCCCAATATGAAGTCAGAGCCTGGTCAGTTTTCCCAAGATGTCTGAGTCATGCAAAAAATTGCTCTCTGCCCCAGATGGCCATATTAGATTCTCTAAGGCCCTTTGTGTCCATCACACATGTTGGTATCCTGTTTGCGGAACCAAAGAGCAATAGAGTTGTAGCTCTTCCCAGCCACCTGTGATGATGGAGTGGACGGAAGGTGAGAAATGCTGAGAATGAGCATTGAGAATGGCCCTGCAGATTGCAAGTGACAGATTGGCCGCCCCCAGTGTTGTGGCAGCTGAAGATGACTGTAAAGCTCTCTTGCTCTGAGGCTGCCATGGTGCGCTCACAGCTACATGTAAGCAGCACCTGGGAAGGCAAAAGTGAGCGTGGTGCTTATGCAACTCGGCCTTTTGCCTTTGACCAAAACAGCAGGGATGTGACGGACCCTGATAATCGTGACAGCCAAAGCGAGATAAATCCTGCTTCATCATGCGGGCACACATGGCATGGGCACCTGCCGCTCGTAACATCTGGCTCAGGCAAATCCAGGGGTTCAGCACTGGATCATCTCTTATTGCTGAATTATCCCATGGTGTAAGGTTGTGTTCAGTCATTCTCTTGCTACTAATCTCCACTGCATTTCTGACATGTCTGTCAGCCTCACATCACTAATGGCGGGATGTTTACGAATTTAGTGCAGGCCATTAGGGGTACAGTCAGCCTGAGGCTGCCAGCTTTTTATTAAGCTGGATTCCAAATGAGATGCCTCCATCACAGCAGAGGTTAATAGTTTTTATAGGTTAACAACTGCTCTAAAACAACTTTTCACCAATTTTTCTAACAGTTGTTTGCAGATCTATGTTGTTTGTTTTTTTTTTTTTTTAGATGTGGTTGCCTCCTCCTCCAATGTTTTATTGATTTTCATCAGACTGGCCATAGGTGAACATTGCCTGCGGCACACTGGCTTTCTGGGCCTGGGCTCAGGATTCTAGCAGGATAGACCTTTCTCATCGAGCCAGAGGTACAGAGTGCTCAGGGCGTCTGGCAGCAGGACCAATGAGAACACAGCAGCTCCTGCTATGACTCCAGGCTACTGAAATCTCACACCATCACTGTCTGAGTCACCGACTCATTGATGTAAAAAAAGTCCTCATGGCTCCAGCACATCTTAGATTGCCTAGCAATCTCACTAAACAAAGGACTGACTAAATCTTTAACTGCTTATAATTCACATTTATTATTGAAATTTGTCAGTCAGATGACAAAAATACTCATTTTCAGAGATAAAATATTGTCTATGCCGTCAATAGGCTTAGTGCCACTAACTAAAGAGCTACATGTCAAGTCAAGTCAAGACAAATTTATTTATAGAGCGCTTTTTACAACTGACATTGTCACAAAGCAACTTTACAGAGTTTATAGAATCCGGGTCC
>JBBIGC010000149.1:47557-67557 GCA_037576955.1 Lepidarchus adonis
ATTGTCACAAAGCAACTTTACAGAGTTTATAGAATCCGGGTCCGAGCCCCAAATGAGCAAGCTATGCGACAGTGGCAGGAAAAACTCCCTAGATAGGAAGAAACCTTGAGAGGAACCAAGGTTTAAAAAGTTCAATGTTGTACATGAACATTCAAATGCTTCAACTATTTACACACATCAGATAGCAGTTTATCAAAACACATACGAGAAACAGCATTTAATTAACTACAATTTAAGAAACAACAGGCTTTAAAATAATCAGAATCAACTATTTCTCAGAGAAGATTACCCTGAAGATAATGCAAAATGTAACTTTTGAAGATGATTGATATGAAATCTGTTAGGTTCCCTGAACTCAAAAAGAAGAAACTAATGAAAATTCACAGGTTTCTTTACTGAGTCAAGTCCGTTATTTCCAGTTTATGACACTGCTTGATAGTCGCAAAATTTGGTTGAAATCAGTCCCATGATAGCAATAGAAAAAATATCGATGTCAATCATATTTTGGTGGAAAATTGTCAATCAATCAACTGGCCAAGAAAGGAAACTTCTGTTTCTCATTGGTGGAAAAATTAAAAATGCTTTGTCCAGAAATCCTTTTTTTCACCAGATGTCTTTTGCATGACTCCTCCCCTCCCGGGTACTCCTCTGAGGCCTCTGGGTCACTTTCACATTAGATTCATATGGAAATCAGGTTTGATTTGGGAAGGGAAATTCTCAAAGCACAGATGAGCCCCAGCCTGGAAATGGGGTGAGATTCATAATGCATGGCGTTTGGGATGGCCTTTTCCGTGCGCCAGCCTTTTCCGTGCGCCAGCCTCTCTGGAGCCTGTCCCCTTTCGCGCCATGCATGACAATGGAGGGAAGGTAGTGGAGAAGCATCAGCCTGCACGTGAATGTGTGTGTATACAGAGGGGCAGATCTGTGGATGCAGTAAGGCTTCAAAGACCCAGAGGCCCAGTTGCAGTCATATCTCATTCCTTTTGTCCTCGTGCTCTCTCTCCCTCCCGCTCTCTCAGCCACCATGGATACTCTTCCGATCGCTCTCAAAAGCAGACAACAAAAGAGCACATCACAAGGTCCGAGGTCCACGCTTTACCCCCTACCTCATACACTCTATCTCGGCCTCACACGTATACACACAAGCTCATGAGTGTGTACACACACGCACACACACACGCACACTGCACTCTTTTCTTTTTTTGAGGCTGCATTGGTACCTCAGGATCTCTGTTTTTCTACTCAGTCTTTTCATGTCTATTTTCACCTCAGAGTGCTGGGAAAAATGACGGTCTGTCTGTTTTGATGAGAAAAATGGATGACGTCTTTGTCCATGGTGAAAGAGTGGTGACGCAAGTGAAACACCCCTCTATTATCCTGCTGACGGTGTCTGGCCAATTTCGTGGAAGAACATTGGACATCAGAAATGCAAATCCTCTCACATTACTTCCATTTACTGTACATTTGACCATTCTTGATCTGTCTGTTTCAGTGTGCACAGTATATTAGGACCTGACAAGCATAAACGGTTCTCCATACAGTCTCTCGGTCCTGCTGAGATCGTCTATGGGGCTTCTGAAGGGAATTCTCATTCCAAAAAAAGAAAGCGGGTTGAATTAAATGGCCCGTCTAACTCCCGTTCCCTTATTCCCCATTTAAAAACGAACACGCCGCCACTGCTTGTTAGGAGACGAACAAAGAGCTGTTGTGTGACAGCTGTTGGAGCCTCTGAGTGACAGAGTGACATGATGAGCATCCACAGAGTTTCTCTCTCCGAGCTTGTGGTGGGGGACTCTCAGGCTGCCTGCTGTGAGTGTGACCTGTTATATGAAAACACGAACAAGCCCCCGCCATAGCCCCAGCGCCCCATCATCAAACGCACCCTTCATTATTCATTACTCTCTCGTTTGTTCCAGAGACTTCCTAAGAGAGCGTGCTAGCATTTGAAAGTCTGTCTCTCTTCACCACAGACATCTCTGTTTGATTAGTTCAAGCTCTCCCTTGTGGGTGAAAGGACAGAGCAATAAAATAAAAGATGGCTGCCCCCTTCAGTTTCACACATCTCATACTGGAGCCTTTAGTGCCTTTTTTAGCTTATATTATCATAAGAAGATTATTCATCAAAACATACAAAGACAATTGATGTGAAGCTGAATGTAGTTTGTCTGCAGGAAGGTGAAAAGCAATGCCATGTAATAGTTGAACTGCATTTTTATCAACGTTCCCCTGAAGAGCAGGACATGCTGTCAGAGCCAACATTAACATTTTGTGCAACAGGAGCTTCTTTGAGAGATCGGACCGGCCTTCACTTCTAAGATGTATCAACATGCCTTTGGTGCCCATGACCTCTCCCATTTCCTCAGATCATGTTTGGTAGAAACTAACTACTGTAAACCTTGAACATTCCACACGACCTTCTGTTCTGGAAATGCTCTACTCACAGGCACTAGTCAGAGTGACTGAGATCCCATGTTTCCTGCTTCCAGCACATCAATTTCAAGAACATACTGTTCACTTACTGCCTAATATACCCCACCCCCTGACAGGTGCCATTGCAATGAAAAAAATATATGGTCAATGTTATTATGACCACTGTCAGTGGTCACAATGTTAATGTTAGGTGTATAGAGGCTTAGTTGTCATAACACATTACCTGGGGTGAAGTGACATTTAAACTTGTTGAAATATAACTTTATAAAAGCTTGTGTACGTTGATGCCAATTCTCATGAAAGGTGTATGTACAGTTGAGATTTTAAGTTTGTGAATACTTAATTTTATTTCTACATTTGTATATAAATGTGACCTAAATGTCATTTGATTTTCAAATGTCCTAAAAATAGATGAAATGACCTAGTCACACAAATGACACAAAAATTATTAGATTTTGTCATGTAGGTATAGGAAATAAATACATAAATATGTTTGCATGTGGCAAAAGTAAGTGAATTTACAGAATTATTTTTGGTGTTTTCAGTCAATGGGATGACAATGTTAGTTTACCCAGAACTGGTCGGCCATCAAAGATAACTAACTGCAAGGTGTGTAATTGTCTGGGAGGTAACAAAGAACTCAGGATATCGTCTAAGCAGGCCTGTTGATGAATTGATGAATGTTGACGTTGATGTTCACTATCATATCTTACACTAAAAAGCAATGGCGTATATGGCAGTGTAGAAAAGAGAAATATATACATCAAGCCAAAAATGAGCCAAAATAGAACTTTTTGGCCTGAATAAGACTGTTACATTTGGGAAATGAAAAACACTGCATTCCAGTATTAGAACCTTATCCAATCTGTTAAACGTGGTGGTGGGAGTGTACTGGTTTGGGACTGTTTTTTCACCTGGGCCTATATTGATGAAACATTGAATTCTGATGTATACAAGAGGTGTATTCAGTTGTGGCCTAGTGGTTAGGACTTTGCCCCTAAGATCTGAAGGTCGCAGGTTCAAGTCTCAGCCCGGGCACCACTGAGGAACCCTTGAGCAAGGTACTGTCCCCACTTCACTGCTCCCCGGGCACTGTTGATAGCTGCCCACTGCTCCACGTGTGCACGTGTGATGGGAAAAATGCAGAGGACAAATTTCGTTGTGGTGTATTCACAATGAAATCACGAATCACTAATCGAATCACTATAGAAAAACATCAAGCCATCTGTCTATGAAAAGAATCAGAGACATTCTAGTCATTCTACTGTACCAAAAAAAGGATAAATAATAAAGTAAATGTTTTGGAATGGTTGAGCCAAAGTCCTGAGCTAATCCAATAAAAATCAAGACTTAGTGAGGAGTTCATGTAAGGAAATCAAATAACATCCAAGGGTATTGAGCTTAGCCTCAATACAACTTCCAGGTCCCTCCCCCTCCCTCTCTGCTGTGCTCCAACCCTGCTTCTAAAGAGGCAAACACAACAACTATAAAGGCCAACAGTACAGAGCACATGCTCTGAAAAAGAAGATATAAATCACACAGCTAGATATTACACATGTTACAATGACTTTTGTTTGGCTGTGCTTTAGATGGACACTTGATCAAGATGAGTGAGGGTATACACGGGGGTATATACTGATTGCTTGTTTTGAATTAGGAGTGGGATATTGTTGCAAACACAATTAAGCACCACCTGCAGCCAGATATAGAGACAATTTGAGCAAATATTGCAAAGAAATTTACATACAGGTTACCGCCTGCAGTTTTAAATGCTCATATTTCAAATGCACCACAAGCAGAAATTAGTCCGTTCAATTATTTTTCAGATTAAAAACCTACAGACATAGCGAACAATGTCTACTTAAGCCTTAGCTCCACAATATTTACCGCAATCATTTTGTGTCATACGTCCATGAAACAGTTCTTTTCTGTAGAATAAAAATTTTGAAATGTTTCCAGAATTCACACACATGATGCATATAATATCTTACTTGATATTTCACAAGTTGTTTTTTTCTACATTCAGAACCAAAATCTTAAGAAACTCTAGAACACCTGCATTCATCAAACTGTGTGTTCATTGCTAATTCCACCCCAAAGGACTTTCTAATATATTGCACAAAGCTGAATTTTCATCTATACAAATGACATAAAGGTATTATATCAGTGAAATGCAGTTTCTTGACTAATCAATAAAACAATTAAATTTCCTTGTATTTTTATTTGTCTCATTTGCATGTATTCATATGTAAATGTATAAAATAAGCACTGATAAATACTAATAATAAAGTTTGTGTTAAAAAATGGCTCTATTCACACTATGGCTGTTTGGAATCTTTGGGCTTTCTGAGATACATCATTTGAGTCTTTATGAGCTTTGGCCATTCAGGAAGAAGTTATAAGCAGAGTCTGACCAGGCTGCTTGGTCAGTGATGGATAGTAGACCACAGGGCAGAACAGAAGCGGTTTGAATATGATCATATAAATGTGAATTGTGACACCAACAACCACAAACAGAGCAAACGTCAGGGAATAAAACCTTAAATTGTAGAATATGGGGCTTTTCAATGAAAAGTCAAGGAGAAGACGTTTTTTCGGCTTAGATTTCCCAGTCTACTGAACTGTTCTGCTTTGTGAGATGGAAGCTGATGACTCAATTCTACAGGTAGTGCGGTTGAACGGTCTAGCACAGACCATCTCAGAGCTCCAGACACAGGTTTTCTCCTCAGTCTACCTGTATATGTTTTGAGGAAAGTTGTTTTTCTCGTGGGGTCAGGGTGGGGGAGGGAGTATAGGGCCCATCGGTCGGAGAGGTGCTTTCCACATAATTAAGAGCAGCTTGGACTTGGGGTAAAGCCCATTTAAACAAACATTTGAGAGGCAGTGCGCGGGCTGCCTCGCTCACGCTCCCTCTCTCGCTTGCTGCTTTGTTGCATTATTAATCTCCACGGAGACTCAGGGGGCTGAAAGTTTCTACATCTCCAGTTGTGCTCATTCTAGCAATTTAGCTGTGAAATTTCTTTACCATGTTTCCCCTTTCTCCCCCTGTCTTCAGGGTCTTCACCCTTTGTCACAGACACACACACATATACACAGACGCACCTGCAGATCCCTACCATGTGCTATATGATGAATAATGTAGAGATAACAAAGCGGGATCTCTTTATAGTGGCTTAATGGCTGTGACCACAGTGTTTTATTCAGCTCTGCTAGTTCTAAGTATGATGGCTATCCAGTCCTTCCCCTACTTCTCCCACAGCTCATGCATTAATGAACTTTCGAGTTAATGAGGTATGATGAACATAAAACATTTGTTCTTACTCTTTG
The DNA here is from genome assembly GCA_037576955.1 of Lepidarchus adonis. Classification (NCBI taxonomy): domain Eukaryota; kingdom Metazoa; phylum Chordata; class Actinopteri; order Characiformes; family Lepidarchidae; genus Lepidarchus; species Lepidarchus adonis. The sequence goes on from JBBIGC010000149.1 coordinate 53,315, forward strand.
GCTCTTAATGGGTTCTGCAGGACATGCACTAAATAAATGAATGAAAAGCCAAATGTGTTCAAGTTGTCTGACCGAACTTTAAAAGGACGGGGTGTGTTCGGAAGATTTTATTTTGGTGCTCGAACATGAGTGAGGGTTCCTTGAGGAACGGGATAAAAGCAAGTGGTTAAAGAATAAGGAAAACTGCTTTTTTAGCAGTCCTGAATAAGGGGTGGGCGATATAGCAAAAATACTGCATCATGATATGGTTTATCACAATGGGTTTTGCCACATATGTTAAGGTGAAAATTAGTTGCTTATACTGTACAGGAGGTCCTCGACTTACGTCAGGGTTCCGTTCCTCCGACTGGGACATGAGTCGAATTTTGATGTAAGTCAAAACTCGTTTAAATAAGCATAAATGTGAGTCCTGCATTGGGGTCATTCCTCCGTCAGTCCACCAGAGGGAGACATTCACCCACCTGAGGCTCTGTTATGCTTTTTTCTGAGTGTTTTATGCAATATATACTGCTCAAAAAATAAAGGAAACACAAAAATAAGACATCCTAGATATGCATGAATGAAATATTCTTATTATTTTTTTTTTTTACATAGATGAATGTGCTGACAACAAAATCACACAAAAATGATCAAATTTATCAACCCATGGAGGTCTGGCCCTCACACCACCCTCATGGAGTCTGTTTCTGACCGTTTGAGCTGACACATGCACATTTGTGGCCTGCTGGAGGTCATTTTGCAGGTCCCTGGCAATGCTCCTCCTGTTCTTCCTTGCACAAAGGCGGAGGTAACAGTCCACCACGTCTCCTGATGTCCTGGCCTGTCTCCTGGTAGCAACTCCATGCTCTGGACACAACAAACCTTCTTGCCACAGCTCGCATTGATGTGCCATCCTGGATGAGCTACACTACCTGAGCCACTTATGTGGGTTGTAGACTCCGTCTCATGCTATCACTAGAGTGAAAGCACTGCCAGCATTCAAAAGTGACTAACACATCAGCCAGAAAGCACAGGAACTGAGTCTGTGGTCCCCACCTACAGAACCTCCTTTATTGGGGCTGTCTTGCTAATTTCCTATAATTTCCATCTGTTGTCTATTCCATTTGCACAGCAGCATGTGAAACTGATTGTCAATCAGTGTTGTTTCCTAAGTGGACAGTTTGATTTCACAGAAGTGTAATTGACTTGGAGTTACATTGTCTTATTTAAGTGTTCCCTTTATTTTTTTGAGCAGTGTACTTTCTTTTTCACTTACATTGCAAACGTTTCTGGGAACTTAACCATGAAATTCCGTAGTTCAACGTAAGTCAAGGATCCCTTGTATATTTTTAGAAAATAAAAGTATAAATTGATAAAAGTATGAGTACAAATTATTTTTATTCAGTGTTTCTCACACCACAGTACGGTAAGTTTACTTAAGTGAGACTAACGATGCTCTCTGAAATATGAAGTTTGATCATGCTTTTTAAGTACTTAAAATATTACAGTTGGCTCAGAAAATCTAATTGTAGAAACAATTTATATTGTCATATCTCAGAGCTTTACCTGGACTACATATGCTGTTTCACCTGTGAAAAAAAGCATATTTAATACTGGGTAAAATGATTCTGTATGATAATTTTTATTATACATTTGACAGAATAAATGTGTTAAATTAGTTTAAACTCAAATGGAGCCAGTTAGCACTACAATATGGATAAAACACGACACCGACCAAAGGAAGGTGAATCGAATTGCATTGATTATCTTGCTACAATGGCACATGGGATAGGGATGGGATATTATCCTGAAGTTGATGTGTTGGATGAGGGAAGAATATATGATTATAAGGATCCAACTGACTTAGACAAAGTCTAAATTATGATGGTTAGATCTTGGCAGATCTTGTGGGATGTTCCCAGCATACACTAGTTACAGCCTAAGGAAGGACAACCAATGAGGCCTCAACTGGTTCGCTGGTACCCAAGCATGAAAAGGAACTACATAATATTTGTCAGTTATATTTCACCTTTCAGAGGAGACAGCCTTGATTTTTCCACACTGAAAAAAATCATTCTCTCCTTGATCTCAAAGGAGTTATTGAGGACAGCATTATCACACAGTTAAATAGCTGTTGCTATTTAGCTGTCGCTATTTAACATCTTTAAAATAGCATTATTGTTGATCCTGAATTAAATTAGCTAAATTTGCCTTAACTTCACCATTATTTCAAACTGAACTCTTGAAGGTTCGTCATATTAGATTCTCTAGAGTTGATAAAATACATGTCAGTCCAACTTCAAATATTATAGCTGGTTTGAAGGTTGTCACAGTAATACCCAGTCAATCCCCAATGGGAACTTACTTTCACAGCCCCCAACAGAAAGGATAGGCAATGAAACACAATGCAGATTAGAACTTTAAAGCACACATCCAAGGGATGGCAGCCTAGGGGAAAACACAACACACACATGATAACTGTAGCAACAAGAACAATACGCCAAATATCTAGATATGGGAGTCTCTGAAGGTTGAAATCAGTGCGTTTCACTAACTTAAGTAGATCATAACATCAACGCCACTGACAGGTAAAGCAAAAAACATTGTTATGTCATTACAGTGGCACCTGTCAGGGGGGTGGGATATATCAGGCGGCAATTGAACAGTCAGTTCTTGAAATGTATGTCCTACAAGCTTAAAACAATGCATTTTCTTGGGATAATTAAATGTTTCTAACACCAGTACCATAAGTACATTTTCAAATAGGTTAATTCAATTTATATTCCCTTCATTTGTAAGTGCAAGAATTTTTATTATTATTTTTTATTATGATTTTATTATAATATGTTAATAGACTGTCTTCTTTTTTGATTATATATTGATTTATTTTGTATGAATTAATCATTATTTGCTGTGATGCTACCTATATGACTAAAGGAGTTACAGTTGTGCTCAAGTTTACATACAGAATGTATGATTTCTTGACCATTTTTTCAGAGAATACAAATGATAACACAAAAACCTTTCTTTCACTCATGTGAAAGAAGCCACAAAGTGTTTGGCTGAATTTGTAATCAATCAACTTTACTCTTTAAAATTATAATCAAAGGTTCATAGGATTGGAATTACTGTTGCAATATGGTTTAAACAATTTGTAGGATGTTCTAAAAATGAATACATTTTCAGTGATGAATTGAAGATTCTGTAATAAACTGTAGTGCATAAAGATTTTTTTTTTCTATTAATAGGAGTGTCACAATGTATTGGTATAGTGATAGTGACTGTTTGTCACAGCCCATCACAGCAAAAAGTGACCTCTGCATTTAACCCATTCACACATGGAGCAATGGGTAGCCGTAAACAGCACCCAGGTACAGTGTAATAACATGGTACCATGATTAAAGGTACCCCATTGATACCTAGGCTGGTACTTGCGACGCAAGGTAGGTTCCTAATCACAAGGCCACCACTGCCCACTTTGCCTTTTTTGCCTATTGACAATAAATGTAATATTTAAAAAATGAAGTAATATAACATAAATATAACACATTGATTTCATGAATAACAACGGTTATGTCCGGTTATCACAGTACTGCAGGTGTGGTAGCATCTTCATAAAACTGAAGAAGATTCAAAAAGTCAGTAGCTGCTGTGACTACTGCAGATTGCCATGCCAAACATGTCGACGTAGATGAGGAGACATTCTACTCACCCAAAGAGTTTGCTTGTCAGGGTGAGAGCGTTTCGGAAAAAGACAGACTGTTAGAGAGGCCAGTCTGCAGGAAGTGTCAGTCAACAGTAAGCTCAAAAGGGAGCAATACTGGCAACCTGTTCACCTGGTTCTCATCTATCACTCTGCAGAGTTTGCAGAGGAGCAGAGTAAGTTGGAGTTTTAGTTGCGTTTTTAAAGTTTAGTTCTCATACCCTTGGACAATATTTTCCCTCTGCTGGTTATTTGTTTCAAGTGAGACAGAGTCAGGAATACAGGTCAGCCCACAGTCATATAAGCAACAGTATATGTATATGTATATGTATATGTATATGTATATGTATATGTATATGTATATGTATATGTATATGTATATGTATATGCAGATGTATATGTATATGTATATGTATATGTATATGCAGATGTATATGCAGATGTATATGTATATGTATATGTATATGTATATGTATTTGTGTAATGTAAACAGTGTTTTTCATACGCTGATTACAGACTCTCTACCTCACAACTCTTGTGTTTTCATATGAGTAATTCAATTGCCAAAAAGTGATATAAATGTAGAGATAATTTTGACAGATTATTGTTATTGTAGCGTTATTGTTATTTTGCTCAGATGCCTTAAAGATATAATGTAAATATAGTTATTGTAACTATATATAAGTAATTTTTTTTGACCATTATAGTGTAGTTATTGTGTGGTGAACATCTCATGACTAAAATGAATATTGAAAAATAAAAAAAAAAACAATCTTTTTTGATTATATAGCTTTTTATATACACAGGAAATTAATATAAATAAAATGTATTACTATTTACTATGTTTTATGTCATTTTTGTTATCCTCATATAACTTTTAATTTTGACTTAACCATAGGCTTGAATGTCAGTGTCCATCCAGCTTATAGTGTTGCAACTAACTCTGTGTAAGTTATTAATGAATAATAATTATAAATATTATTATAATGTAAGTCTCTTCCAAACCTTTGCAAAGTAAGAACTTTTTCTTTTTTTCTTTCTACTTTTTTATATTTAAATTTACAAAATGATATGAAGCATAAGGTTTTAGGATCAAAGTTAAGATTATGAAGATAGTGTATTCAGTTTGCTTTGTCCAAACATTTGACTGGTGAGGTAGACTCTGAAATAGTCTTCAGTAATAGACAGATTTAAAGTTTTTTCATGCCTAAGCGTCTTTCATTAACTGAGTTAGTTTGTCCTATTTCCACAGGGCTCTATTGTGACCGCCAGTGTTTTCCCTACACTCAAAAAAAAATCTTTGAAAAGTGCTTAAGTCAGTTTTACCCTAGGAGAAAAGCAGGATGCATTCAGGTCTTCTGAAATTGTTTGAAAGAGGCCAGACAATCTTCTCCCAATGCTAATTTACTCAGTTCCTCTGGATTCTGAGTTGAGAATAAGGTAAAGTTCAATCACGTCACCCACCCCCAGAAAAATTGCACACATTCACACACATTCAAGCTGAATACACTTCTAATTATTTTAGAATTCCAGGCAGGAGTCCCATCTCACATTCTGTGGTTGAAGTCCTAAGGTGGCAGAACTGAGCTCCAGCTCAAAAGATCCCCTTCACTGTCAGTTTCTTCAGCTACCTGCTCCAGAGGTCTGCAGTTACACTTTCAGAGATAGGGGGAACCGCACAATCAAAAATGGATGAGCTCTCTTGAGGCTCCGAGGCACAGCCATCAAAGTGGCTTGTGGAGGCAGCAAAACAGCTTCCTCTTTGTAGAACAAAGGGCATCAATTTAATCAGGAGGAAAAGACAGACTAATGTAAACCATTAAAAAGGTGTTGTGCTGCATACAGAACCAAAGGATTCATGTTTTCTTACATTGCATTTTTTCTGTACATTTGCGGCAAATTCATAGTGTTATATTAATCCATAAATCCATAATCCATAATTAATTTGAATAAACACTCCTGGCTCTAATTCAACATTGTAGGTTTTGCTGACTTAGTGGAGGCTGAAAGACAAAGCAGTAGCCATTACCTAGACACAGGGTATTTGAAACAGAATGTGTACTGAGTATAGCATCACAATATACTGTATACGTATGCTCCTCATTATGAGTATAGTATTAAATAGGAAACAAAAGCTGTGTGCTGTACAACAGGACCTATCTGAAGACCTGCCTCATTTCCTTATCCCTCCAAACATTGCTTTATGTCTGTCACTGGCCATTCTTCATCATGAATGTATATATTTTGATTGACTTTTAAAAGACTGTCTTACTATTCATATATGGCATCAATAAATCCTTATGAAATGATCATGATCAAGCATCACAGCATATTTTAAGATGTAGGAAATGAAAACCCAACCAACAGGAATATTTGGCCACAGCTCAGGACATCCAGAATTCTTGTTGGTCTTATATTGCTACTACCCAGGCAAGTTTACCTTGACCATACTTAAAGTTAGTATCCAAAGTCTTACTGAAGGCTTTTAATTAATATCTGGTATATTCGCTTAAAAAATAGCTAGAGTCAAACAGATATCTGCTTCCATCTGCACCTGTGTTTGTCTTTGGTCTTGGGCCCCTGGTGAAGATAAAAGAGCTTTGCTGCAGCTTTGGGTGAAATCTGAATTTTAAACATCGTTTGAGAATCAAAATGATGTTCCTAATGATCTCATTGATCTGTTGAGCGGATTTCAAAGCCAGCACAAAGGCTACGAGTGTGTTTTCTTGCGAGACCATGTCTATCATGTAACTCCAGACTGATGCTGATGTTCAGCACACTGGGGTTTATTTCAAATAAAGAACCCTCAACTGCTGGGTGCAATTTCTTTTTAGTGTAGAGACACCCTCATAATTGCTCATTGTTCGCTACATAATCGGCCCGGTAACAATTCTCTCGCTTCTCATTAGCTGAGGAAATGTACTGAGCATCCAGAATGTTCTTCTGTTATCTGGTGCTGTCCCCAGGGACACACCCACTCATCTTCAACGGCAGCCGCTCTTCTCACTTTCTTCATGTGTTATTGAAACAGAAAGATATTGAAGCTCAGTATTTCACCCAGGAAGCAGAGGATTCTGTCGGAGTATATTATGAACATTTCACAAGAGGAAAAAGAAGGCAAAGAAAATTATGGAAGGCTGTGGTCTGATAGCGAAACACTTCCTCTATTTTATGTAGTTAGGAATCAAGACATATCTCAGAACTTGATTAATAGTCCATACCTCCCCTCAAGGTTCCTCAATGTGCTTTGATATGGACACACACTTCTAGAAAAAGCATAGAACTTTGGCTTATGTGAAGATTCTTTGGATTGACACATCTCATTTACACTTTTTAGTAAGTTTAATCAAATAATCCACTGAAATGTTCTTCAGAAATAGAAGTATCTTAATGGCAGTAGTCACTCACCCTGCTCCTGAAGATCAAAACTGAGATTAATGCCATAGAACAGTGTTTACCAATGCTGCTTTGACTTCCTGCTGACTAATGCTAACTCTCTGGTCCTGTTAATTAAGTAGATTGATGATCTGGAGAAGACATTTTGAAACTCTTCAGAAATACAGTTCTTCAGAAGCAGAACTAGTGATCACTGTTATGTGGCATTAGTATAAAGCCCATTTTTTGACACCTTCAGAATGACAAGGAGAACTACAGAAAATGTAGAAATAATGAACTGAAAATACCTTTATATTCTTTTCTTGCCACACAGAGTTAAAATGACAATGCTAAGACTTTGTGTATGATGTGGATAATAAACCAGACAATCATGCATTATAGAATAGAGTCATTCTGGCAAGTTGTCATGCTTTGACTGAACTAATTATTTGCATACTGATTGGCTTACATAATGTCACATCAAGAAATGCACATAAGAGGAAAACCTTCTGAGTATCCTGCATAGTCATTTGAGAAAAAATAATTATTAATGGATAGAACTCCAGTAAACGCTGCCATGTTTTTCAGTTTATTCTTTCTTTTTTTAAGAACACTGAAAACGTAATGGGGCAGACGATCTAACAATACAATCAGGCTTTTCTTTGACTAAACATCATTGAGTTGCTCACTAACATTCACTGGAGCAGTCATTTAAGGGGATATGAATCAGTCTGGGAAACTGAAGGCCCCTTCATAGTGTGCTAGTAAAATCAGGCCTTTTCCGTCAGGTGGACCTTTGCAAATATGTACGTTCCAATTATCCATGCTGGATTCCATGTTCGTTCACGAATGTCATCACCTTCTCTGCTCACCTCGGTGTAATTGGTAGCATAGTGCTATGGGAGGTCTGTAAACCTGCAGACTATAATGTCATGTTCAGGCCAGTACTATATAGTGCAGATGGTGAATGACTGTTGCCATTGATATTACTGGTGCTATTTGGTGTTCGACAATTAAGTTCAGTAATAAATATGTCAATTACTGTTGTCTAGTTAATATAATACACTTACGGCACCATACAAAACGATTGTGTGGAGAAAGCACTGAGAAGAATCCCAGCCAGGCTACACTGAGAGTACTGTAAAGCACAGAGGTGGAAATGTCAATGTCTTGGGCTGTTTTGTCCTGGTCTACCAAACTGATGAGGAAAACAAATCCCATTCGATTGACTGATGCCTCACATCTCCTGTGAAACTTTGCACTCAAACATGTCACAGAGACAACATCTCATGCCAGTACACATGTTCAACAAACAACAGCTCTCTTAGGTTCTCTATATCCACTGGTCTGTGAAATGTAAAATATAGAGTTTGTATATATTCATAATTATGTGCTTAAAAAATGATAAGACTGTAAGCATCTGTAAGCATCACATACTTTATGTACATTTTTTATCAAAGAACCTTCAGAGGCCTTTTGGCTCTGTTGTAGTCTTAAAATGCATTTTGGAAATACAATGTTCATATGATCTTTATGAATATTTGAATAGACCCATCTGTAATTATGAAAAATTGCTACTTTTCAGGCTACTCTCTGTGTGTGCTTTCTTGGAAGTACTGTTTGCTTGTATCACTCTTTTTTGTTCCTTGTCTGGTACTGAATCTCAGCTGGTCTCAAGGGACAAATGTAGGACACATTGGGGAAGGCGGTTAGCCATTGAAGCTCATCAGTGACCTAATGGTGTCTGATGGCTGACAGCCCAGGGCCCTTAAGAAAGCACTAGTAAGCTTATTGTCTCTGATGGGATCATAAACCCAGAAGTGCATGACGACATTTTCGATGCAAACCTATAGACGTCTTGCAAAAAACAACAATTATGTGAAATACACCAGCTTTCTCCTGAGTCAACACTTAAAAAAGCAAATGACGGTCTTGTTTAAAATAAATGCTACTTGGTGTGTGAATGTAATTCCTTTTTAAGAAAGGCAGAAATGTCCAAATCCGTTTTGGGGGGGGATGCAGTGAGGTCTAAAAATCATAGAAAAAAATGGCAATAAATACATTTTTTTTGTTTTCTCACTTAAAAAACATAATTATATTTTCTACATCTTTGATTCTTCTTATATTTCAGCCTTACGAATGTCAGGTCAGTTAAAAGATGAGAAAGTGAGAAATATCAGATTATTACATGCTTTTAATATCACTTGCAATAACAAAGACTTATAACAGATGAAAGAGTTTCCATATGTGAAAAGCATAGTCTGTACTATGCGGGTAAGTTTTACAGCATGATTTATTAGATGATGCGTCATCACATATAGCTGGTCAAAAACGAAATAAGTCAGTGTATCATAGTTCAAGATCAACAAGAACTTTGTAATCTCAACCATAAATAGGTAGACAGTGGAACAAAACTTTTCTAAAATAAACGTTCATTTCACAGTTTCCCCAGGAGGCATCAGTCAGTTCTGACAACACGTTTAGAGGTAGTTGTGGTCTAAAGGTTAGAGAGGTGCTCACTGTCTTCTAGGTGCTCATTACTCACCGTGTATCTGTTTTGCATTCCAATTTCCTCTCAGGAATTATTTTAGTACATATACAGTGGCAAGAATAAGTATGTGAATTTCATGTTTTTCTGCATTAATTGGTCATAAAATGTGATGTCAATGGTATTGTCTTTACATAAATCATAAACTACTCATATTTCTAGTGGAAACAGTATGTGGAATGAATAACCGGTTGACCCTCCCTTGGCAACAATAACCTCAACCAGATGCTTCCTTTAGCTGTAGATCAGACCTGCACATTGTTCAGAAGGAATCTTCCTGGAAGAACTGCAATGTTCTTTATAGATAGCAGCATCTTCCTCCGTCGTGTCCTGTCATAGACAACATGCTTGTTCACTGTTTTACATATTGTAGACTCATGAACACAGAGGTTAGCCAGTTCCAATGGGTATTTGTTGTACTCATTAAGACAGGGAACCACTTCTTGTTAGAGTAGCCACAGTCCCAAAGTGTCTCCATTTGTAGATCTGGTAGACTGGTAAATTAATAAAGTCTTTAAAATCACTTTGTAACCCTTTCTAGCTTTATGTAACTTGATTGCAGATCCTCTGTAAGTTCTGTAACCAAGGCATGGCTCCAATAAGAGTATTCTTCTTGTGTGGTGCAAACTCAAAACATTTGAGTGCTTTTTATCAGTCAAAGTAGCTCTGGTCCACATCTTCAAACTCATTTTCTTGACAAGCCTCAAGGTAATTAACTCAAGGGTTACATTTACATTTACAGCATTTGACAGACGCTCTTATCCAGAGCGACGTACATGGTGAGCGGTTGGGGGTTAGGTGCCTTGCTCAAGGGCACTTCAGCCTACTGTCCGGTTCCAAGAATCGAACCTGCAACCCTTCGGTCACAAACCCACTTCTCTAACCATTGGGCTATGGCTGCCCCACATACTTCTTACTAGCAATATGAGTTGCTTATGGTTGTTCTCACAGTTTGCTGACAAACTGTGTAGCAATAGATGGTCTACAGAAGATGCACCTAGATCGTAAAACTAACTGAAGGCCAACATTTGTAAAAGCCAAAAACATGTGTCATGCAGAGATGTTCAGTCAAGTCAATCTTTTTGTGAAAAAAGAGTTTCGCTAAAAGCTGCAGGCACTGTATTGTACACCATCCCCTGCTTAAAACTGGCATGGCTTCAAACATGGAGCCTTTCACGAGTCAAAAACCTTCAGTATGAAGGACAAAATGGAAGCATTACACTCTAAAGAAAAGAAGAAAACAATCTTGAAGCATCTGGTCAGTTTGTAGATTGTTTAGCACATTTGCTGCTCAGCTCACCTGATGAATACCATTGTGCCATCTAGACAAATATGACTTATTAATATGTTTTACTTGCACATGCAGGAGGGGGTCCTTCAGGTGCTCAAACTCATCCCTCTTTCAGCAATAACGCCTGTTTTGACAGGAAAAACTACAAAAAACAATTGGTTCATCTCCACCTTGTGTTGAAAAAAATATTTAGGTTTTTATCCATTGTTGCAATGGGAGAAAAATAGCATGCTTTAAACTGTGTGAAATGTTTGTGATGCATAAATCACACATAAAATAGAAATGATCCCAAATGACTTATTTTTAAGCTCTTCACATAGATCTACATAAAGGTTTGGTTTGCTTTTGTAAAGTTAAGCAATGACAGATTGTAGGCAGACAGTACTAATGGCCTATTAACACAACACAGAAAGGTTAATACAAATAACCTCATTACAAAATCCCATGAATAACACATGCCTAATCCCAACATGCTTCTATAATGACAAATCACTTCGTATTTACTCCACATTTGATCAGCATGCAGATAAGCCTGCTATCTCACAATTAAGTTGTAGGTGTGGGCGACCACTTTGCTGCTCCATGACCACGGGCCTGTTTCATCTGGCAGCTCTTGTGTCATTAAAGCAGGTTGGTCGGGACTGATGAGCCTATGAGGAAGTGATCCACAGGGACACATAAAAGTCAACCTGGATTAATCATTCATGCTAAAGGTGCTGTGGAAGCTGATGGTGCCAGCGCCGTGTGCCTTAATGAGCCAACCCTTGTTCTGTTTGTTTAGCCGGGCAGGATGGGGCAGTGCCACGCCCAGCTCTGTGCTGAAATATTGATTTCCCTGCGTAGAGGTTTCCACCTCTTACTCCTCAGCCAGAGCAGTCAGCACAGAGAGCTCCGTCCGGAGAAGCTGATAAATCAAAATGTTCTATTCTCTGCACAGGCAGGGACATGGGTCTGTGCCAGGAAGCAGTCTGAGGCGTCCCAAACAAAGTGTGCGCAGGGCTGGAGAGGTGCATGGCATAAGAGACACATAAAGAGAAGGCTTGCCTTCTCTCTCTCAGACTTCTCTCTCTCTGTCTGGTGCACCCAGACACTTGGCAGTTTAAAAATTCATTAGCTTGTAGCTTCTGACATTGTGTATAAAAATTCAGTCTGTTTAAATGATGATATTCAGTGGCGAAAGAAAGTTGGAGGGCTGTCATGCATACGCCTGGGCCAAATACTTTTGCGGATGTGCATGCAATATGCATGGTGCTGTGTGCATGTTCAGCTCGGAATTCGACAAATTTAATTCTCGCCTCATGGCGGGTAGAAGATGATTTGAACTCTCTATGACAGTAACGATGATGCTGAGTTTTCAGTAGCTTATTTGCTATTCTAACTCGGCTCCAGCTCTGGTTTTCATCCTTTCTGACGCTACAAAACGTAGGCTGGGTGTTGTTTACTTCTGAAAAGCTGTACACCAATTTTTTCCTAAAACACACTACACCAAATTCTTTGTGTAACACATTATATCAACCTTCTTCACCACTCTCCTAAGACACACTACCCCAACTTCATAATATTTCTCCTAAAACACACTACAGCAGACTTTTTCTCGATTCTTTGGGAAGCATATTGCAAAACCCTTCTTCACAAATGTTTTTGAAACATCCTACACCACAGCTTTTCCTGAAATATACTACAACAAACCTCTTTACACTTGTCGGTAAAACATTCTATTATTGTCCTGGGGGTGGGGTTGGAGAGGCTACAGTGCCCCAGTGTGTCAAACTTAATAGCACAGTTTAAAATGCTTCTGTGCAAAACCTAAACCATTTCTGTAGAGTAAAATGTACCATTATAGGGAAAAATAATTTTGAATGTGATGGCAGCATTACATTTTAAAAAAGTTGAAATGGGGCATCAAAGGGCTAGAAAAATAAGTAGAAATGTAAGGTGTACTACAAAGAAAAAGCAAAAAGGACTTTTATCTAACAAATTAGGTTCATTAGCAACAGGTCAATAACATCACTGAATAATAAACAAGTACCTTAGAGAGAAGTAAAGATGAGCAGACATACATCAAACCTTTCCAAATTGTGGAAAAGTTTAAGAAAATGTTGATCAATATAAAATTGCAAAGGCAATTAAACATAATTTACAATATATAAGATTTTTTAAAATTCTGAGAATCACAAGGGACAAGTCCGTCATTATGAATACCTTTAATCTTTGGGCTCTCAGGCAGTACTGCATTAAAAACAGGCATGGAAATCACTGCATGGGCTCAGGAACACTTCCAGAAAGCATTGTCTGTGAAAATAGTTCCCTGTGCAATTCCCAAATGCAGAGTATCATGTATCATGTATCATGTAGAAGCCATATGTAAACATGATCTTGAAATGCCACTGTCTTCTCGAGGCCAAAGCAAAAAGATATACAGGTTTTAGAGCAACACATGTTAATGTCCAGACAGTGTCTTTTTTAGGAAGGCATTTCATATTCCTGCAAGACAATGCTAAACTGTCTAAACTGTCTGACATCTGTTATAACAGCATGGGTTTGAAGTAAATGAGTCCAGGTGCTGAACTGGCCTACCTGCAGTCCAGACCTTTCACCAACCTAAAATATTAAACAAAAACCCAGGACTGTTGAGAATCCAGCTAGAATCCTGCATCACAGACAAGAAGGACAATATTCATTTCTGAAAAGTTAAGCTACTGGTCTTTACTCCCAAATATTTGTTGACTGAATGGACAAGATTTTACACAATTGCAAACATGATCCAGTCTGTGTTGCTGCCATCAAATTCAAAGGGCATTTACTCAGGTTAAGCATTTATTTTGTGTTATATGTTCTATTGTGCATAAAATATGGGTTTATGAGACCTGCAAATTATTACACTCTGTTCATATTTACATTTTACGCAGTGTCCAAACCTTTTTTGGAATTGGGGTTTTAGTATTGTAAAAAAACAACATCCTTTAAAGGTACCTTTTTTTTTTTTTTAACAACCATCCCAAAATTTCCTGTGACCTACTTCCACCAATGGTAGCCACATCCCCACATCCCCTTTATCCCCTTTTTTAAAAAAATGCCAAAAAATTAAAAAAATAAATTACATTATATAAATAAACATTTCTTTCACAAATGTTTGTAGAAGCAGTCTACTGCTTAGGTGCTTAAAGTTCTACACCTGTGACCATGGAACTGATTGGAACATCTGAATTTTTTTATTTACACTGGTGAGTGAATACTTTTGGAAATATGGTGTTTATACAGTACAGTCTAAATAATGTATGTGTTGTTTTTTTATTGCAAGAATCATGTTGATATAAAGCAATTTCTTTGCGTACAACCATAGAAGG
>JBBIGC010000150.1:0-10039 GCA_037576955.1 Lepidarchus adonis
AAAGAGGGTTCGGTGAATGCGCATATGAAACTGGTGGGGTTCGGTTCCTCCAACAAGGTTAAGAACCACTGACCTAGCCTTACAAAACAGTTCTAGTTGAAATGTCTAATCTGTCTCTACATGGAGGAAAACACAATCACATGCATGTAAACATAAGGGGCTTTTACACCACAGGGACTGTTTGCAGGAAACAGGAACTTTTTTAGGAACTAGGTAAATTTGTAGCACCACAGGAACTAGGGCCTGGTTTGAGTTCCCAGTAAGTAGTTCCTGAACTATTTTTAGTTCCTCCTCAAAGGTAGGTAGTGTTCAAAAGACCAGGAACACTGTGCTGATTTCTAAAATAAGTTCATTATTAGGCCTAGTAGTTAGGACTTTGCTCATGGGATCAGAAGGTCGCATGTTTAAGTCCCAACCCGGGCACCACTGAGGTAACGCTTGAGCAAAGTACCGTCCCCACTTCACTGCTCCCCGGGCGCTATTCATAGCTGCCCGCTGCTCCACATGTGCCCATGTGATAGGTAAAATGCAGAGAACACATTTTGTTGTGGTGGGTTCACAATGACATAATATAATGTCACTTTCACTATTAATTAAAAGAAATTCTGGTCCATCTTGCTTGGTGTGCATGTTATATATTTGTCATTATTTTATATTGTACACTATACATTTGCAGATGAGAAAATTTTACTTGAGTTTCACAAGGTATGGGATAATACTTGTGATCACAAATAAAAGATGTATTGGTTCGCCTTTACGGAAGAAATATTGAGTAGGTTTAACACCAGTTACACAGTTGACATTCCTACAACAAAGTTAAAAACTTCTCTAGCCCGAGTCGGTAGCAAATTTCCACAGTGCTGTGGCATACGGTAGCTACACCTAAATGATACAGTAGTTTGTGTCTACTACAGCAACAGCCATTTATAAAATTACAAAGTAAAGTTCTTTATCCACTGTTCATTTGTGAAGCTTTGCACAGTCTTTTCCAATAGTCAGCTGTCCTGATGTTCATGCTATTACAAAAAATGACAGTGTCTACAACACATTATAGCAAATTTTTTTCCTGCTTTCCAAAACCTTCCTATGTTTTTGGATCTTTGGAATTCTCTACAACAGCTGTAAATACATTCATGCAAAACACATGGCAAATTCTCAGTTGTTAGCCGTGCTGTTTCTATGATGTATTCATACGCCCGCTGTACATCACATGCCCGGGTTCGCTTGTTTGGTGTGAAAGCGACATGGAGAGAGCCTTTCGTAACAAAAAAAGTTCAGGAACTAAACAACAGAGGAACTTGAACCAGGAACTCTGGTGTGAAAGCACCATGTATGTATGACAACGTGCATCAACACTTGCTAGCCTGGGAATAAAGGCAGAGGTCGTACTTCTCTCTTTATTGTGGTGTCCAATCTCATCAGCTTTTTAACCCTTTCAGATGTTTAAGGCACTTTTGGAGCCAAAAGAGTCACAGTCTGAGCTTTCTGTAGATAAACAAACCAACAGCATTGTCTCACATATGAGGATAACTACAGGATTTTTTCCTTACTTGAAAGTGAATGTCATAGACACACACATACACACACCTGTCTTTCCCTTCTCAGACTTCTGGTCTGGTCTGGATTCAGTTCCTCTGAGGGCAGCTGTGAGGTTTTTGTCTGCTTTGTAAAGAAATGACATAAACCCGGATTGTTTCCCATTTCCAATTTGCCCCAATGATACAACACTGACCCAAGGTCAGCTTTATTTCTTTAGCACTCTGCACTGTCTACAAATCGGACCACTGGACTGCTGGACACCATTCTTTTTTTTGGCCTGTCAAAGGGTTTGCACGGTTTGGCTCAGCTTGGCTTGCTTTCTGTAGAAGTTCAAGCAGCTCCAAGTTATCTGATGATGAATGTTTTAACAAAGGAAGTTAGTATAAAGTAATATTTAAGTAATTTTGAACATTTTCTGTTGGGCAGTTCATAATTGAACCACGATATAAAAGGCAGCTTAAAAAAAACCCTGGAAAAATGCAGATTAAAGGTTTTGTTCCAATAGGGACCCTTAACATGGCCATAACTTAACATAATCTGCAAGAAAAACACAAGAGCAGCTTTTCCTCAGATTACTGAGAACTACACAGAGAGGAACATTACTGTAAGACTGCAGTGCAGACAGCCCTCATTACAAAGACAATTGGCCATTTGGGAGTTCGGTGATTGAGCCTTAACCTCAACAACTGTTCTTCACCATGTGTTCACACCTGGGTGGGTGAGCTCATGTGTGATGTCAACCAACAGATGCCTAATTAGGGATTCACAATGATCTCGAAATTGTAACAGATTTAGATTTGACTGATATTTCATAAGACATTAATCGCACTGTGGAAGAGCTGAACATATATAGCAGGGGTGTAAAACTCTGGTCCTCTGCTGAGTGTGTCTTTGGAATCAGAACAGAAAGGTTAGTCTTCACTTCCATATGCATCAGTGAGCCTTGGGTGCCCATAACTTTGTCACCAGTTGTTCTTCATTGGATCATTTTAGTAGAACACTCCATACGACCTGCTGTTATGGAGATGCTCTGCTATCTCCGTCGACTAGCCATCACAATAAGGCCCTTGTCAAAGTAATCCTAACGCTTGCTCATTTTTCCTGATTCTAGCAGGAGAACAGTTCCAGCAAAAGAACTTCAAGAACTGACTGCCCACTTACTGCCCACCCCCTGACAGGTTCCATTGTAATGACATAACAAGATAGTCAATGCTATGGTGTTAATGTTATGGCTGATCAGTGTAGTTTCTAATTTTCTTCACTCGTAGAAAATGAGATGGTGATTGTACTGATGTCAATCTGCACAGTTGTATTTCTGAAAGTGTTGATAACCCTGCGGTTGGCAGGATGGGACGCGCCGCATCTAGGTAAATATTGTGGGGCATAATTTGATGATTAAAAGCTCAAGTAAGTTTATCAACCCACACTGAAAGGCTGTCATCTCCCCCACTGGTCTCTATTTCCCACAAACCCACACGTCTTCCTTTCAACATTTCTCTGTAGTGACTAACTGTTTGGTGAGCCAGCCAAGAGCGCGAACTTCCCCAGCAATACCTCATCCCTTTCTTTAGTAAACAGATGAGTAAACAAGTGAGAGGGCCGTTCTCATTCCTACCAAGGAATGTCCTCACAAAATGGCTCCTGTCTGTGCAAACCTACAAACCCAATTTTCAGAAAAGTTGGGACATTTTTGTAAAATAAAATAAAAACGACAGTCTGAGTCTACTATTTGTTAACTCTTTGGAATCTTTATTTAACTGATGAAGGTTCAAAGATTTCCAATATTTTGACTGATAAAACTTAATATATACTGTAGACGTGAACAAAGTTAGAATTTGATGCCTGCAACACACACAAAAACTTTGCATCACTTTCCTTTCAGTTACACTGTTTAATTGCTTGGGAATGGAGGAGACTACCTATTGCAGTTCTGCTAGTTGTATTTTTTTGCCCATTTTCCCTTTATACAAGACTTCAGCAGTCTGTGGTCACGTGTCTGACTCTCCTGTTCATAAGGTGTCATGTTTTCAGTAGGAGATGGGTATGGAATGCTGGCAGGCCAGTCAAGCACACACACTGTTGTTGCATTTGCTGAGAAATGTTACAGTTCTCTCATGAAGTTTGGCACAAAGTGGTGATTGCAGAGACTCCGCCTTTGTTGGATTTTCTTTTTTATGCCTCATCATGATACCTCACTTGTTACCAGAAATATTTCAAAACTACATAACTATAATCTATAAACTTTTCACTCTCATTTTGCTCCGTCCCAGTTTGTAATGTCTTTTTCAATGATGCATGTGTCAGATTGTAAATGTGTTTGCGTTTTTGTTGTTTCTTTTTTGTTCTTCTGTCAAATTGTGTCAATTAAGTTCAAAAGTACAAACTACAGAAATGAGTTTTTATTGTATTACACAATGTCACAACTTTTCTGGCTTG
Source organism: Lepidarchus adonis (assembly GCA_037576955.1). Classification (NCBI taxonomy): domain Eukaryota; kingdom Metazoa; phylum Chordata; class Actinopteri; order Characiformes; family Lepidarchidae; genus Lepidarchus; species Lepidarchus adonis. Next base: position 3,976 of record JBBIGC010000150.1, read on the forward strand.
TTAATATCAATGTAAAGATATGGGAAATATGGCCCAGTGCCAGTGTTTGATATTTTTATATGCAAATTGACCAAATCTGTGTAAAAATATCAATGGATTATGCAGATGCATTATGCATTATGAAGATCATTTCTGTAAATGCAGTGAAACAAAAAGGTTTTTGTGTAGCAGCACCAAAATGCTCAGCACTTCTGGAGAACAATAAATGTGTCATCACAAATCGGCCTGACGCATCAATGCAACCCAAACATCTGTTCAACTCCTGTTTGTGTGATGGTTGTTTGAATAGTTTAGACAGCTTTGCTTTTGATGGTGGGGCATTGGTAGTAATACTGTCATTCGCATTCACATGACATTTTTGACAATGTGTCAGACAAATGAATATTGACCGTTGTTATGCCCAGTTGCCTTTGATCAGAGCAGGACAATGATACAGTGGCATGGCAGCCTGTGTTCTCTCTGCGGACCAACGTTATCTGTAGATTTAATTCTTCTGTCTGATTGTTGGTGTTTACTGTAGAGTTACTTGAATCCTCTACAGTTTAACAGTGTGTGTTCTGTTTCTCTCTGCAGTCACGCTCGCCTGCGCTGCATGTGCACCTGTAACAGGTGCACCTTCTGCCTCTGTCAGAATTTTCTCAACTCAGAGCTTCTGCACACGGTTAAAGCCAAACTCTACACGGCCATCTCTAGCAGGTTCCTCCTCTATCCGTCTCCGCTTCACCACTTTGTCCTCATCCATCTATCCCTCCATCCCTTGTCCTACTTTTACTTTTTCATCTTGTACCTTTGTTCTCTTGTAGATGTGGATATTTGTTGCTGCCTATAAAGGCTAGCAGCTGCCATAATGGCAATGATACGATGCTGCCAAATATTTGTGTTATGATATAATATTATATATATATTATATGGCTTCCACTTGAAAGCAGATGATGCTTTATATATAGGAGTTTCTGTTGCTGACGTTCTTTCATCTTCATCATGAGAAGAATGATGTCTTCTTGTGCACTTCAGAAGCTGAAATAAAAGCCTGTTAAATATGTTTTAGAAATTAAAAAATATCAAAAGTCTTTCTAATTTACCTTCCTTCACCTCTATGGCCAATCTGTGCAAAGTTACGTACAGTAGAGTTGATTGTCGTTGCTGGAATCGGCCGTTTGAATCAGCCTGGGTGAAATTGTTTGCTTAAACTAGTTCCTGAAAGTCTGTCATAGTGAATGTCTGGCTCAGTTTGCGGAACAGTTCAGTGGTTATGTTGCATTTTTTGGACCACTTGAAACAAGTTATGGTTTATGTTAAAGATAGAAATAGAAATCGTATACACTATTTTATATATGGAGTGTTTAACAGCCTTAAAGAAATGGATGAAAAATCTAAGGTTAACATTAACACATTGTTGTAATGAGTATGGGCAATGTGGTAAATATATATCTCGATACTTAAATAAAACATCACAGCATGAAAATTAATTGATTTATTTATTTATTACAAATTGAAATAACCAAGAAACACCATTGGTGTCATATTTCATACAGTTTTATAAAACCTATGAGTACAAAAAAAATTTGTTTAGTGTTTTACTTGAAGCACTGCACTAAATCCACTGAAACATACTGGTCAGTGATCTAGATGTGCTGATTATCACAATATTTTCAGAGAAGCTCATTGTGAAATCATAGTATTGATAAATGATTGCTCAGCTGTAATTTGAAGCTCATGGCATGGTGCTTAAAGCAAGCCTAGATCATTCGGTGTTCTCATTTATCTTTGTGGATGTGTTGAGTAAATCTCTAATAGACTCGTGTGGTTTCTGATGCTGTACTCACTGTTCTCTATGAACATGTGCAATGTGCTTTAACAGAGCTTGTTGGATTAAAGCTTTATAAATCTTAATGTAGGGTTATGTCAGTGGTCATAGGTGTCTGATAAACAGAAGCCAAAATAGAGCTGTGTCTGAAAGTGTCCTCACCAACCTTTCCCATTCTTCCTCATTATAACATGTGATTCTTCAGCTGAACAGACAGTGATAATAATAATAAAAATACTAATAATAATGATATTTTACCCCGTGATGAGATGCAGTCCTCTGTGTGGTCATGCAGATTGGCCTTCCCCTGCTCTTTCTACTGGAATTTCATCTTTCTCTTCCTCTTTTGTGGATGATCATTCATCATCTGAGCGTTTCTGTTTAATATCATGTGTCATGCACATCTTATCAGCACCCGTTCTGCATCTTGAAGCCGCTTATTGTTCCTTCTGTGTTCTTTTCCTAGTTGTTTATCACAAACTCATTTTGTTCACCCTTTGTTGTCTTTTGTTTGGCATGAAGTAGTCCTGCAAGTCGCTTATTTCTTATTCATTACTGATTGCCAGTTTTCTTCATCAGTATTACTCTTCTGAGGGTGGATACTGATGTCTTTCATACAGGCATATAAAGAGTGAGAGATACTCACAAGCCTGATCATTCATTTCGGTTGTTTTTGCTTGATATATGTTCATGTTTCACCTCCTTATTTTAAGTTTTTATGTCTCTGAGCTGCCAGCTTACATTCATATCTCTCTCTCTCTCTCAGGCATATGTCTCAGGTGGATCTGAAGAGTTCCTCTGTGTGGCTGAGGGTCAGTCTGGGGGCCGCAGTGTTTGCTGTGTTGGGCTTCACTATGTATCGCCTTCTGCTCAAACCTCGATGATCCAGAGTCATTTAAGCGACAGTTTAGCAAAACTTGAGACCAAAATTTGATAGCCAAAATTTTCATTCCACATTGTGTTGCTACCCCAATGAAGTCTATCAGCCAAGACATTTTCTGTGTGTTCATTTTGCTACACTAATTATTCTTATTTATATTTATTTATTTTTTATTTTTATTGTTTTGGTTTTTTTTTTTTTCAATTTTCCACCCACTAGCTAGGACTTGTCTAGTCACATGATACCAACAACACAGGCAGGATGGAGGTGAACAGGTGCTTCCTCAGAATTGTGTAAAGCTCCACCATGGTCTTTTCATATGCAAGCTACATCACTGGACAACATAATGCACTTGGAGGAGAATGCTGACCAGAAGTTATGTCCACACTGGTTTGAGTCATAGGGGAGAGGGATGGTCAACCTGACCACCCAGAAAGTGTGAAGCCAGTTGCATTCTCTTGGGCTCCTGCTGCATCACTGGGGATCAAATTCATGAGCTCAAACACTTCGACAGTTACACTTTGTCTACAAATAGACAAAAGTACAGAAAGAAATCAAGCTTAAAGATGCCTGCTACTGGTGTTAGCTATGCAATGCAGTTTCAGTCCATATTTATAAATAAATTTTTTTGTATCAGAACCGTTGCAGCTCTTGTGTACAACAAACGGACGTGTCTTGACTGACTGACTCTTTGTGGTGATGAGTTTGATTTATGGCCGAACTGTCGCTTTTACCTGTTATTGCACCTGTTTATGCGCTTCAGACATTCCTTCTGGTTCACTGCACAGCACACTTCTCAGTTTCTCACTCAAACACTCAGACTCTCTACCCTCTCGCTCAGCTGAATATGGGACATTAAAAAAAAGACAATTTAATTTGTATTACAAATATGAACTGTTGCTCAGTCTGTTACAGCCACAGCATTACATCATGTCCTGTTTTTGTCAAGAATTGTGAGACTTTGTTGAGAGGAAGTGTTGCACAACTATGAAGAAAATGATGCATTTGTAAATATGATCATGTGTATAACAGACTATTTATTTGTTCCTCTGTAAGATGTCAGAAAAAATAGGTTCCCTGCATGAGCAATGGAGCCATCGAGAGAAACCTCTGTTAAAAAGTTGTTTTTTTATTTAAAACTGAAGCAGTAATGACTAAGCTAGTGGAGAGAAGTCTTCTGGTCAGAGGTAATCTGTTCAGAGATTGATTTGCTGTTGCTTTTCTAGTCATGTGTAGATCAAAGACTGCAGTCGTCACAACAGTATAACATCAACCACCTTGCAGTCGCACTGATGTTACACACCTAATCCAGATACCAAAGGCCCTCAGGGGCATCTGAATGACAGTCAGGTGTGCTAGATCTGAGCTCTCCAGGGTTGAGGATCTCCTGGAACTGGCATGGGAATCCGTCCCGGATTGAAAAGTAATAGTCTGACAAGAAATTATGCGTATTCAGTTTCACGCTTAACCAAACTGTAATCAATTTAACTAAGACTAGTTTGGAGTCTGAAGTAAATGTTTCAGTTTTGTATGTGTGCTGATATTATTTTCCCATCAGAATAAACCTTTAGTCAGATGGAGTAGCAAAACATGCTGCAACATGGCTGCTTTAGTAGGGAAACTTAAAACCCTGAGAAAATTGAGCAATGATTTGTTTATGTTAAAGGCAGTTGGGCTGGACTGCGGTCATTACAACTTACCAAAGAACCAGTGGGTCATGGAAACTGACGTGGGTAGGAATCGACTCTTCTCACATTTATAGACACATAAACAGTAAAGAAGGATAAATGTGTAAATAAATGTGAGGAAAGTAAGTTCTGGCCCAAGTCAGTGTCTCTAGCTCACTGGATCCTTGGTAAGTTGTAAGGATTGCTGTCAAGCCCAACTGCCTTTAGCTACGTTAGTCATGTTAGCCAATCATGTCTTGGCTCATTAATTATGTTTGACTAAGGGGGGGTCAAATTTATGCCATTTGAATCTGGAAAGCAAAAAAAATCTCCAATCTTAGCTGTCTATGATGGTTCTAGGACCAACTGCAGGTTCTGGTGACCTCCTGATGTCCTAATGAGTGAAACTGAAACACTGAAACACCCAGAGTTTCTTTTTAAAATTTTCAAAAGTTTTAAATAAATGGGTCCTGGGAGTCTGACGTCTGCTGCGTTTCATTCATTTCTCTGCTGTAGCTGCCTCTAAAAATTCACTTTCTAAAGCAGGACTGCCCAGTTCAGTCCTGGAGGTCTGGTGTCCAGCAGTTTGGTGATCAGCCTGCTCAAACACACCTGGAGGAAAACAAGCAAACTGTGCAGGTTCACATTTGTCTACACAGTGATGTTTGGTTCATGTTTGTAGCTCACAGTAAGTCATTCTGTGTGCTAAACCACACCCACCTTAATAAAGAGCTGGATGTTGGGCACTGGTCACCCCTGGGCTAATGTTAATGATTAGTCGCTGTCAGAGCCAATGTATCTAACACTGTACATGAGGGAGGAATTTACACTAACACATTAAAAACGCATTTCAATATATTTGCACGGCATTTATTATAAACCATGATGTGCAACAAAAAGTAGACAAGGACTTATTCTAAATAATTTGCTACAAAAAATAGGTACACGATTATAGCATATAAATGTTAAGCTCACAAGAGGTGAGGGATTGTGCTCGTCCCCAGTGTTAGCATGCATTTTATAAGTTAAGAAATGGTTATTTTGCCTCAATGCTATAGTTTATGTACAGTTTCTCACAGGACCTAACTGTCTTACTGACCCTTACACCACCTGCCACTCCTGCTCTACATGTTCACATAATAAAACATTTATTATTACACAGCAATAGAACTAACTGTATAAAAAGCCGAGTTTTAATAGACAATGGAAACCTCCCCAAGCGAGATCTTCATGTCATTTTTTACACATATTTACTGTTTCAATGCAAGCAGACTAACTGCAGCTTTCTGTATTGTGCAGAATTACGATGACTTTATTACCATATATGTGTTACTCACATTAAGTCAATATTTTATTTTTTAAATATTGTGGATATCATCAAAACTGGTGTATTGTGACCCCTACACTGAATGCTTTAAAGAAATGCTGCAAATTTTTGCCTCTTCAAACTCTCTCTTGAAAATGCTGAAGACAAACATATGACTTGTGGCAAGTTGAAACATTTTGCACGGCCCCATGTTGCAAGGATCTGTACACAGTTCTTGGAAGCTGAAAATGTCCCAGTTCTTGCATGGCCAGCAAACTCACCGGACATGTCACCCGTTGAGCATGTTTAGGATGTGCTTGAGCGGCATATACGACAGTGTGTACCAGTTCCCACTAATATCCAACAACTTCGCACAGCCATTGAAGAGGAGTGGACCAACATTC
>JBBIGC010000151.1:5468-17584 GCA_037576955.1 Lepidarchus adonis
GAGATAAATTAGGGAGAAATGGATTTGGGTGTGATGAGATGTATAGAGTATAGAGAGAGAAAAAAAAGAGAGATAAGGGGGTGAGGTGGAGAGAAAGAGAGAGAAGGGGATGAGGTAGAGGAGAAAGCGAAAAGGGGTGGGGGAAAAGGAGACGGGCGAGGGTGAGAGAGAAAGGGATAAGGTGGACAGAGAGAGAGCAAGAGAGAGAGAGAGAGAGAGAGAGAGAGAGAAAGAGAGAGAAAGAGAGAGAAAGAGAGAGCGAGAGAGCGAGAGAGAGAGAGAGAGAGAGAGAAAGAGAGAGAGAGAAAGAAAGGGAGAGAGAGGTAAAAGAGATAGATAGAGGGAAAGGTAGAGTGTGAGTAAGGAAGGAGGAAAAGACAGAGAGATGGGCATATCTCAGTGCTTCTGGCTGACTCTGATAAGGAATCTCTTTGATGTTCAGTTAAGTGTAAAATTAAAATGTGCCAAAAAGCCGAAGGGCGCGTGTACCCCGCCCCCTGAAATGACAAAAGGGATGCTGCTCTTCTTTTCTCTTAATTCGCTCTCTTTTTTACTCTTTCTTACTCTCACACCGACTTTCTCTGTCTCTCTCTCTCTGCGTGCTAGCGTTACTGAGCGCTGGGCCTCTCTGAAGTAAGCAGGCCGCTAATCGTGAGAGTTACTCTGTCGCTGTGCTTACATTAGCCCTCAATCACATGTCAAATTATTTTTCATCTTTCATCTGGCTATCATTATGCGTTATTATCTCCGTGGTCGTATTACAGATCCAATTAACCTCGTTTCTCTCCGCAGCGCCGGCATAGTTAGCATATGCATAGTTAATAATTTCTCTAATTGAAATAGCATCAGAATTAAAGATATGAAAATGCCTTGGCTTCTCACCCGCCAGCCTCTGGAACTACAACTAAAGGGAAAAAGCTGTATTGACTTTTATGAAATATTAATGAGACACAGGGACTCCCATTAAAAAAAGGCAGCACCAGGGACTTCACTATTGACCAAACAGGCCGCTCACTGTAGCACAAATGTAGCTCTGAAAAAAAGCAGGCATTCTTACTTATATTAATATTCATATTGATGCAGTTCTACTTGCTTATGTTAGTGTTTCACTGTTGTGATGATGCAAAAGAAGGCAAGTCAGACCCACATAAGCTAATGCAGGAAGTACAAGACAACGACACATGAGTACAATGAGACAACGAGTACATAATATACATTGCTTATTAATTAGCCACTCACCACATTATTATGTGCTTTGGGCTTCCTGAACAGTCACAAACCTTTGGGTAAATCAACGCATTTACTCAATTTAAAAACTGGGCCCTTTTGATCAAATATAATTTAAGCCGACTGTCATGAATAAACAAAACTATTAAGTCTGAATAGCTTTTCACAGGACAAACGACAACAGGCAAATTCAACGCCCCAAAAAACATGCAGAGGTCACCCCTAAAAAAGTACATGACCCATTCACTATACAATTGCAACGTATGTAACATCTGTGAGGTGCCGTAAGCCAAAGGTCATCATTCACCAACTGTGAATGCAGTTTTCAGGAATGTTCTGACATTCCCTAATGCTTTCTAATTTGGGATTTGTTCTGAGGTAAAACGTGAAAAAGAGACTATCCAAACACTTGAAAGCACCCTTAGGTACATTTGAGAGCTGAGTGTGTAAAAATAATTGGTAATGAATGTGACGTAAATGTTTTAAGGACCTTTCTCATGATGAAATTTAAGACTGAACTTGATGAATAAGGCCCATTGAAATTGCAGTGCTTACTGAGGAAGAGTGCCCATCCTTGTGGTTGACGGCTCTTTGTTTACAATATATATTTATATTACTATTTCTGGGTTTCAAACTGATGTGCAACCTAGGCTGAAGGAGTCACAGCAGTGTTTGCATGCAGTTATCATGCAAGATTTTTGTGCAAAAAGCTTTGCTGAGTGGTGGACTGCTGACCTTTCATATGGGATGTGGATGAAGGAGGTGAGCTATTTGTTGTTTGTCATGTAAAAGGCAGTTAGGCACATAAGCAAACCAATTATTTGGGCTATAAGTGTGTTTCTGTAAAACATCCTATAATACCACAAATAATTCAAAAACACATTAATGCTGTAAGAATGTTTTAGCAGAAGATTAGAGATATAGTGAGCGGGTTAGAGGTGAAGTGGTTGATTAACAGATTTGTCTTTTTCCCCTGCCAAAATGTTCAAATCCATCATTAGCACACCTGATTTTGTTCAGTGATGCAGTGATTACACAAAGTCAGTATAGAAGCACTAGTGTGTTTCTTTAAGCAGAGATTTGGAAATGGTTACGCACCGCACTGATTAACATAACATTGCTACTTACTGTGTTGATCTATTTCATTTGCTATTATATGTTTTTTCTGAGCAAATACACTAAATAGCTTTCTAAATATAATTTTCTGAAGTGCCTAAATGTTTAGCATAGAAAAATATATTGTAATGCCATTATGTGATATTAGGAATTATGTTAATAACATTAATATTAATGGTTTATTTTAACTTTTAAAAATTTATTGTTTTGAATTCTCCCAATAACTATTTCTTTCGTACGTCTCCCATGATGCTTTGGCTACGGCTACAACGTTGACATGGCTACGTTGTCATGGCTACTCAAACAAATCCCCGCGTACAGGGAAGAAGCAAATGATCCAGCATGATGGAGCTTACGTCCTACTTTTAATTAACATCAAAAAGTATTGTATTTTTTTATTAACAAATACTTTTGCAATTGCATCATTTGAGACAGACCGTTTGAAACTTCACTGTGTAGCAGCCTTTACTATTTTAATTATCAATTTTTGTGCTGATGTGACCAAACCCGAACCCGACCCCAATCCAAGTAACCACGGGTCCCATCGGGTTTGGGTCGGGTAGCCATGCTCTGTGTGAAGCTGTGTGAGTTACTGGTTCACTTTGTGAAAAAACCCACAGATATTTAAACCTGTGAGTTTCTTAAGAACGAATGATCAAATGCCATTTATTTTCATGAATATTTAATGGATTTCATGGAACTGCATGATTTCATTTGCAAAAAGTAATTAGTTACATTACTTTTTACTGTCAAAAACACATTATTTCATAACTCATTATTCACAACACTGGTAATATAATTACAGTATGGTGTTTTGTCCATATCATGCAGCCCTTGCAGTGAGCCATACAGGTCGTTTTTCTGTTCCTTTGTTCTTGTCAAGCAGAGAAAAAGTGTGACACAGAAGGAGAAACCAGCAGTTTCTTGTCCATCACCTCAACCTTTCAACCTACTGCTCCCAGCTCAGTGGAGTGTGTAACGACACACAGGAAAAAGGGGGGAAGAGAGGGAGGGAGAGACAGAGAGAGAGAAAGAGAGATAGAGAGATAGAGAGAGAGAGAGTATGTCTGAAAGAGCAAGAGAGATAGAGAGAGAGTAAACGAGAGAGAGAACAAGAGAGCCAAAAAAAGGAAAAAGAAAATAGAGAAAAGAACAGTGAGAGAGAGCGAGTGTGAGAGACGGGAGGTCAGGGGGAAGGGCAGAAGAGAAGATGTAAATCTGTTCTAAAGCTGAGCCAAATCTGAGCTATGACTATGGTTTTGCTTACCGCAACAGGATTTTGGCAAGAAACACGACACGAAGCCAAACATCAAACGCTCAGGCACATCTCGAATACTGCAGGCCACAGAACATACACAAACAAGGGCGGCCAACCTTTGCAGTCCATTACATTGAACTCCTCAACACCTTCTCAAGCAGATGAGTCCAACTAACAGAGTTTGAAATGTGCACAGTTCTCTTATGCCAGAATATGGTCTCCCATGTTTGCTTCTGTGGGTTTGAGCTGGGAGGTTAATGTGCAATGCAAACCAAAACTTATGCAAACCAAATGTATAATTCATCGTTCACTTGAGTCCATCAGACCATGCTGATTTGTTAAGAAGACTTCTGATACCAAGTGACATACTGTTGTCTACAAACACTGAACACGTCCTGGCTGATCCACATTTGGGGAATTTGTGAAAATCTGTCGTATTAGTCTAGGCTCCATAATATTATCAGGTGCTTGATTAATTTCATGAATGAATGTGAACTAAATTTAACTGTGTTTTTGTTGAGGGAGAGCTAAAGAATGAGCTGGAAAAAGCACTGATCAAACTGGCAACAGTGATTTCCCTTATCAACTGAAGGGTATCTGCATGTCAGAAGGAAACTCATATGCATGTGGAGGTCTTAAGACTTAAGATTAGATTTTGGGTCAAATAAAAAGCTAAAAACAAGCAAGCGCTCAACGATCACAGACAACGTGGCCATTTTCAATGAAAGAAGTGATTGTACGACCCAAACTAAAGCACACAGCACATACTCGGGCTCAGTGAGAGCACTGTGTGCGAGATGCAGGTTCAAAGGCCGCTGGTCAGGTTGGGGTTAGAGGAAGCCGCAGGGATTCAGGGAGCTATAGTCACATGTGTATTAGCAAAAAAGAGACACAAGCAGTGCTCTTGTTCCTCTTTCTGGAATGGGCCACATTACCATTCACACCCTGCTCACATGAACCCTGACCTTCACATTCACTGGAAATGGACAAATAGCCAAGCAGTGAAGGGCTGGACAATGCATCTTTCACTTATCCCAGTAACAGGACTGGATATTCCAGTTTCAAACTGCAGTAACCTGCAATCTGTCCAATTCCGTTTAAGCTGGGTTGGTTTTACCAATGTCAATTAAAACAATGGTCACATTGACACCATTGTCGCCAAATCAGCCAAGACACATTTACATTGACAAGACTGTCATACCGACAATTCTGGGTGGTGCTGATGCAAAGAGTAGCTAGTTCTTCCACTTTGTTGTTTCAGGACAAAAATAGCAATAGCACATTCCACTAAATTTTTCTTTATTAAAAATAGTTGATTAACCTGAAAAGTGTAATTAATCCAACCTTTAAACACAAATTAACTGTATATGCTAAAAATAAATATATTTCTTTTTTTTTTCAGAAAACGTCTGAAAAAAAAATAATTCAAAATAATAATTTCAGCCCATTGTGATCGATCTTGGGGATTTTACACAGAAAAAAATAGCCCACTCAAATCACAGAATCTCATCTGCTAAAACTAACCCACCTCCAACCACGCTTCAGAAAGCCATTTCCAGAGTGACCGATTGCAGTGGAGCGTTATGTGTTACAATAAATCAGACATCCTTTGTAACAATCCCTCATTTGTCAAAGTCAAATCTCAGCCCTGTCTTTAATCATCTAATGAAATGTTCACTAATGTGCTTCTGTCGTATCTCAGATCACAATACAAAAGAATACTTTCCTTCTTCAGACCCTCAGAGACAAGTGGACAAGTTGCTTGGTAGGACAGCGGTCACTGTGAATATATTCCCATCTGAAAGCATCTGAGACTTATGGGTGTTGCCTCTTACCTCCACGTTGCTCACTCTGCCCTCTTGGAAGGAGCAATCAGCCACATTGTTGGTACAAATGTGACGATATTTACACCAGTTACAGGCGAAAGGGCTGCTTACACATGATGAACACCTGCAGAAAGAGAGGGAAGGAGAGAGACATAAAGAAAGAATGTGAGACATCTTTTTAATGATCATTGAGTTGAAATAAAGAATATTAAGGACCCGAAAAGTGCTGCAAATGCTTTGAATGTGGAGCACAAAGCTGTGTGTTGTGTTTATTTGTGCACAAGAGGGGAAATAAGGGTCAATATGGCGGCAAAATCTTCGGCAGAACAGATCGACTTCACGCGTGAGTTTAAAAGAGGCTCCCTCCAGAAGCCAATACATCAGGGACATCCGCGAAGATTCTCAATGAAGTCCCTTTGCGTCTGCAGCATGCTAACATCTTGAGTGTGCCCCGGGTCAGACATTAGCTCCGGCACTGAGGACGCTCATGCAGGGTGAGTGAAGATGCTGCTGCGAAAATCTGACCGCTCAATATGTTACGAAAAGCTCCTCTTTCACTTTCGACATGCGCAATTAATCCTCGAGGGCCATTGAACCGCAGACTCTTTCAAGCCGCCTTTCAATTGCTCATTAACTGTGGACCTGAAAAGGCAGATTTGACTCCGGCCTTAATGACGGATCCAATTAAGAACATTATGCCCCCGGAGCAGAGCCAGCATGAGCACACCTGTACTCCTGTATCTCCTGAGCAAGCTGCATGATAAAACACAGAGCCAGGGAATCGGGAGACACCAGAAGGGTTTAAATGGTCTCTTTATGGTTCTCACTTTCATCCAGGAGACCAGGAGGAGCCTAAATGATCCTGTCCATACTTTTGAGAATTTTTATAAATAACGGTGTCATAGAGTGATGGAAAGCACTCAGATTATTATCTGTTCATATTTCTTGACACATGGGCTCTCTGTCATTTTCCAAGCTAATCAGCCATGAAGGCTGTGTAGAAGCTTCGGCTTTAGGATGGGGAGTATCTCCGCACTATCAATATCTAAGAACTAAGAGGTAAAAATAAATCGTTCTAAATGAAATATTATTTCAAGCATGCTTCAAAATAGAAAGCCCAAACGTAGGCGACATTAGTTGGCCCAATGGGAGCTCCCTCCCCAATAAACATATACACTATGTGATGGCACGTTAACTGGGAGGAATTTTTGTTATTATGGTAACAAGTGGGATGACCCCACCACCCTCCCACTACTGATTATATTGAGTTTAAATTTAACTCACTGGTCAACAAACTGATAGTAACTAATATACAGAAGATAGGAATGCACAAGGATATATAAATCATATTGTCATTGTAATACATTTGCTGGAAAAAATTGCATTGGCAAATGAGTGTCATGAAAAATATTGGCAATGAACAACAAAATCACTAATATTTTTAGTACCATTTTATTGTTATTTATCACTATTGTTGTTGCAATGTCTCAATATTGGAATTGTAACGTATCAGCAGATATACGTGTGGGGAAAAATCAATACTGAACAAATTTTAAGATTTGATCGATATATCAAACAGATATTTAATGATGCTCTTATTATGCTTTGGAGGAGCTAAATGTTGAGGTGACATTAAAATAAAACAATATAACACAATTTCTCATTTTTAAGATTATAGAACTAAATATAAATTAGATTAACTATTTCTCTGGCATTGTAAAATGTTTCTTGTACCACGATAATTATCGACAATGGCCTACCAATCTCACATTAGTACATCACTACTTATGTTAAATCATAAGCTCTACATTATCACAGTTATCTACTTGTATGTGAATCAAAGAGCTTATTTATGACAGAAATGACAAATGACTCAACCCAGAGAACTGTGGTTCGGTCATTGCTACAGTTCAACTCCAGTTATGTAGTATTTGTAATCACTTCCTGTGTTTCCTGTTTTCTCTTTTTTGTTCTCTTTTTACTGTTGATGTAGACTGTCACTTCCATTATATTACTCATCACATATCCTGTCATTTATGTTGACAGTTAATTATGTATTCTTTATTTAAAGACCAAACAATAAAAACAGACAATTATAAACCATAGATATACTCATAATGTGCTCCAAAATAACTTTACTAACAAAAAAGGAGTAATTTCCAGAAAAAGCCATTAGATCAAAGTAAAATATGAATTGTTATTATGAAAATGACCAATAAGCAGGGACCACACCTTTAACGTATAATTGGTACGTTGTAAATCACAAGTGTCTTCGCCATTCGATTCTACGTTAATTATTTTAGCCAACAATTCAATACTTTTCAAAACCTTAACATTTGCAGTGATGCGATTTAATACTGGTGTCTGCATTCAGAATGAAACATGATGAAATTTCTCACAATTTGCTAGATTTCCATCAACTCTCATAGGCAAACAAATTATAATTTGAACTTTTATGCAAAATACAGTAATGTAGTCATAAGAAAAAGCAACTTCTCAGTAAAAACAATGTAAAATAATTATGGAATGAATGCACATCGATTTTCATGCCAGATCGATAAAATGGATCATGCACTATTTTGGTTGATGCTTCGATTAATTGTTACACCCCTAATAGTTGGAGACCATCAGGGGTGAAAACTCCAGAAACTGAATATGAGGAGATGAGGATGTGATGGGATTCAAAAGCTCCGTTCCCAGAGACAACAGTGAGCGATGCAGAGGAAGTAAGACTGGAGGAAAGTAAGTAAAGTATGGATCTTAGACATGTAATAATTACTGATTGTTGACCATAGTATATCCAGTCAGCACTTGTATTCTATGGAACATCTTAAACACTAAATAAGCAAACCCAACAGCTAACAGGTGGGCTTGCACTTGAAACATGCACTTGGGGTGAAAACAGAGAGTAAGCACTTGGAGAACGCATGGGGAGACTACACTTGGACTGTGTACGGGGAGTGTGCAGTGGGAGCTTTTATGAGGAGTGAGTGTACACTTGGTCCCATACTAATCATATCCTTCCCTCCAGAGACATGCTTCAAAAATCCCCCTCAGAGGGCACTCGGCAGTCCGAGCACATCCCACCCTGAGCTCACTGCTCAGAATAATCGCTCTCTTTGCTCTCCTCTATATCTCTCCTCTCCCTCTCTCTCTCTCTCTCTCTCTCTCTCTCTCTCTTTTTTTTACCCCAGACTCTCTACATATTACTCTCTCAATTCAGCCTCATTCTCTTTCTCTCTCTTGCTCCCTTTCCTTTTCTCACTTTCCTTCTTTCTTTTTCACTCTTCCTCTGTCACACCTCAGTTTCTCTCCCTCCCTCACACCAATCTCTCTCCCCTTCTCGGTCACACCTCAGTCTCTCTCTCCCTCTCTACGTCACACCTCACATTCTCTCTCTCTCTCACACACACACACACACACACACACACACACACACACACACACTCCATTTCTTTAAGGAATGCTTACCCGTTTGCATTGTGAACTAGACAGCTAGCCTCTCTCTCCCTCGCTACAGAATTACAGAGAGTACCACCTCACCAGCCCACCAATGGCGTGTGACAAACACAATATCTCTGGCAGAAGGATTGCTCGGGCGTGAAATGCCGCATGGATTAGGATAGGCCTTGCTAATGTTGCAGCAGCCGTGTCGGGACGCACCTCGCGGTGTCCTTGCTGTTCTAGGATGAATGTGCCGCCAAGGGGTGGTGTAATATCCGGCCCGCAATGGCTGGGCTGTTTTATGCAGAAGGTGACAAGCAGATCAGGTTGAGTCTGCAGCAGGAAACGTGCAGTAAATACTCTGCTTTGATATGGAGGCCCAGCTAGAATTTGCTGCGTCATGTGTTTGAACCTCAATCAATTCACTCGGTTTTAATTTGATCAGAGTAGAAGGAGTGCACACACACATGCACACACACACACACACACACTTTCCCTAAACAAGCTACTGCAGGGAGTCAATACAAGACATTGGACATGTAACGTGTGTGTGTGTTTGTGTGTGTGTGTGTGTGTGTGTGTGTGTGTTTGTAGGAGAGTTATGAACATGATTCAAGAGCAATTTCCATAAAAAAATAGTAAATAATTTTTCCTGATACCACTGAACATGCACATGTCTGAATTAACAAATGAGATGTTGACAATAGTAAATCAGAATGTACTGGTATTTATTTTTTACTTTTTGTCTTATAACACTTTGGATGTAATTACCCTAACCCACCATGCATATAGCTTCCGAAAATCCTGATTAAACTGGGTAAAACACATCAGGCAGTGTATCTGAAAGTGAAAGTGAAGTGAAAGGGAGACAAAGTGCACCACAACAAAATGTGACCTCAGCATTTAACCCATTACATGTGCACACATGGAGCAGCGGGCGGTTACCCACCTGTGATGTTCTGATCCCAAGGATAAGGTCCTAACCACTAGATTAGGTGTGTTTAACTAGAATTATGTTCTTGTGAGGATACATCAACAAATCTGACTGTGGACATTCCTTTAGATCAGGGGTCCCACACAGCTGGTTCTGCAGTGTCCAGCAATTCTTAAACACACCAACTAAACAAGTTGGACACCGCCTGCAGGACCAGAGTTGCTCCAGAATGACAGTGTATGTGTGTGTTTGTGTGTGTTTGTGTGTGTGTGTGTGTGTGTATAAGCATATAGTCAAGCCCAGAATTATTCATACCCCTGGCAAATTATGACTTAAAGTTACTTTTATTTAACCAGCAACATTCTGCTTCATTGGAAATGACACAGACATCTCGCAGAAGTAAATAAGACGACGTACAAGAAGCATCATTGTGGAAAAAAATATTTCTTAGCTATTTATTGACATTTGAACATAAAGTGGCATGTCCAAAATTATTCATACCCTTCTCAAGAATCAATGGAAGAAAAAAAAAACTATAATTGGTGACAAACATTTTGCAGCCTCCACTGGTATTTTTGCCCATTCATCTTTAGCAATGAGCTCCAACTCTTTCAGGTTGGAGGGTCTCCTAGCCATCACCCTGATCTTTAGCTCCCTCCTCAGATTCCTGAAGGGATTCACGTCAGGACCGAGCCAATGCAAAATGTTAATGCTGTTGTCCGCTAATCATTTCTTCACCAAGTGTGCTGTGTGTTTTGGGTCGTTGTTATGCTGAAATGTCCACAGGTGCCCAAGGTTAAGTTGTTCTGCAAACTGCCAAACAGTTATTGTTGAGAATATGGATGTATTGCTCTTTTTTCATGGGGCTGTTTACTGTGATTATGTTCCCAGGTCCAGTGGCTGATAAACACCCCCAAAGCATTAGGTTCCCACCACTGTGTTTGACAGTGAGGATTAGGGTTAGGGTTTAAGGTTTCCCTTTTTTACACCAACTTTCTTTCATCTAACCATAACACAGACAAGCAGAAGTCTTTTTCTTTGTCCAGATGAGCATTTGCAAAAGCCAAGCAGGCTTTTGTGTGGTTTATCTGGAGAGCAGAGCCCAGATTCACCAGGATGGTCTTAAAGATTACCTTGGATTCTTTTTCACCTCTGTCACTATCCTCCTGGCAGCGCAGGTGTCCCTTTTGGCTTCCGGCCACGTTTTTTTTTTTCACTGTAGTCACTGGAACTTGAAAACATTTAAATACGGCCTTATAGCCACAATGCAAGCTACATTAGCCTCAGCTCCAGGGCAAAAGTAACAAGGAAAATATAGGATTGGCTGATGGACTGCATTTGGGATAAGGAGAAAATCATGAACATTTGATTTTTGGACTTTAGATTTGCCTCAACTGAGAGTATGTGAGTTAGTAGCAGCTGAAACAGCACTATGATCTAATATCAACTCCCCTCTGACCATTCAACAATGCTCCTTAAGATATGAAATGTAAAAATGCCTCATTCTATATTGCTAAGAGGGCTAATGCATGTGACCCGGCCTAAGGCCAGCTCAACTCTCCAATCCAGCTCTGCTGCTTGTATCATATTCCCAACATCATTATCTCTCCCTCTACTTGTGAAATTCCCAAACCTGGAATGACTCCAGCGGGCTCTCAGACAACCTCTCTACAAGTGTCGCAGCATTTAAAATGCAAACTACGTACATGTCGTATGATCTCAGATAGGGAGCTGAGAGCGAACCCTGCGGCAGCCATGTTTCCACGGTTACTGACAAATCTAGGGGCTTCCAAAATCTAGGCTGAGCATCAATGCAGCAAAGTACACACTGGTTAATGAATGCACACTCTGAGCCAAAGCTGAGGAGCGAGGAAAACGGAGTTGGAGCGATCCTCACAAACAGATGCTTGGGAGGATGAAAGAGAAGAAAGTTATTTTTTTCTTTTTTTCCTTTCTGACGTTTTTCTTTTTTTTACTTTTCAATGGTTTATATAAGAGATTTCGTAACCACTGCTCTCCTTACTTGCATGAACCTATAGTTTCCAAATGGAAATACTCAAAACGGCTAGGATACTTTCACACAAGAACAGCCATCAATCAAACTGCCCCCCGAGCCCTTTTCCACCCTACAGCCCATCCCTCTCTTTCACAGGTGGTCATTACAGCACTGGAGAGAAGGAAAGGGCGAGTAGGGCCATGCAACAGGAGAATTGTGGGAAATAAAGATGGAGGAAGGGGTCTGTGTGTGTGTGTGTGTGTGTGTGTGTGTGTGTGTGTGTGTGTGTGTGTGTGTGTGTGTGTGTGTGTGTGT
>JBBIGC010000151.1:26548-37158 GCA_037576955.1 Lepidarchus adonis
AGTAATAAATTACAAATACTGTGTGAATTATAAATTACAAATACTATGTGAACTATAAATTACAAATACTATGTGAATTATAAATTACAAATACTATGTGAACTATAAATTACAAATACTACGTGAAGTAATAAATTACAAATACTATGTGAATTATAAATTACAAATACTATGTGCACTATAAATTCAAATACTATGTGAACTATAAATTACAAATACTATGTGAACTATAAATTACAAACACTATGTGCACTATAAATTCAAATACTATGTGCACTATAAATTACAAATACTATGTGCCCTATAAATTACAAATACTATATACAGATATGTACACACATACATAATCAGAGTCTGATCAGATTCTGGTAGTTGGAGATGCTGTGGAAGAGGCGAACATGACATTGGGGGAAATAAAAACTTGGGCCTATTGGAAAGACTTATTCACCTGAGTGGAGGCAGCAGTCACAGACATGTTCCGGGGGTAGACGGTGATATCCACACACTGTTTGAGCTCTGTGTTAAAATGCTGAGGCACCTCCCATTTCTGACAAGCTTCCTTCCTGGAACACCTAAACACAAATTGAAAGCACAGATTAGACTTCAGAGTCCATGGCCTGCAATCACACAGCAGCTCCTGTTTACACAAAGCCATATGCCTGGCAATTTACTGCTGTGCATGTACAATACATTAAAGGCTTTAAATTATACCAACACTGGTTTTGCATAAACAATGCCTATTGCTCAGTCTAGACTGGGGCTAATAGCACTGACTTTCCTCTATAGTTCTTAGATGCAACAGTTCACCGAAAAGTCTACTGTAATTGGAACAAAATTCCCCTAATGTTTATCAATTCAGCAAAAATGTTTCTGCAATTGACAACTCATCCATGAGCTTCACTGATCAGACTTAGTTTCACTCTCTGAACACTGTTCATTGAGCAACAAATCCTTGGTGCCCAGTACATCCAGATCAATAGCTCCAAACATCTCCAGCCTGGTTCAGGGACGCTATTGATGATGTTTGTAAGACGGCACAGTGTGGTTGCTCCCTTGCACACTTCTATATTTCATGTTTTGTTTTCTTGTGCCGTCTGGGGAGGCGAGTGGCCTGGTTTTCCCGAGAGCAGATACGCAGAGCGGCAGCTGGATATTAAAACATTCATAACGCTGGCACATTTGTCAGTCGTGTTAAGTGGCGTTAAAAGTTGCACATGTTTGTGCTAGGCAGATGAACTGAGAAGGTTTTGTGTGTGTGTCTGTGGGTGTGTTGGGGCAGAGGGGGGTTACTGTGGGTTAATGCTTGAAAATGGGGCCAAATCTCCATTTTTTCAGTGTATTAACTGTACCACTGCTCTCACTATGCAATACTGTTACCTTTAAATATATAACAAATAACAAAAGGTACATAAAAAATCAAAGAAAAAGAGTAGCTGCCACACTGAAGCATGAATTTGTCTGTAACTTTGTTAATTTTTATTAAAGAATATGCCAGTATGGCCGATTTTGGAAAGACTTTGTACCAAACGATTGATTTAAAGCCTGTAACTAAGAACACAATTCTGAGACTTTTTTTTTATTTAAACTTAATTCTCAGCATGTACTAGATGTAACAGCACAAAATATCAGTCGCACTGCAGAGACAGCCAATGCTGAATCAACACTTGCTGTATGCATCTATCCCAGTTTTGCCCGCAGGCCCTACAGCCACTGTGCGACTCTCCATATTTTAATCTGATTCTTACTGCAGGAAGAGCCAGTCTCTGCAGTTTTTGGTTGATTTGAATTCAGCTGTTGCCCGACTGGTGATGGATCAGGATATGAAACTTTTAGGGCCATGGGCAACAAAAAAACATCCCAGAATATGAATGTTGCACACTTGTTAGGTTTATGAACAATATGGCCAAATAGAAAAACTGAACAATCTAATCAAACACATGAATCCGCTTTTCTATGAAGACACGACTTTATAACCATTTGCTAGTGCAACAGTGGTGATCTGGGCACAGCCACAAGCTACAGCCACAACCACATCAAAACACAAGCTAATTAGTGCATAATCATTTCAAAGCATGACAATATTTCCAAAAAAGTCAACATTGACGCAGAACTGACCCTCTCTACTGGCTGTATCCCTAATGGCTAATTGGCCAAATGGAAATATTTTGGTTTCTGTAATGCAATAGAAATATGGATAATAAGATCAAGCAGTTTATTCTGTTTTTAACCACTTATTTGCCCTAAATGTGTCAGATTTGCTTTAGGGACACATCAATGACCGTCAACTGTGTTACATCAGCTAACTGAAGCAACACTGGCCAGCATTATGTTGATGAGGCAAAAAGAGTGGGACCAACTATGTTGTCTAACAACTAGTGACTGGTGTTATGTGGGTGTAATGGGAATGGGAGGGAAGAATAAATGGTTTATGTGAATTTTCAGTCCACCCTTGGTATATGGTGACCATGGGTCTGAAGATCACTGCACATGGCTCAGGTTATTGGCTTTTGAATATAATTATTTTGTCTTCTGAATGATATGATAATATTATGGCTTAATATTAGTCAAGACAGACAAACAAGGTAAGAAGCTACAAAAGCTTTGGTTTGCTTTTCAGGTCAACGACTTCATTGTAATTCTTCTTACCTCCAGCAATGAAATCTAGCTCCTCCAAGACAGAAGAAGGCGATACAACAGTTAATGCACTGCTACACTTTGCTGAACAATGAGCTACGTGCTATTACACTGCAGGTCACTCCTGCACATACCAGCTTGTTTTCTTAATGAACTGCATGGGATTCCTTTTGTCACTGATATGCAATACAGCTTCTTCTGGTATGAGCCTGAAATCCATGTTGGGTTTCTGTCATAACTAATATTACAAAAATGATCACTCTACATGAATACAATATCAATAACACTGTGTTAATACTGATGTCTGTGTGCGAGGCAGACGATGAGGCAGAGTAATATGATGACATCATCCACCAGAGACTTCCTTTAAATGAAGTGCTTTTTTAAACTGCTAATGAACTGCAGGTGGGAGAGAATGAAATGTCTCTTCATTTAAACCCAGCGTCCAGTGGGACATTAATGATGATGAACAGAGCACAAATAAAAACTCAGAGATTCTGACAAGATGCAGGTCTCTGGCAGACAAGGCCATGCTAACATCCGGCCACACGGAGTAAAACTAAATACACAAGGGGAAGCAAAAACCAATGCCAGAAGCTCAGGTAAACCTGGGATTGTCTCATATTTCCTAATCTTTCATCACCAAGAGAAGCCTGTGTGTGTGTGTGTGTACACATGCATTTTCCCTTCCACCATGGCTTCCTTTCTGAGGAACATGAAAGTGTTGTCGATAGTGTGGCTGCTGTTTTTCACTCCTGATGCACGCTGCATTAATGATTTGTTTACTTCTAATTACATCCATATGTCTGAGGAACGAATGGGAGTGTGTTTAATTAAAGGAAACCAGCAGTCGGGATGGCTCTGTATGCTCATTCACATTCAAGGATATACCACTCTTCTTTTTTGGTCACCCCCCACCCCCTCGAGCCCTCCCCTCTTACATTTGTGAAATGAGATTTTGTCCAATTACGCTCCACTCCCCTTCCTGGTGAAGCACTAATGTGATGTATGATAAGTTGCTGTTTCCCAGGGTGGTGCGCTTGTCTCCAGCTGCTAATGCAGAAAGAGACCGGTGACCGTACTAACAGCAGTGGTGTGACCCTTCACTGGAGGACTCAAAAGATTGGATACTAACTGGACATGCATTTTTTTCTTTTAACTTAGACATAATGATCTTAAGGCTTATGTCTAATATTAATTTGGCTTCCAAATCATGCAAGTAGTAAAGCTGCTGTACTAAATTGTTATTCATATGTATACACGTTTCTATTAAAAGACAGAATATATATACAAAATAAAGCCGCTCCATATCAAATTACATGTTCTATTGATTTTCCAATTTTAATCCTTTACAGAGAATGCAGTTATTATTTATTTACTGAATATAACATATGGGGAAAATGCAACAGAAAATGTATCTGATGCAAAACTTTGCACTAAAATTTGCACACAAATAACATTCAAGCTTACCTTATTCCGAGAAAACATCAAACTTCATATATAATATTAATATCCGTGTACATACAGTACATACACAAAGGGCTTAAAACCAAAGCAAGGTCTCAGCATGTGCACATCTTATTCAGCCATGTGGTAAAACCTCTTCAGATAGCTCCTCATGAAACTGATTAAGAAAATGTGTGTAAAGTTGCACTGAAGCAAAGAGAAAAGAAGCGATTTTGAGTAATCTAATAGATAGCTTGATTTGTTGGTTTTACTTCAGATTTTCTTTTCTATTAGGAATTAATAAGATATAATTAAAGCATTATAACAAATACTATTAATAACATGAAAAACAATTAATATAAATTCAAATAGTGTCAAATACATTAATCAGGAATACAAAAATAAACCAACAATGAGTTCCAACAACAAGTCATTACTTTTTATACCTACCAATATTTTTAGGCTTGTAACATTTAAAACACAACAAACTTGTATGAATCAAATTGGTTTTTCAGTTTTCTTATGAAGGGTGTTCATTTTAATGCAAAATAATGCTGTATCAGATCTACATGTTAGTTTTAATTTATAAATATTTTGTGATTTTAAAGAATACTGCTAAATATTCATGCAGGGTGAATCCTCACTAATAGCTGGGAGCATGGAATAAGAATGGGTCCAATAATGTCTTTTATCAGAGACTTCCTTTAAGTGAGGTTGCCTTTACATCACTAATCAATCACAGAGTGGAAGAGAATTAAATGTCTCTAATTTGAGAGTGGAGTCCTCCTAGATCTTTGGCCAATAGTACAGTAAGATGCTGGCATCCATATTAACATATTCACTGTTAATTTTGTTGTTGCTGTAGTGTAGAACTTGGGCGTTCTGGACAATGTGGAGCATATGCTAACATTAAATGTGCAATGCCAAAACATAAAGATTTTGTAGAACAGTGGTAATGTGCTCAGATAAGTAATATTGCTCCAATGAATAATTTTAGGGTGAGTTAAAGTGATGAACACCTTTGGGATTACAGTACATGGAGTGATGATGCTCCACTGAACAGTTTTGGGGTGGACTTTAGTGAGGAAGCACAAATGAATACTCTCAGGATGAGCTGGAATAATGGAGATCCACTGAACACGTTTAGGATTACTATGAGTGATGAAGCTCAATTGAACACCTTTGGGATAAGATAGAGTGAGGATGCTCAAATTAATACTCTTGGGATCATTTGGAGTGATTGAGGTCCACTGAACCCCTTTGGGGGGAGTTACAGTAATCAGTCTCTACTGAACACTCTTGGGTTGAGTTAGAGTGATGGAGCTCCACTGAACACCGAGAGGGATGCCACTCCAATGAACACCTTTGGGATTAATTACATTGATGAAGTTCCACAGAGTACTCTAGGGATAAAATATGTATTGAACACATAACCAATTTTTTAAGTATATACACATTTCTAAAGGTATTATTGACGTGACATTCTCATGCAAAGAAATCAAACCATAGATGTTGATACATTAGGTTATGTAATAAAACATAATGAACACATGACGAAAGGAAGGTGCAAAAAGGCTGGAAAGTCATGACACCTGCTAAAATATATTTGCAATTAGAAAGCATTCCTGCAAACTCCTGCAAATTAATACCAGCTAGTAGAGTCCCAACTGATGGTCTATAAAAAGGTGTCTCATAACCAAGGTATCACTCAACAAACATATCATGATGGGTTAAACCACACAGCTCTCTCAAGACCTTCACAACATTATTGTTGCAAAACATGCTGATGGCATTGATTATAGAAGAAATTCTAAACTATTGAAGGTTCCAGTGAGCACTGTTGGGGTCATAATCTGGAAGTCATTTCACATCATTTCACCAAAAACGGCTACGACCAGGTGCTCCCCACAAGATTTCAGACAGAGGAGTTAAAGAATTATCAGAAGAGTTGTCCAAGAGTCAAGGACCACTTGTGGAGAGCTTCAGAAAGACCTGGAATTAGCAGGTACAGTTGTTTAAAAGAAAACAATAAGTAATGCGCTCAACCGCCATGGCCTGTGTGTACGCTCACCACACAAGACTCCACTGCTCAAGAAACAGCATGTTGAAGTCAAGTCAATTTGATTGAATAGTGCTTTTTACAACTGATGTTGTCACAAAGCAGCTTTACAGAATCCAGGTCCGAGCCCCTAATGACAGATAAAGGCGACAAAGACAAGGAAAAACTCCTAGACAAGGAACCTAGACTCAGAAGAGGAACCCATTGTCCTCTGGTCGACACTGGATAGTAATCACAGACAGAGAATATAAACTAATTAATTTTAAAAATGAGCGAAACAATAAAAAAAATACATTTTAAAGAGGCATCTGCAGTTCCTGGCTGTCGTCAGTAGGAGTGAGTGAAGTGTGTTTAAAGTTTACTGTCCAACATTTAGACAAGCTTGTGAAATACTGGGAAAATATTGTCTGTTCAGATGACACGAAAATTAAACTCTTTGGATTCCATAATACACGCAAGGTCAAAGGTAACTGCATATCACAGCAAAAACAGAATACAGCACAGGCACACTTCATATAATTGAAGGAAGGATGAATGGAAAAATCTACAGAGCCATTCTGCTGCCATCTACCAGGATGAGGAAGATGAAATGAGGGTGAACGTTTCAGCAAAACAATGATCTCAAACACCCTGACCAAGGAAACTCTCAACAGGTTTCAGAGAAAGAAAATAAAGCTGCTAGAATGGCCCAGCCAATCACCTGACCTGAATCCTATAGAAAATCTATGGAAAGAATTAAAGCTCAGAGTTCATAGAAGTCTCCATACAGGAGGTGGTCATCACCAACAAAGACTTTTGTATAAAGTATTAAATACATTTCAGTAAGTGTCTTCAATACTTTTTCCCAGTGTCATTTCAGTGCCTATTTTATTACACATAACTTAATATACAGCCATATATTGTTTGAGTTCTTTGCATGTGTGGATTGAATGGGTTGTTACCAACATCTGCTGAGAATTTCATGTTAATAGCACCATTAGAAATATATTAACTTAGAAAATCGGTGACCTGTTCAATACTTATTTTACCTGCTGTATCTATAGATATCTGGATATGTTTGTTCAAAATTGTACTCCAAACAAGTCTACTGTTTTCTCCAGGTAAATATGGTGGAGAAAAAGTGATGTGGCCTACCTGACGTAGTCTCACAGTAAAATGAAACCAAATCTAGGCATTAGAAGAATAGATTTTAGGAAGATCTAGCTTTAGTACAGATAGTGTAGTAGTCCATGGAAATAGCAGGAGGGAGGCATGAGGCAATAACCTTCTCCACAAGTCCTAGATAAATACCTTATCTACTCTGACCTGAGCCAACTTGATCTAGTCCAGACAGAGTCCACAGAAGGACAGTTGTGTAGCAGATTGTGCTTGAATTGAGTCATTCCCTTCTTGCAGATGTACGTCTCTGTGCCCGTCCACCGTCTCCACCGTTTCAATTTTCAGAAATTCTATTACTCTTCCTAATTCAGCATCCTTCACATGAGATTATCACTCGGCTGCGTTCTCCCTGCAGCCCTGGCTGCACAGTTCCAGGCATGGAGTATTGCTTATTATGCTACCAGGTCACCTCAGACTCTTCTGTGAGGGTTGAATCAAAGCCCTCAGGAAAATTGTCCAATAACAATTTCTGAAAACCCTGAAGTTTTTCTCTGAAGGTTCCTCAGAGATAGTGGGGTGAAAGCACTTGGTAGCTTAAAAGAAGGAGAGTGATAGAAAGAAAGAACGAGTTAGAGAGAGAGATCGATTGAGTGCATTAATTGATAAGTGCTAAGGACCAAGTGTCTTGTGGGGTCTGGGTCAATTGTCTGTTTGACTCTGATTAGTTAGGGAGATACAGGGGAGCTCCACCGTGAGTATTGATGAAACACTGTTTCTCTTTCTGCTTTTGAAAAGCTCTGCTTTGTCCAGCTCTGTCAGTCATCCGAGAGCAAAATGTTAACCATCCCAGGGTTTTCTAAAATTGTGAACTTAACTGAACTATTCACAAAGAAATAGTTTCTTAGAAACTGCTGTATGGTTGGGGAGATTTTACAGGGTTTATTTTAAATGATGTCTATAGAGAATGTTTGTTAGTTCACTGTGCTAGGACAGGCTATGTACAGTTTTGTGCTGTTTAAATGAACTAACATTAGCTTAGTTGCTCATTCTTGCCTAGATTCAGTTAAACTTGTAGTCGGAATAGAATCTGAAACTAGTTATGTGGTGATTAAACAATCTGATGGGTTTTGGTCATTTGATATAAAGCAGATCTGTGTGCTATGATTACTCTTAAGATTTTTTTTTTTTACCTTCTGTAGAAGTTTTCCAAACTGGCAAAAGTGGCTACACAAGAAAGCATTTAAGGCCAGTGAATGGTCAGGTCAATTCAAATCTAAAGTTTTATCAATTAAACCAAAGCTCTTCCAGAAAGTTTCTGAAGTCTTCTTACACTTTTGTTCCCATTTTCAACAATGGTACTACATTATATTTTCCAGCATTAAACAACATTCAAAATGACATTTTTTCTTCAATTATTCCAAACCAAATTCAACTGGTAGAGCCAAATGGCACCATAAAGCATCTTCTCCATCACCATTATTAGCAAACCCATAGTTTCCTGCTCTCCTGCACTCACCAGCCAGTGCGTGTGTGTGTGTGTGTGTGAGTGTGTGCGCGAGTGTACAGTGAGCGGTGGTGGGGGACGGGGGGGCTCTAAACGCACCCATCAGGAGGCTGAGCTGCTAATAGAACATTAATGAAGACAGGGAGAAACTCTGGAGGCCTGATAAGCTCGTCTGCAGAGACCTACGAGTCGCACCGTGCCACACACTTACACACACACACACACACACACACACACACTGGCACCACTAAACCCACCAAATGGGACCGCTTTGAATCACACTGCAAATCCATCTTCCAGTTTCCCCTCGTTGCCATGGACACAGACCATTTCCCAGGGTGCACTTTGCTTTTTTTCCCCCCCTCTCATTCCCTCCATCACTCCCTCTCTACTCCACCCCCCTCTCTATGCGCTGGCTTGGCTAACTTGATGGCTGTAGCCTAAAGAGCCCTCAGGGAATTGAACACAAAGCCAAGACAACAACGAGCAGAAAGAGAGATGCAGGTCACAGGAGTGTCTCTCTCCACCCAGCGCATGCACACACACACACACACACACACACACACACACACACACACACACACCCTCCCACAAAGTGAGCCCACGTTTGGCAGGAACTGTGTGAAACACTATCTCTCATGGCAACGGCGTGCGGTGTCATCCCCGAGGGAGAAGGAGCAAGAGGCTTCACAACACGGAGAAGCAAACACACACCAAACATACACACACGTACACATGTGGCTCTGCAGAAACAGTGCCAAACAAGCAACCCTGGCATCTGCCATGTCCCGTGTCAAAGCCACACTCCATCCGCTCACTAAAAGTCTTCAGACTGTTCCATATTAAGAGGAAAGTGGCTGATAGGAAGGCAGGAGTGGGGGACAAACTAAACAAAAAGCCAGTAAATGAAGCTGAATTTGTGATGGTGAATAAGGTCAAGCAGAAACATGACCCGGACATCTGCTAAAAAAGGTGTAAAAACAACCTGTTAATATCAGGGTGACGTGCGGTGGAGAACAGCATCACTCCAGCAGAACTGTTGACCAGCGCTCATGTTCTAACATTAACCACGCTTCAGACTGATGAGGTTCATTTCCTCCAAAAACCAACGGTTTTGTAAAAATCTCAATATGAGTCTACATGGAATACAGAGACTGTATTTTAATATTTCATAGTAGTTTCTGAACAGAAAATCTTTAGCCACTCATTACTTATATTATTATTGTTTTCCCAGACCAAAACCTGGACTAAAAGAGTGACAACTGGGGCTGAATATGTAGACTGACAATTCATTTCCTCTCTAATAACTATATATAGGGAGTTACAATGCAGAGTATTGAATAACTACATTACAGTAGATAAATAAACTGTAATAATTTATAATAGACATTGCTAAATAATTAGCAGGTAATCCACAGTA
This sequence comes from Lepidarchus adonis, assembly GCA_037576955.1. Taxonomy (NCBI): domain Eukaryota; kingdom Metazoa; phylum Chordata; class Actinopteri; order Characiformes; family Lepidarchidae; genus Lepidarchus; species Lepidarchus adonis. Next base: position 36,710 of record JBBIGC010000151.1, read on the forward strand.
CTGAATAATTTACAGTACTTAATGGTCAATGCATAGTATAAACTTGATAATTTGTAGCAGTTACTGAATCATTCTGAGAGCTTAGTGAACAATGTATAATAGTGAACAATTAGTTAAATTGAATAGTTACTGAAGAACTAGTTTACAAACAATTCATAGTTATAACGGGCAACTGTAGTTTACAAACAATTCATAGTAGTTAATGAGGACTGTAGCTTATAAACACTTAATAGTAGTTCCTGAAAACTGCTTATGAATACTTCATAGCAGTCATTGAAGACTTTGTAGTTTATGAATATTTCAGCACAGTTAGTGAAGACGTTGTAGTTTATGAATACTTCAGCACAGTTAGTGAAGACGTTGTAGTTCATGAATACTTCAGGACAGTTAGTGAAGACTGTAGTTTATGAATACTTCAGGACAGTAAATGAAGACTTTAGTTTATGAAT
>JBBIGC010000151.1:59544-72746 GCA_037576955.1 Lepidarchus adonis
TGTGTGTGTGTGTGTGTGTGTGTGTGTGTGTGAGAGAGAGAGAGAGAGAGAGAGAGAGAGAGAGACAGAGAGAGAGACAGAGAGAGAGAGAGAGAGACAGAGAGAGAGAGACAAATAGAGTCAGAGCATGCATGAACTGAAAGCAATGGGTTGCTTATTGGTTCCAATGGCTGGGTCTAATTTAACAACAAAAAAAATTGAATTCAATAAACCCATTTATCAACACAATATACTGTGCACCCCTAGTCTTCATGGGAAGTCTTTGAACCATTTTCTTTACCAGCGAGAAGAAAAACATAAGAAAAGTGTTAGATAAATAAAATAACACCACACCATGCACTTGCTATGGGATCTACTAGACATATAGCTGAACAGGGAGAATTTATAGAAATAGCTTTTTCAATTACAGTTTAGAAGAACGTGAAATGGGTCTTGTGTCTTGTTTACTTTCAGCCTTTGGCATGAAACAGGCATTATGGGTTATTGGAAAGAACTCATTTGGAATAAAGAGCCCATTTAAGTTTCCTCCAAATAGTACAGTACTTCAAATCAGATACTTAGCAAGCTAGATGATTCCAAATCAGACACTTAACAAGGTCATTTAATGCACAATGTTCATCATAAAGGAGAAGTCTTTGAATAAAATACTCCACAGTTTAAAATTAAGGCTGACGTTCATAAAGAAAGCTTTTAATCAGCACTGGACACCCGAACAATCAATTCCAGGCCGCTCGATGCCCACTTTAACACAGTGCATCCCCGTCAGCCTTGCACGCAAATATCAATATGTGGAGCTGACTGGGGGAGCTTTTCCACATGAGTGCCTCCTTTGTCGAGCAAGTGAGCGAGGATGAGTGGAGCTATTCTTCCTCTTCCAGACAGACGCTGACAAAATTACAGTAGGGGCGGTTAGGGATCCTCCAGAATGGAGCAGTGCGCGAGGCTAAAATGTCCTCCCCTCTGGGGTGTTGCCTATTGTTACGTTATACAGCGTGACTCCAGTCACAGCTCTTGTAAAATTCAAGGAGTAGGTCAAATGGATGTGTGAGGCTGTTCAATTACTCAAAGGTACTCAAACAAAGCAAAGGATGTTTATTATAAAGAAAAATAAAGAAAATTATGTGCCTAAAACACTAAATTATTGGGAAAGGATCACTCTCTTACGCTACACTGTTAAACAAATTCCTGTAGAAAACCGCCTTATAACAGTTGATATAATGAAATGTACTTTTAAGACATACTGTAGTGGAAGGAGAGGAACTGCGTTATCAGCCTGCGCAGTCACACGTGTTACGTTTTTTTTACGTTGTAGTCACATGTCTGATGCTTGCTGCTTTATTTTTTTAACTCTCTCCACAACCGTAAGGATTAGATTCGTGCTGCTACTACTGACTACATGTATGGAGCAGTAAGAGTCGTGTAACCAGGCTCATTATTATTATTCTTTTGGTTGAGTTATTTATTTTGTGGAAATAAAAGGCGAGCACTTTAGGAGAACCCCACGTTTGGTGTGGCAGTGACAGTAAGTCCCTTACAATCTGCAGACAAAATATGTCTTTTTTTACAAATATGCAGATAGTAATGTTGTTCTACCACAAGTACACTCCTATCACATAAGAAGGCAGAGGAGTCTCTCTGGATGTTTGCTTACATAGACAGCAGCAATAATACAGAAGGAAATCATCAGAAATCCCATAAATCTATTCTCATCGTCAGTTTAGTTCCTGTTCCAATTCTAATGTGCTCCAGGTTTGTTGTCAGCATCTTGCTCGTTCCACTTTAAAGGTTACTGCAGTCAGAATGGAACATTGCACCATTTGTGATGGAGTGGAAAATAAGGTTCTATTTAAGCTGGGACTAAAAATAAATGGCCAACTTCAGCCAGTTACATCATAAGCTGTAGGCAATTGACTCTGTTTCAACTATTTTTTATTAGATTTAGCAATATGCTGTGCGGCTTATTTTCTATCACCTCTGCGGTGTCTAAACCAGTCAAAACCCAAGAACCGATGCAAATCAATTAATATATTTGATATAATGTGATTTTCTGGATTTCATTTTTGATATTCTATCTCTCACTGTTAAAAAGGGGGTCAAATAATGATTTCCTCCACTGTATACATAGCTAGATTGCTAAATAGGTGGACAAACAGACAGATCTGTTTTTACACCCTATGTATAAACACTGGCAAAAAGAAATTTGCTCTTTATGACCGTTCCAAAGCCAGAGGCATTTATTAGCAGGTTAAACTCTCAAGCTTGACCCGGGTGAACACTTTTGCCCTGGTGAAGCCTGAGGTGGGCTTTTTCTAGGAGCACTCCCTCTTCTGTTCAGCAAAAGAGCTTGAAGTTCTCTCCTAGAACTGTAAATACACACACACACACACACACACACACACACTCACACTTGCCCTTTCAGAAACCTATACAATGAGAGCAATTTCAGCTCATCTCTGCGTTCCGTCAGCTCTGCAAATGAGCATCGAGAGGAAAGGTTTTGCAAAGAAATAGGAAGAATGACACAGAGAGAGAGAGAGAGAGAGAGAGAGTGAGAGAGGAGTGAGACAAGTAGGGTTCTTTTCTTCCTGCAGCTGTACAGTGTTAAGTGTCTTTCTCAGCTGAGAAGGAACTTCTCCGTAACCTTCCCTTCCTCCCCCGCCCGCACAATACAGTGCGTGTAGAGAGGCTGCTGCCACCCCAGCCCCTGGATGGAGATGCGTCTTATTAAGACCACCAGCTGGGGCTTCCATTCACACACATCAGCCAGTGGTTCATATTCCCTCTTCCTGTGGCGCAGATGTTAAGACAACATATCAAAGATTCCGGTTCTGCTTCTTAAAACAAAGCGCAGCAGTGGCGGGGGGATAGAGTGGGGTGGGGTGGGGTGGGGGGTTACAAGAAGGTTGGGCTGAGCGCCGCTCTGCCTGACAAATGTCTCTTTATTCATCCACAAGAAGTCTTCATCGGTGCAGAACAAATGTTTTCACATGCATTATGAATGGCTCTGATATAAATTAAAGGCAAATGGTGAGAGTGTAAATCAGCCACGAAAACAGCCTGACAATAGAGCTGTGCTTACAAACCGTCTGGGGCTGCAGGAGCCTCAAACATCTGCATTACCACTGCATTTTCACTGTATGTCCGTAGCTATTTAACTAATGAAACACCCCCAACACGTCCTGAAAGTTACTGCAGTCCTTTAGTCATGTGGAGCTTTATAAAGCATCAGTGTATAAAGGTTAAATGTGAGTTATGTGTTGACGGGCCCATCATTAAATAGCAAATTTAACCTCTGATGGTTCTGCAACCACACATGGCCGGGAGTCCAAGAAAGCTCACTTGGCTTTATTTAATGTAGATGGGTAGGGAGGCCCTCCCTCTCCCCTATAGCTCACTGAATATGATTCTTGCCACAGGTGTATACTAGCTGATGCAATAGAGCTGTCAGTCAGTGTACTCCAAGCGTATTATTATCTGCTGATGTTCATAGCAGTTAACGTGATAGTACTTCATGTGACTGGAGGGAAGCTAGCAATCCTAGCCATCATCTTCCCAGTTATGGTGCTATTGTGTAACTGGGGGAGTCCAAGTTCCCCCAGTACTTCTATATTTATAAGTCAAATAAATGAATGAATGAACGAATGAACGAATGAATGAATGAATGAATGAATGACACCTCTGTCTACCGGTCGTTTGTGTTGTAGCCTCTAGCCAAAACTTAGGTCTGGTTGTTGGTCTGATTGACACTATTGTACTCAACTGTTGAACAATGCTCATAGAATTCAATGTGTGGAAAATAGCACCAATTTCTGACCAGCGGTAGCTGCTTATTTTGGCTGCATATAGTGTTTTTAGATACATATTATACATATTGTGCATACATAATATCCGATTAGCACCTTCTTCCAAAGCAAGATAAGAAAAAGATGGTATTTAATATCAAACCAACTTCAACGCTTACTAAAAGAGCATGAAGCATTAATGTTAATCACTGGTTTCTGGCTATTTGGCAAGTTAATGTTACTATAGCAAATGCTTGGGATATAATGTAGCAACACATGAATAAAAGAATTTACTTCCAAATCAGTTTGCTGCTCTAAGATCTGATTGAAAAAAAATTATGTCATTTGTATACAAATGTTATAGTTTACATGAATCTTTAGCTAAATTTCTAGCAAAAATTCTGAATATGATGATTATTTTGGGCAGCACAGTGGTGCAGTGCCTCTTTTGCTGGGTTTGATCTGTGTAGAGTTTGCAAGCTCTCTGTTGTGTGGGTTTGCTCCAGGTTTCCTCCCACTGTCCAAAGGCTTGTGGTTTAGGTTGACTGGCTACTCTACATTGCCCACAGGTGTGAGGTTGTGTGAATGGCTGTCCATCTCCGTGTTGCCCTGCAATAAACTGGCCTGCCCTTCAGGGTGTACCCTGCTGTGTGCCCATAGTCAACTGGGATCGTCTGCAGTTTCCCCATGAACAGAAATCGATATGCGGTTTGGAAGATTCATTTTTAACTAAACACAGGAAAGACATTTAAGGCAAAATCGGACGCATCCTGCACAAAGTTTAAGTAAAAAACTGTCATCTGAACCATTATGGGCTGTGTGCTTGGTAAAATGCAAAATGTATTTCTCTTGCTCATGAAGATTCCTTGCAGAGAGGGCTACACAAGAGGTGGAAGGTTTGCGCAAAAAGCAGGTGAAGATTGTACGAGATGCAAAATAGGTCTGATTCAACCACAATATGTGCACAGTCTCTGATATTGTTTCTCACACTGCTACTAAACTTCTATTCTCCTTCTGGTGTCAAGCTTATGGTCGTTTCATGGTACAGTTTAAACCATGCCTCTCTCAAAGTGCAGTTATTGGGCGGGGCTACGTGCAGTTTGTGTGAATGTAGAACATCAGATGTTAAATTGAAACTCATAGTGTTCACATATCTGACACCTTTTGGACTGGACCACACTTCTGGCCATTCTGCACTATGTGTATGATAAGCTACTGCAACCTAGTGATGAGTGAAGCAGATGTTACCTTTTTATCGCTCAGCAGGTAGATGTACTGGTAATCTGGACTGAACACCATGTCGCGCAAAATCGGGTTTCCTTCCACAACCGTGACCGTCTCATACAGCAGGGCATTCTGGGAAGGTGGAGGAATGCCGTCCACTCGGATCTGAGGGTGGAGAAGAGAGAAAAAGAATTCAGTTTATGCGACTGTGCTTATTTAACAACACCTGATTCAGAACACACTGGAATCCAGAGTCTTTTAATGGATAATAAGCCCAGTAGGAACAGGTTTGGGTGCAAATATCCTTCTCACTGCTTCATTTTCGCACTGCTTTCCTGACAGACATGGCATTCTGCTGCAGTCTAATTTGCTCATTCGTCTCAGAAGTTTGAGCGCTTTAGCTGACCCAGAAAAGCAGCTCGCAAAAGCAAGACTCATGCAGACAGCAGAAATTCACTTTACTGCATAAGATCTCTTGGAACATTTTTTTAATAAATACATTTTAATGACACTCTGCCCATACTTACTGGTACATGCGCATGCACGCACGTGAAAATGTGCGAGTACACACACATGCGTGCACTTACACACATCATAGTCAATCGCAAACCCCTGCTGCTTCATCATTAGCAGCTCCTTTGTTTCCTTGCACTGATAATTAGAGTAGTGAGCTTGCTTGGTAAAAAGGAGCTCTAAAAATGTCAAATCCAAAACATCTGTGAAGTGATGGGGTAAAAAAAGAGAGAGAAAGTGAGCAAGAGAGAGGAGGAGAGAAAGAGAGAAGCAAAGATAGGAATAGAAAAAAAAAAAAAAATCAGCAGAGTGCTACTGACAATCACAGCTAGCTCACCTATTTTCCCTCCCCTAGCACACAGACAAACAGGCAGCAGCCCGCACCTCTCTCCTCATCAATAGTGATGGAAAAGTGACAAGAGCTGGCAATGAGAGCCTAAGTAAACTGCATTAATGCTGAAATAGAGACAAAGAGAGGGAGGGCATACTAGCTTCAGGAATTGAAACGAAGGAGAGACTGGAGAAAAAAAAGCAGAGCAGATGCAACGAGCTTGGGCCTTCTCCTAAATATCTGGGTCGGCCCGAAGTGACAAACATCGTTAGTCTGTTAATTAGCTGCCTCCTCGTAACCATACTCGCAGTAATTAGTGTTGACAAGGTGGCATCAATTAGTCAAAGGCTGCCATATTGGGTGTCACAAGTCGCCGGCCAAGCCGGAGCACGAGTCAACCAGCAACGGGACAGAAGGTTCTGATGGACTATTGCCGCAGTTTGCCAATGCATGTGCCACCAGCTGTAGTGTTGCACAAGGCAACAGTCAGCTATAAGGTGTAAAAAATGCATTGTGATACACTGTGGCATTGCTTCATGTATTTTATAATACTTTCAGTAAAATATGAGATCATTTTTGAAGGAAAAATATATTTCAACCATAAAATACAAAATAGCATAGTGTTGATTTAATAGCTCATATGGCCCAACCACCAGAAGACCAGTGAGTTTAACTAGAAGTGAATTATTTGATGCCCCAGCCATCCATAATCAGGAGTACAGGAAAAACACAAATGGCTTTGCTCTCTTTATGCAGATAAGATGACCTTTTCAAGATGTTTTTTATGGCGCAGATATGGCAGTTAGCATTCTCCTCCAAGCGTGTTAAGCTGTATAATTATGTTGGATTAGTTTTAAAAGATGCTTTATATTACTTGAAGTTAACACATGCTAGCCTTTGTTATGGTGGCAATAATGGCATTGTGTTTTGGGAGCCCTAGCTAGAGGGTGTGCTTAGGAAAAAAATACAATACCGAACAAATAAATACAAATATGAATGTGCAAAAATTAGAAATTTCAATGGAATCACAACTAAGTTACAAATAATTGTGTGGCCATCTTGACTTTTTTCATCATTCCGTGGCATTTTGGGATTGGACGGTTTGGTCAAATAATTCCACGGCTACTCAACTTTGCCACGGATGTTATCATACTGTATATAGTGCTGCTTTTCACTGAACTTGCAGTTGGTAATTCATACATAGTGCTACTAGTCATGAAAGGTACAGTAGCATGACATGGCAGCTTATCACATCACTTTATCTATGGAAGCCACCATCTGCATCTTGCCTGTCACCCCATGGCATGATGGGATTGTACGGTTCAGTAAGCAGATCCCGTGGTTGCACACCTGTGGCAGGGTGATTAATATACTGTATACAGTGCTGCTTTTCATGGCGCTAACAGTTGCACAAGCCTCATAAAGGCCTATTTAGTAACAGAGGGCATGCCAAAGGCAGGCTCGGTTAATGGAAAGGAAAGATATGCCCCTACGAATGGCGCCTGCGTCACCTTCCAAAGGTATTTGGAGAGGGGGGGTGACTAAGACCTAAGAAGCAAACGTTCTCTTCGGGTCATCCACCATGACCCCCAAGGCTCTCTACTCATTAAGCTCTTCCATTTATGGTGAACAAAACAAACGGGACGAAGCTTGTCTCCAAGGGTACTTACGCCAGCGCCTGACACCAAGCGCCCTACGCTCAGGGCAAGTCAAAACAGAGCAAAGTCCCACTCCAGTGTGAGCCTGTTAAACAAAATAGTCTGCCAGCCCGACAGAAGCCAGAGACTGCTCTACCCATAATAAAACCACCAGCCTTCCCATGGCCTTTCTACTGTTTAGAGAATAACTTTCCTGGGCTCACTCACAGGGTATAAAAACAAGGTCAAAAACAATGGGACATGCCCTATAGGGTAGGCCTGTATCAAGTTTTTCCATCTTCCTTGTTATGCTAACATTTTGCCCTAAGTAGCACACATTAACATGGCAACCATGGTGTACTCCATGAAACAAGGGGCTGTATTTTTACCTGCAACCATGTCTGTAAGCCAGGGGTGGGCAACTCTGGTCCTTGAAGGCTGGTGTTGGTATTCCCTGCTCAAACACTTGGCTGAACACAACAGTTAATTGACAGGTTTACTGAGCGTGTCTGAGGACAGGAACATCCGAACTGGGCTGTAAACCGGCCTCCAGGACTGGAGTTGCCCACCCCTGCTGTAATCAGTCAATCAATGATCAGCATTAATGCTACTAAATACTTGGTCCTCAAAACCATCTGGAGACTAGTTTAGACAATACACATGCCTGTCTTGCACTGTTAACTTGAATTTCTTAGCTCTTTTATCTTATTTCCTTCCAATGCTTGGCATCCTTCTCCTGAACTAGACTTTTAGAATGACCGATTGTTATCTAGTCTATATTAGTGCTGACCAGTGTTGTTCCCTGTTTTTTTCATCAGCCCAGAGCTGTAACTAAGAAGGGTGAAATGGCATTTAGTCATTACGCTGCCCACCGCTGGAACCAGCTTCTAATGGAAATCAGATCTGCCATTTTTACACAGAATTCAGTTAATCTGATGTTAATAAAAGTTTTGATATAAAGTAGCTTTGATATATTTTACAGATTAATTTTTTGAACTTTATTTATTTATTTTAATTCCATATATTCTTGTGCTTTTCTTTTAAAGATTGTTTTAATCTATTTTTATTTCCTGTACTTATGTTCTATTATCTTTGTAAAGCACACTGAATGACCCCTGTGTATGATAATGTGCTATATAAATGAACTTGCCTTGCCTCATTACATGAGTCCTATTGATGGGACTGGTTCGGCCCAGAAATGCTGGACGGACAGTGGTGCGGCCATGGCTCTGGACTACATTCTTCAGCTTTGACAGCCTCACAAACCAGTCTTCTGTCTATTGTCAGAAATCTGGTAAGTTCTGTTGTTCACCAAGGTCAAGAAGCAGCTGTGATTATGTTGCAGAAAGAACTTGTGTGAATTTGCATGTACAGGTGGGTGATTGTCTAGTCCATATAATGTCTCAGTGGAACTGCTGTGCCAGGAACACAAATGAATCTGAATCACATTTAGAGACAGTCTGCCAGGAAGTTGAAGAACACTTTGCAATTCTGCACATGACTTGAAAAGTACTAGTGATGATGAACACCATCAGACTTGTGACTAGCATTCGGCTTGATAAAAATATGTTTAAGACTTAGAAGTATGTACCACATGGAAGAGCAGCTTGCTAATCATATTGCAAAAATCTGAAATGAGTGTAAATTATACACTGGTGACTATTACCTTGTATCTACACTCATTGTCAACTTTATCAGCGCCACCTACTGTAGGTGTGAACTTTATAGTACAATTACAGACTGTAGTCCATCTGTGGTGAGTAACTGGGGCTAAATGATGAAACTGATGGTCGACAGTTTATAACTATAAACTACAAACTGCCCATATGTAGTAAGTGGAGCCAATGATAATCTTTTTTTCTCGTTGGTGAGTATCAGGTGGTCGTATTTTGACAGCGGCTCATGTTCCCCCCCAAAGACCCAGATAAACAGCGGCAGCAGAAAAAAGAAAATGTTTCTGGGTTCAGTGCTTTACTGTCATTCGATTCTCTCTCGCACCTGCTGACACACAACCCAGCTCTCACCTTAGGCGACTTCCGAGAGAGCCAGGGGTCCAGGAGGCAGGCGCTCGCGGGGTGGGGATGTCCCCGTGTGCCTCTCAGCCTTGAGTGTTTGAAAGGCAGAGAAATCTGCTGCCTGCTGGGAGCTGACCCAACCACAACATCAAACAGCTCACACCAGGCTAATTGGAATTTAGATAAATATTACCTTCACCCCCTTCGCCACTTTAGGCATGCCACGGTGAGAGCGGCAGCTGATCCATCTATTAATTACCTCACCATACGGGGCTAGCGGTGAGCCGTGAGCGGGTTTGATCATAGCCCAGTTTTTTCCCTCATCGATCAGGAGAGAAGAGCAAGGAGGAGGGAAAGGAGAGGAGTAGGGGAGGGGGCTGTGATGGAGGCCATTTTTGCTCGTTGAGTTGCTTGTTTCTTATTGATTTTGAAGCCCTTGTCTGAGCTCTGATTCAAGGGGCCGAGCGAAAAGGAGTTCCTTAAGTGGAGCCGGGTTCATTCATTCTCTCATTCTCTCACTCTCTCTCTCTCTCTCTTTCTAAAGTACAAAAAGATGTCCTTCCTTTATTTTTGGTGGCTGCTCCTTCCACAAAGCAACAGTGCCCATGAAAGCCTCTGCAATTATATTCCATATAAATGCGGAACAGTGTCTTAATGCTCAGATTTGAAGTTGCACTAAGTGTCCTGAATGAACAAAAAAGGATTTGACGCACTCAGATAATGGGTTTCATTTTGATGAAATATTAAAGAATGGAGCAGGGCAGTTTGGAAAAGTTTCGCTTCTTTTGCGTGGGAGGGAGCGCAGACGTGATATGAAATGTTCAAACGGAATATTTCCACAGTTTATCAGTCGAGTTATCAGTGCTGTCCCAGGCTAACTTTTAGACGCCACTTTAAGGGGGGTATCAGAAAATCCCTCCAACTGGGAGAAGATGTATGAAGGGCGACAACTGGGCGAATTAAATGGCGCCTGCTTGTGAAGGTGTGTCCATTTGGGGTCATTGTGCCTTAGGGATTAGAGCGGAGACGTGTGGCTCTGACTTTATAGCCAGCTCCCTGACCAGGCGGCTGAATGGATCGTCTCCAGGAGAGCTCCATCAGCTTCATCAGTCAGATGAAGGCGGGGCAAAAAAGAAAACAAAAGCAGGGAAGGGGGAGAAGGGGTGGAAGGGCTAAGATGAGTGATAGATACACAAAAGGGCGACGGTGACGGCATGATATATAGCAGCATGAAAATTGGATTTGGTGGCCCCATTAGAGAAGAAGAGCTTCTGAGAAGCATATCGGGCCATAATCACTCTGTAAACATGGGACACACAACAACAAGGGTGGATGCAATATTTCCATCAGTTTTCCTGTATCAATCTGTGTGTCGAAATACAGCTGCAACCTGTATCTCCTTACGGCCCATGCAATTTCATGTCGGCCGTACACAGATTAAATGAGGCCAAAAGACAAAACAAATATCTAATTGAGTCAATAAATAAGTGGTCACGTTAAAATGGGTTATAATTTAATTCACTGGAAGGCTAATATTTTTATTGGATCAGCAGAATGATTCATAGCACAAGCCTTATTATTTTACTGGAAATATCCCCCTTTTAATTCAGTGTGACATAATCCTGTATTTTACATATACAAGTGCTTAAAACGATATTAGAAGACTCCTCAAAACACAGGTAGCTAATCAAGGTACAGCCCCCCTATAATACCATATGACTGCTAATTGCTCTTGAGGTTAAAAGTCCAATAAAAATCAAATTTACACAATCTTTTACACCACTTTCCAAGACCAGAGAGCTGTCTAATGACACCAGGGACAATAGGCAGCAGCTTGGTGAGAAAAGATCAACTGTTGAAGCAATTCTTAGAAAATGTAATAAATACAAGATCACTAACAATCTCCCTCGACCTGGGGCTCCATGCACGATCTCACCTTGTGGGTACAAATGATCTTGAGATGGTAAGGAAACAGCCCAGAACTACACGGGGGAACAGGTCAATGACGTGAAGACAGCTGGGACCACGGTAACAAAGGTTACTATTAGTAACACACTACATCGACATGGATTAAAATCCTGCTTAAACCAACACATTTCCAGGCTGGATGGATCTTCCAGCATGACAATGGTCCCAAACACACCACCCGGGCAACGTAGGAGTGGCTACATAAAAAGCTTTTCAAAGTTCTGGAGTGACCTAGCCAGTCTCCATACCTCAGTCCAATACAGAACCTGTGGAGGGAGTTGAAAGTCTGTGTTGCCCTGGGAAGCTCCTGGGAAGATCTGCATGGAATAATGGGCCAAAATACCAGATACAGTGTGTGCAAACCTGGTGAAGACCTACAGGAAACATTTGACCACAATCATTGTCAACCAAGTTTACATTATAAAGTACTGAAGTGCAATATTATACACATATTCTTTAAAAATCACAATGTGATTTCCTGGATTTTTTTAACATTCTGTCTCTCACAGTTGAAGTGAACCTATGATGAACATTACAGACTCTCTCATCTTTTTAAGTGGGACAACTTGCAGAATCACTGCAAGTCTGATAAAAGCTTTTTAGCTCCACTGTACTTCCCAAACTCAATTTTCCAATTACGAGTACAATAACACACCTGTAAGAACCTTGTACATTCATCTGAACCTCTGCAAGAGAAACCGCACATGAAAGCCCATCATAAGTGACTTACCAAGGCATGTGTGTGAGGATTTCAGAATGCAACATGGAGGGTGCTAATAGATGTTAATCCATTACTTGTGAGCTTCATTAGCCTTGAGGCTCAGACTACAATTTGGGTGTAGAGAATATTACATTTATTGGACAGAACGTTCCTTTAATTCTGCTGCCTGGGATGTGGAGCATCATTTGCAAGCTGAAACAGCTGGAGCAGTATGGGCTGGTGGATGAGGAGTCTGGGCTGCTGCTCTTGTTGCTACCGCTGCTGTTTGTGCAGCACACACAGACAGAGGCTCAGGCTGCTTTCACTAACCCTCAGTCTTGCTAGAGATCTGTCATAGCTTGTTGCCCTCGGCAACTCTCCGCGCCCCACAGCGCACGGAGGATTAGGTGCCAGCGAAGGAAGGATTTTTTTTTCTCTTCCAGCATATCAAGAGCAAAATAACCAGGACATTACCGCTCCCCCACCTCCAGCCTCCCACCTCCATCAAGAGCATCCCCTGGATTTGCAGGTGCATGTTCTTCATCTGGGCTTTGAAGGAGGGGGCTCCTCGTTCATATCGAGGAGGGGTCTATTTTACATTAGGGCCAGAACAACGGGAGGGAGTCCTCTTGTCTTCCTTGTGCTGAACATAAGGTCAAAATCCTCAAGATCCAAATCCATTCTCTTCGAAGAGGGGGGCACAAAGACTTTGCATCCCAGGAGCTGAAGAAAAGGGGCTGGAATTCAATTAAAGCCCTTTATCCTGTTTCCTCAGAAGGGTTATAGGCAAGGGAAACCCGCCCTGCACCTTCAACACCTGCTTCATCTCAATCCAAACACGACACCAACACATCCTCTTATGTCCGACTCTGTGGGGGGCATCTCCCCCAGCATTCCATGACCTCTGTCCAGGCCCAACCTCTGACCCTGGCCTCGTTAGGCGTTATACTGCTTGTGTAAGTGTGTGTGTGTGTGTGTGTGTGTGTGTGTGTGTGTGTGTGTGTGTGTGTGTGTGTGTGTGTGTGTGTGTGT
>JBBIGC010000152.1:26326-38274 GCA_037576955.1 Lepidarchus adonis
TGATCACCTCCATCACACCTCAGCAGAGCCACAGTCTGATCTCCTCCATCACACCTCAGCAGAGCCACAGTCTGATCACCCCCATGACACGTCACATTGAAGCAGTAATTCATGCAGACGGAGGAACAAACAAGTACTGAGTGATCGGAATGAACACACTAATCAGATCATGACATTTCTGTTTAAAATATAATTTTTTATTGATCTTATTTGATATTCAGATTTTCTGAGACAGTGAATTTAGGGTTTTATTATCTGTAAGCCATAATCATTGACTTGACATTTCACTATTTGTAATGAATCTATATAATATATGCATTTAATTTATGCATTCTGAAAGGAATGTCAAGAAATACGATATTTCACATTATTGTAGTTTGTGTGTGTGTGTGTGTGTACACGAGGGTCAAGAAATAATGATGCACATGTGCTACAATTAAAAAAAAAAATATATGCCTTTAGTTTTAAAATGGCTGAAGCTATTGTAAGACCCCCACAGTGTTGAGTGTGTGTGTTTTCCAGTTGAACACACACTCCGATGGACATATTTATACTAGAAGCTTGTATTTCCACCAGACCTTCCATACTGTCCTTCCCAGAGTAGGATAGTGGGAAATGATAATGAATTACTTAATATTAAATGTTTTTACTGTAGATGATGGACGGTGGATTCTGGGTTTGGACTTTAATGTCCTAATTGAGAAATACAATATTCAAAAGCAGGATTTTTTCTGTATTTCCCAATGGAGACACTACGATTCTCAGATCTCCTTCTCACAGCAGCCTGGGAGTTCAGGGAGTTCTTTCTACACTGTGCTTCAAATAATGGAATTCTGTTCGCACCTTGTGTCTTAAGACAATACGGGAAAGGGAACTTAATGTAAAGGTTGCAGAAGATGAACGGAAAGATGTCAGAATCCGAAAAACGTTATTGTCCCTGAGGAAATTGCACATAGAGACGATGACATAATAACCTGCATCCTATACTAATGAAAATACAAAGGTAATAAAAATACAAGTTAAAAAGAATAAACAGTACTAAAAATACAAGGTAGAAAAATACAAAGGTAACACAAACTACAAGGTAAAAATCTGTGATTTTTAATGAATAAGCAGTAAAAATATGATAAATTATGGTAAAATTAAATCATTGGAACAGCAGTAATTGCATTTACACCGTATATTGCAAAGCCTCCTCTCTCAGCGACATAAGTTTAAAACTTTTCGTTGTACAGTCTCATTCGCTGCTTTTGGTTTTGCAGGACGATACAGCAATTTTGGCAAATGATCGGGTTGAAAATTAATACCATTTTTGTCAATTAATATAAAGTGACCATTTACACATGTTGGTGGGGAATCAAACTGCTCTTTATTGATCAATACAAAGAGAAACTTAATAAAATGCTTCTATTATGTGCAAGAAAATCTGTCCTGTTGAACTGTGTGACAGACCGAGCCCCCTGCATTAATATTCAGACCGAGATATGACAGACCGAGCCCCCGGCATTAATATTCATCTTTGCTGCAGACTAAATATGATGCATTTCACAGAACATGGGAACCTTTCATGTCATACATTTGTATGAATATCTCCTCCATTCTTGCAAAAGGGTTATTTTCATGATTTTTTTTAACTTTTGTTTTTATTTATTTATTTAAATTAGCAATATAATTTCTGAGC
The DNA here is from genome assembly GCA_037576955.1 of Lepidarchus adonis. Classification (NCBI taxonomy): domain Eukaryota; kingdom Metazoa; phylum Chordata; class Actinopteri; order Characiformes; family Lepidarchidae; genus Lepidarchus; species Lepidarchus adonis. The sequence goes on from JBBIGC010000152.1 coordinate 28,008, forward strand.
TTCTAATTGGCTCCATTGTGAATACCTGAGCCGAGAGTCTCGGTTTAGTTGTGTTGCGTTTGTGAAGATGGAAAATCAGTAAATGAATGTCGAGATGGAGACTTAATATTAAAAAAAGTAAAATGTTGAAAAAAACCAAACTTTTATTATAAATAGCTTCAAAATAATTGTTCATGTGAACCTAGAAATTGCATTTATTTAACAGACCTTTCAGTCATTGAGGCGTAGTGAACGCGGGATGAAATGACGTGTTCCAATCGCTGTTTTTATTTTATTTTATTTTTCTGCACGTGTTGTAATGCTGCTGTGTGCTTTTGTGACTAACTATTGCTTCTTTTAAAGACGTCATGTTTTCACCCAAAGAGCCATTATTACCCCCCATCTCCAGACCCCCTTTCTTCCCCTCCTCCTTTCCCATCCCATCCTGAAGACTAACAGCTGGAGTGTCTCTCTGTAATGTAGGGATACCTTCCAAAAAGCAAATGGGAGATGGACACGTCTGAGGCCAAACTCGGTAAGTGTTCTCCTCTGCCATCTTTTCTGTGTGTGAACTGGAGCATTAGTGACGATTAGTGACGATGTAGCTCTTAATAAACGCGAGTGCTGAGGCTGGCTGACCCTGAAGATGACCGTAGCATTGCTTTTTCTGTCAAGACAAGCTGGATGGTCTAGCGGGCGGAGGCAAAAGAAAACGTGACGCGGACTCATCGGGAATCGAGGATTTTCTTCAGCTTCCGGACGACTACGCGAGCCGCATGTCCGAGCCCGGAAAAAAGAGGGTAAAGTCTGCCGCTCAGTACTGAACCCTACATCTTCATACTGATGCTCCTAATGGGCCATATACACACACACACACACACAGCTCTGCTTAATTAAAATTGCGTAATTATGTTAAAAATATATATGTTATAAGAAAAAGTAGGTCGAATTATGGTTTTATCTGCTAGGGGAAACGTTTTTCCCCCATTTTATCCCATTTTTAGCTATTAAATATCCCTTCTAAATAAATTATTTTATTCCGAGTACATATTTAGTGTAGATGAGCACAAATATTGAAATCGGCTTGAAAATCTCACAGCAAGTTTATCAGTCAGTGCATTCAAAGGTTTTTTATATATATTATATATATATACAGTACCCGCCATAATTATTGGCACCCCTGGTTAATATATGTTGAAAAAGGCAGTTTTTATTGTGGAACAGGTAATTTTAGGAAAAAATTCCCCATTAAATTCACTTGAGTTGAAGGTTAGATTTTTCTACAATTTCCAGTGTGAGATTTTGCTTCTGCAATAAAAATGTAATTTATTTTAAGGCTTTAACACATCTTAACCAGGGGTGCCAATAATTATGGAGGGCACTTTATATATATTTATTTTATATATGTAATACGCTATGCATTCAGACCATGTGCCATTTACATTGTCAATATTTCATGAGGAACTGACCAGTAATTTGGTGCTTTTTACATGAAACTTTGTAACTGATGTGTTTTCCTTGTAGCATTACAGAGATGCAATGCTGATAATAATAATAATTTATGTAGATTTATACAAATTAATTTGTTCTATGCTAATAGGTAATAGGTAATGATCTGTTCTCAGTACAGTGTGTGTGTGTGTGTCGACGCTGACGTGTGTGTGTGTGTTTTTGGTGTGTAGGTGCGCTGGGCAGATCTCGAGGAGCAGAAGGACGCAGACAGGAAGCGTGCGATTGGGTTTGTAGTGGGTCAGACAGACTGGGAGAAAATCACAGATGAAACGGGCCAGCTGGCTCAGAGAGCGCTCAATCGGACAAAGTACTTTTAGCAGTGCTGGTCTTTTTTTATTACACTTAAGGTAAGACTTTCCCAAACACTACTCATTTTTATTCATTTTTTCAACATATTTTATCATTTGTTACGCAGAAATGAAAACTCCCCCTCTTCACTGTTAGGTGTTTATCTGTGGCTGGTTTGTTCACCTGAGATCCCAAATTAAACCCCTGTGCTGTAGTGTAACTGTCATGTCAGGAAGTGCATTTCTCCCTTTTTTTAGTTCATTAAGTTTAATGCATTATGAAAATAAAACCGTGAGTTTCATATAGGGCTGGACGATATGAGAAAAATTTATATCACGATATATTTCTTAATTTTGGTCGATACGATACAATTACGATATCGATAAGGACAATATTAAAAAGCCTCCGGAAAAAACTGCGGAGGACACACACAATGGACGTCTGCAAACATAATTTGCAAAGTCAATAATACCTCCAGGCTCCTCCTATTAAAATTATATAATTAAAAAATAAAAACAGTACCAAAAAAATAATGTTCGCTTTTTATTTGTATTTATCCTATACAAACAAGAAATGTGAAATAAACTATCAAATAAACTCGAACCTCCAGGCCGTTTAAATGTATATCGAAATATCGGAAATGTGTTTAAAAATCATATCACTGTTATTGAAAATAATTATATCGCGATATATATTGATATTGAATTATTGTCCAGCCCTAGGTTCATATATGCTGGTAAAATAGATCAGTTTGAATTTAGTGTTAACTTAGTGACGCCCTGTCCATTCACACTGAAGTTACACAGCCAGTCATAGCAGAGCTCATTTACATAAGCGTTAAAGGCTCAGTAACACACAATAAATCATTTTAGGCCACTGATATTGTAATACAACTCCTTTTTTTGCATTTTGTATCCAAGCTTTTCACTTTTCTTCTATTTTTTTCTAAAGTTGCAGGGGGTAGGATTTCAGATTTGTAAATTTACGTCACTAAGTGGCATTAGTACGAGACATTGTCGGTCTTAATGTTTCTGATGACCCACGTCCACGTCCCCAAACTCATGTTTTTATTTCCCTATTTAAAGCAATGTACTTCCAAAGTGGTGTATTTTCCACCCCCTACATCTTTTACTGACTCTGTCTGTTGATTTATGCATTTATTTAATAATTCTTTACCTTTGCAGATTCCTGGATGATGAAATGTTGTAGTTCTGTACAGTGGAGAGATTGGAGGATGGAGGAATATTCAACATCCATGAGAAGCATTTTGAAGTGTATAGTCTGGTGTCCACGACGGCCTTGGAACCCTGCAACATCTTAAGTCTCGTCTTAGCCCAAGTTTTAGTTACTTTTATGCTTTTTGTGGTGAATTCCTGCAGAAGTTATTAATTCCATCACTGTTAAACTGTTCGACTTTTTTGTTTTTTTAAAATACAGAATACATGTTTTCTTTCTTCAAAACTGTACTGTGAGATCATAGTTATCGCCAATAAATGTCACATTAAACGGTCTTTGAAAGAACCCGTGTGATCTAACTGACTACACTTGCGTTGTAGACCGGAATGACTTCTCTCTGTTCCTGGCAGTAAAGTCAGTGTTTGTGAAGATTGTAAATATTTTTTTAAAAAATGACTTTCACACCTTTTTCCAGTTTTTGCTCAAAAACGCTCTGAAAGTTATTGATTCTTGAGGGTAGATGAAGTGCACACATTTAGGCTTGTTGTTAATGTGTACAAAAGGTTTTTTTTTTTTCGATTTCGTTTTTTTTTGAGAGATTTCGTTGAGAGATTCTTTATTCAGTAGGAAAAAATGTAGAGTCACCCCATGAATCTGACAATACCTACTCGACATGATCAAGATGTAGTTTTGCGCACACGTTGTGCAAGTTAATGAGCGTAGTGGATAACCTTCACCTCAGAAGATCAGTGGGACAGTTCCCCATATAGACGCTCCTGTTCTACCCAGTTGAGCGAAATTGACTCTAGAACCTGTTTATATAATGTACCTGGGGTGGGGGAAAATGTGTAACTTCAGCACCAGAATGATTGGGGAGTTTGTTCTGACCATCTGAATGGCTGTATTTGTGTTATAGACATGACGCCTGGTTCCATTCACCACCACTGTAAAGAAATCTGATTTGGTAAGTTTCTCTACGATGATCCATTTCACACAAAACCCACTCTGAACGACTTCGGTTTCTACCTTAAAAGCCCAATTATGTGCAAAATCAATTTGATTAAAACAGCCGAAACATCGTGATTGCAGTAACTAGCGTCTAATGCTGAGGCGTAGCTCTGATTTCACCCAAAAGTTTAGTCTTTGCTGCATGTTGCTTTCATCTACGTCAGGGGTGTCGAACTCAATAACTCAAATAGCAAGAAAATCCAATGATTGGAATTTTAGACCTTAAAATAAATGTTAATTTGATACATTTTCATTAACTTCAATTCCACTAATGAATGTGTTTTTGGCAACAAAAACAAAAGACAACAAAAGAACCAGTAACCACGTAATACAAATCATTTCAGTACGGAACCAAAATAAATTCAGTTATTGTTTCAATCTAAAGTTTGTTTGTTTTTTTTTTTTTGGCATTAATTTCATCTAAATGCTTCCGTGCCTTTGATACGTTAGCTACGTTGACCTGGCTTTGCAGAACTAAATCAATGTGCAGGAAGGGAACAACTGGCGATGTCGATTAGTAGCTTAATTTGCCGTATCGGGTCCTTGGCCATGAACACACTGGCTACGTCACATCGTCTGGAATTCGTTAACTCCAGACTATCGCTGAATCGACTACGTTGACGACCTGTGATTGGTTGGAGTCCAGCTGGACGGAGACTCCTCCTCCTCAAGTACGTATTTGAACAGAATCGCTTTCAACACCATGATCTACAACAGTGGAGGGAAAATCCTTATTTGCGAATACAGACGTTAACAAAGCTCATTACTGCCACCTGCCGGTCTGGAGAAAATGTCGATTCGTTGAAAGGTTGTTTCCGTCCATGTGAACCATTGTTTCACTGATTTCTGCACGTACGCGAAGATCATATGAGCTCAGGTTCCAGATCAGCCTAATTGGTGTTTGGTTAAAACCTGTTGACTATATACAGAATATCCTGCTGTACTTCAAGCTAACGTGCAAGAAAACGCTCACATTAATAAATCTGGGGATTAAGACATTGCACCGGAATGTTAGAACGCATCAGCAAAGTCTGCCATCACCCAGTACCCAGGATTCTCATGTACAGTGTTATGCTGAATGTTAATAAATGTTTTTTTTTGGCAAGTCTCTGGAATTCTGATATTCCTTATGTTCTTAGTTTTTTTTGTATGGATGTAAAATGTTTTTAAAATTTGACTTTTACCGAGATTGTCCTTTAAATCCTTTAAATGACAGTAAAGCCTTTAATATTAGTTTGGCATCATCTTAACTCCTAGTACTCAATCCCAGTTCTCTCGAATGTTACATATCAGCATGGTCCTCCAGAGTTGCGTCATACATCGCTCTGAAACCACACCATCAAAACACACGTCCTGCTGTCACCATGATGGAAAAGCCACACTCACGTCCATTCTTGTTTGTTTTCTCAATGTTTGACCTCTTTTTGCGCATCTCCACTTCCCTTTAGCGACTGAAAGTTGCTGGAGGTAGTTTCTCTGGCATTGCGCTAGTGTTACCTAATGTGTTTGTCTGTCTGACTGGCCCTGTAGAACGCACATGAGCAGAGTACACTGGGGTAGACAGACAGACAGAGTCTCAGACTTATGCCAGGCTAGCGAAAATTAGCATTTTCTAGTAAACTGCCACTTAACCCTTCAGCTCATAGAATGGTTTAGCTAGTTCCACCTTTTCACTCAACAATAGAAGGTAATGTGAGTGAAGTATTCCAGTGGATACGTTGCCATCTTTTGAGCTTTTTTCACTTTAGAATATTATTTAATAAATATTATAATAACTACTTCAGGCTGGATGTAATTACAGACATGAATATATTAGGAAACCCTATGAAAGCCTGTTGTGTGTTTTGTAACATTTAAAAAAATTAAAACTGAAAAAAAGCTTTTTAAAATCTTTTGCCATTTCTGATGAGGTATAAATTAGAACACTTTTATTGCCAATTAAAAAGCTTCAAATCACACACAGGTGTAGCACATGATTAAAACATCATTACTCAGCATTTTGAAGGAGGTTTGCCCTATTTAAACCTCAGGCATTTAGTTTAGCGTGCGCCTGACTGTTGAGGTGAGCCGTGAGCTGAGGCCTTCAGAAAGGAGATTGTAGCAGTTTAAGTCTGGTAAGGGTTTAAAAAGATCAGCCATTCCACTGTCTGGAAAATAAAGTACTGGTGTTTACTTTATTCCACGTTAGAGAGATTTTTTTTTTGATAAACGCTAGACTTTCTGGAGTTAGGGTTAGACCCTCGCTGTCTTCTCATCGGCCTGAGAGAGAGTTTTAGTGTGGATGCTGGAGGAGAACAGTGAAGTCCTCAGTTGAAGGATGAAGCTCTGTTGGCAGCTCATGACGTGACCTTTTCCAGCATTTTGCCCTAAAACGAGCTCAATGGAGCAAATACGGCCAAAAAGCCACACCCCTTCCTCCACCTTTTCTGTTGAGACTGCCAGTGATTGATTTATGTGACGCCCCCAATATGTTCTTCTCACAGCAGTAAATGAGGGTAAAGCTCCTACAGAGACTGAATGAATATGTTACGTGTTTTATACTCTTCACAGCTGTCTTTCACGGGAACTTTGTTACATTGGGAAACAAAGTTTGGTTTCCCCCCCCCCCCCCCCAAACTTAAAACATGGCTGCTTTTAGTAGAGAAAACTGCAAGAACAAGCAGCGATCCGCTTGAATTAAAGACAGTTGGCCTCGACTGTGAACCGGAGGAACATGGACGCTGGTTGTCAGGAAAGCTCGCTTTTATACGGAGCTGCTTGTGACGCTCGGTGGAAATGCACAAAGCAAAGACTCGTAATGTGAGGAGTCGGATTTCTGACCACAGGTCCACGTCTGTGTTCCACTGGTTCACCCCATCACCCGAATTCTCTGTGGAATCTGTACAGTCAATCACACCGCACCTCTTTCCCAGGTAAGAGGGGTTATTTGTGTTGTCATGGCGATCAAGCCGAACACTAACGTTGCCACTCAGTAAAAGTGGTCATTCTGCCCGAATTGAGTCCAGAAGTTCTTTTAGAAGAAGACCAGACGGGATGACCTAAAGGAGGTCTCCCGACCAAAGCTTTCAGATGTACCATATTCTCCAGAACTAGGGATATACCCTGACTTTGGATGGTTTATTGATTAGAATTGATCAGCATAGTATGTGTAACAATTAATTCCCCAAAATTAATAAAATACTTCAGGCTGGATGTACTTACAGACATGAAAATATTAGGAAAGCCTTTGTGTTTTTGTAACATTTGTGGACATATGGATATTTAGTCTCAATTTCAACAATACTGGGAGATGGAAGTAATACAACTAAACAATTAAAACTGAAGAAAAGCTTTTTAAAATCTTCGGTAAGAATGCCATTTCTGATGAGGTATAAATTAGAACACTTATTGCCAATTAAAAGGCTTCAAATCACAAACAGGTGTAGCACATAATTACATCATCATTACGAACAAGGTTTGCCCTATTTAAACCTCAGGCATTTAGTTTAGCGTGCGCCTGACTGTTGAGGTGAGCTGAGGCCTTCAGAAAGGAGATTGTAGCAGTTTATAAGTCTGGTAAGGGTTTAAAAAGATCTCAAAATTATTTGCAATCAGCCATTCTACTGTCTGGAAAATAAAGGACTTCCAAAACAACTGCCAACATCTGGCCGCACAAGCAAGTTCACCCCGAGAGCAAAATGCTGAAGCATGGAGGTGGAAATGTCATGGATGCTCGTCTGCAGGAGAACTTGGCCAGCTCACCATCATAAAATCCACCATGAATTCTACCTTGTATCAGAAGATGCTTAATAAACATGTGATACCATCTGTAAGAACATTGAAGCTTAAGCTGAACTGGACCCGGCAACACAACAATGACCCAAAACACCAGTTAATCCACCAAAGACTGAAGGAGAAAACGAAGAAATGGAGAATCCTGGAGTCAGATCCCACTGAGATGCTGTGTGGTGACTCGAAACGGGCTGTACATCCAAGAAAACCCTGAAACTTCACACAGCTTAAAGAATTCTGCATTGAGGAGTGGGGAGAACGTTCCTCAGACCGACGGTAGATGCTGCAAGAAGCGTCACACTGCGGTTATTTCAGCTATTAGTGGGTAGGGTGTCCTAACTTTTTCCTTTTTTGTTGATCTGTTTATTAATGACAACATCGTTTCATTTTTGTTGTTTACCTGTAATTAAATCATTATCTGTTCCAAAGATAAATAAAAACAGATTTTATATGTGAACATTTCTTAATAAAGAACTGAATATTTAATGGGGTGTTCTAATTTTTTCACATGACCGTATAAATGCAGTGCAACATGACCGGATTCGATCACTGTAGACTCTGTGTCTGGATTTAACATGGGATGTGGCCCATGGTTCAGCTGAACAGAATGGGAGCTCAGTGATGATGAGTGGTGTTCAGAAGTGCAGCCATTCCACCAGAACGTTCTGAGTGTGAGATGAGAACCTGGTCTGCATTCTCTGGGGCTTCATCACGGCATCTTCCATGTTGAGCTGATCCTCAGAGGTTTTTCTGGTGGTTGACTTTCATCTAGTGTTTCTCATGGTGGTGAAATGTGAGACCTTCACAAAGTCTGTGTTTAAGTGATGAGCCTTTCTTAGATGTATTTCTAAACTCCCAGTTCATTTTGTTCTTCCTCCACTCTTTACAGGGTGTTGGAACAGCTGTTTAAACCTGCACTGTTAGCCTTTATGCAGAATAAATATCTTCTCGATGCTTTCTTAGGCATCATTCCATCTCTGGAGTGCACAAGGAATATTCTACAGAAATATTTCAATATATTCCTTTCAGAAAGTGAAATCCATATATATAATTTAAACTGGGGCGAAAAGGTCTTTAGTCAGCCACCAATTGTGCAAGTTCTCTGACATAAAAGAATGAGAGGCCTGTAATTTTCATCAAAGCTTTACCTCTACTATGAGAGGCAAAATAAGAAAAAATCCAGAAAATGTCACTGATTTTTTAACGAATTTATTTGCAAATTATGGTGGAAAATAAGTATTTGCTCACCTACAAACAAGCAAAATTTCTGGCTCTCGCAGACCTGTAACAACTTCTGTAAGAGGCTCCTCTGTCCTCCACTCGTCACCTGTATTAATGACACCTGTTTGAACTCGTTATCCGTATAAAACGCACCTGTCCACAACCTCAGTCACACTGCAAACTCCGTTATGGCCAAGACCAAAATGCTGTCAAAGGACACCAGAAACAAAATTGTAGACCCTGTCTCAGGCTGGGAAGACTGAATCTGCAATAGGTAAGCAGCTTGTTGCGAAGAAATCAACTTTGGGAGCAATTATTAGGAAAACGTATGGAAGACATACAAGACACTGATAATCTCCCTCGATCTGGGGCTCCACGCAAGATCTCAGCCCGTGGGGTCAAAATGGTCACAAAAACGGTGAGCAAAAATCCCAGAATCACACGGGGGAACCTAGTGAATGAGCTGCAGAGAGCTGGGACCAAAGTAACGAAGGCTACAATAAAATTTTGGTAAAAACTTTGGAGGAAAAAGAATGCTGAGTTGCATCCAAAGAACACCATACGTACTGTGAAGCATGGGGGTGGAAACATCATGCTTTGGGGCTGTTTTTCTGAAAACCTTCCATCAGCAAGGGCATTGAAGATGAAACGTGATTGAGTCTTTCAGCATGACGATGATCCCAAACACACCGCCCGGGTAATGGAGTGGCTTTGTAAGAAGCATTTCAAGGTCCTGGAGTAGCCTAGCCAGTCTCCAGATCTCAACCCCATAGAAAATCTTTGGAGGGAGTTGAAAGTCTGTGTTGCCCAGCGACAGCCCCAAAACATCACTGCTCTAGAGGAGAACTGCAGGAGGAATGGGCCAAAATACCAGCAACAGTGTGTGAAAACCTTGTGAAGACCTACGTTTGACCTCTGTCGTTGCCAATGAAGGGTATATAACAAAGTATTGAGATGACATTTAGTGGTAGACCGAATACTTATTTTCCACCATAATTTGCAAATACGTTCTTTAAAAATCAGACGATGTGATTTTCTTGATTTATTTTCTCATATTGTCTCTCATACTTGAGGTAAAGCTATGATGAAAAATACAGGCCTCTCATCTTTTAAGTGGGCAAACTTGCACAATTGGTCGCTGACTAAATACTTTTTTTGCCTCACTGTAGATTCATTACACATAGAATGAAATATGTCAAACCTTTATGTCTGTGCTGAGGTGTGATGGAGGAGATCAGACTGTGGCTCTGCTGAGGTGTGATGGAGGAGATCAGACTGGCTCTGCTGAGGTGTGATGGAGGAGATCAGACTG
>JBBIGC010000152.1:50885-67389 GCA_037576955.1 Lepidarchus adonis
CCACACCTGTTCTCCATCAAGAAATGACTTAAATAAGACTCTGCCCGACAAAGTGAAGTAGATCCTCAAAAGCTAAACATCATGCCGAGATCCAAATAAATTCAGGAACATAGAAGAAAGAAAGTAATTGAGATCTTTCAGTCTGAAAAAGGTTATAAAGTAATTTCTAAAGCTTTGGGACTCCAGCGAACCACAGTGAGAGCCATTATCCTCAAATGGAGAAAAAATAAAACAGTGGTGAACCTTCCCAGGAGTTACCCCAAGAGCACAGGGGAGAATCATTCAAGTGGTCACAAAAGACCCCACAACAACATCCGAAGAACTTCAGGGTCAGTGTTCATGACTCCATCATAAGAAAGAGACTGGGCAACAATGGTCTGCATGGCAGAGTGCCAAGACAAAAACCACTGCTGAGCAAAAAGAACAATAAATTTTGCCAGAAAACATCTTAATGATCCCCAAGAGCTTTAAGGAAAATACTTTATGTACAGATTAAACCAACGTTGAACTTTTTGGAAGGTGTGGATCCCATTACATCTGGCGTAGAAATAACACCACATTTCAGGAAAAAACCATCATACCAACAGTAAAATATGGTGGGGGTAGTGTTATGGTCTGGGGCTGTTCTGCAGCAGGAAAATGATCCAAAACACACCAGCAAGTCCACCTCTGATTGGCTGAAAGAAAAAAAAAGGGAAAACTTTGGAGTGGCCTAGTCAAAGTCCTGACCTGAATCCAATTGAGATGTTGTGTGACTTTAAAAATGAGGTTCATGCTCAAAAACCCTACAGTGTGGTTGAACTACAACAATTCTGAAAAGATGAGTTTGGGCCAAAATTCCTCCACAGCTGTAAAAAACTCATCACAAGTTTTCGCAAACGCTTGATTGCAGTTGTTGCTGCTAAGGGCCCAACCAGTTATTAGGTTTAGGGGGCAATCACTTTGTCATACGGAGCCATGTTGGTTTGGATTTATTTTATTCTCCCTTAATAATAAAATCCTTCGCTTAAAAACACATTTAGTGTTTACTTGTGTTGTTTTTGACTAATAATTAAATTTGTTTGATGATCTGAAACATTTAAGTGTGACAAACATGGAAAAAATAAGAAATCAGGACTTTTTCACACCACTGGCCAGATGTTTTAAAAGGATGCAGTGAGCAATTATCTGCTGTCATCACTGACAAATTTAACAAGTCTTTGTAGAGCTCAGGTGTCTCCACCTGCTTCATAAACACCACCATTGTTCCAGGCTCCATGAAGAACAAAGCAACCTAACATGATGAGCACCCTGCACCTAACGTCCACCTAAGAACTGACAATAACACTTCCTCCACCCAAATCCTCAGCACAGACCCTACACAAGGATCCTGCCTGAGCCCAATGCTATATTCCTTAACTACATTTGACATTGACCAAGCACAGCTCCAACACCATCGCTAAGTTTGCTGACAACACTGTGAGCCTGATTACTGGCCTTCAGGCAGGAGGTGAGGCTCCAAGCAGAATTGTGTCAGGAGAACAACCCCTCCCTCAATGTCAGCAAAACTAAAGAGTTGGTCAAAGGAAAAAGTATGTGGTTCATCCACCGTTTGACATTGGATGAGATGCCGTGGAGAGTGTCAGCACCTTCAGGTTCCTTGGGGTCACCGTAAGTACTAACCTCAAGTTGTCAGACCACTCAGAAGCTGTCACCAAAAATGCCCTCACTTTCTCAGGTGTCTGAGGAAATGAAAGATGTTCACAGCCCTCACCACTTTCTACACTTTCTGAAGTCCATGTTCACAGGGCATATTACATCCTGGCCTGGCAGCTGCTCTGCTCGGGACAAGATAGTCCTACAGTACAAAGAAGACCATCACTAACAGTCGTCCTGCAATGACACTTTTCTCTTTCCTGCCTGGCATTCCACACATGTGCCATAGAATCAGGGAGGAGTTTTACCTCATTGGTGTCGGACTGTTTAACACCTTAACACCCCAATGTGATATGTTTAATGATGTGTTTATCATGTGTAGTATTGCTTATTCACAATACAACACAAACGGATGTCAAACACCCCATACTTGAACTTGCAGACTATGGTTATGGTCACTTGTTATTGGTACATGTTACTGTGCTAATAGCAATGTAGCTAATTTAAGAGTTTCATTGTGTTCTGTACGCTGTACCCTTTACATATGACAATAAAACTGTGAATCCTTGAATACAGAGCAATGCATTTCCATGGTGATGGAATGAGATACAGTATGTAAAAATTATTCCTATAATCTAAAAAAATATAAAAAATGTAAAAACTTTCTGAAATCAATACAAATACAACCCTAATTCCAAAAAACGTTTGGACACTATGTAAAACAGAATGCAATGATTAGCAAATTATATTTTATTCACAATAGAAGACAATGTTTAATGGCAACAACATGTCTCAAAAAAGTTAGGACAGGGTCATGTTTACCACGGTGTAGCATCCTTTCATCTTTTAAAACAGTCTGTACATTTCTGGGAATTGAAAAGACCAGATGCTGGACATTGTCCCTTTGTTTTCCGATACAGGATTCTAGCTGCTAAACAGCCCTGTGTGTTCTTTGACTTATTTTTCATTTCATAATGCACCAAATGTTTTCAAATGGTGAAAAGTGGGGACCAGAGGAAGCCCAGATCAGCACACTGACTCATCCACCATATTGTTCTATTAGGTACAGTGTGCAGTTTAGTCTCGATGAAATATGCAAGACCTTCCCTGAAAGGATGTTGTTTTGATGGGAACATAATTATGTTTGTACCTATATATACACCTTTCAGCACTGATGGTTCTTTTCCAGATGTGCATGCTGCCAATTCCATAGGCCCTAATGCACCCCCGAAGATGGATAGGCCAGCTGTGCTTTCTTTCCATTAGTCTGACAACAGAACCATTTTCCATTTTGCCCGTTTTAAAAACAAAAGCTGGATCATGTTCACATATGGCTTCTCTTTTGTTTGACAGAGCTTCAACCTGCATTTGTGAATGACACAGTGAACTGTGTTCACAGAAACTGATTTCTGGACATTTTCCTGAGCCCATGCAGTGCATTCCTTGAAAGACTCATGCCTGTTTTTAATGCAGTGCCACCTGAAGGCCAGAAGCATCTAATATTGATTTCCGTCATTGTTTTTTGCACACAGAGAATACTCTGAATCTTCTGATGATATTATGTACTGAATTGATATTAATGTCTACTCAAATTTACATTGAGGAACAACATTCTGAAAATGTTCCACTATGTGTAGATGCAATATTTTGCATATTAGTGATTCATCTACTTACCCTTATAACCAGGTCACTCCGCCTTTCTAAGATCTGTTCCAAATAATGTTACTAAGCTGTTGCCAATTAACCTAATTACTTGCAAAATTACAGCCGTTTCTATTTAGTACTTGTCCAGCCTTTTGCTGCCCTGTCACAAACTTTTTAAGACATGTTGCTGCCATTAAATTAAAAATTAGCTTAATTTTTTTTATGTAATAGTAGTATGTCTCACTTTGAACATTTGATATGTTTTCATATATGTTTTTTATGTTTTATTGCGAATAAAATATTGGTTTATCAGATTTGCCAAGCATTGCATTCTGATTTTATAAACAATTTACACAGCGTCCCAATTTTTTTGGAATTGGGGTTGTAGATATAAATAAAGTTTTTAAAAGGTTTTTGGTTATGCGTTGATCTTACTGTGGGGCTGCATAGTATTTCAAAGCTGTATTCCATTAAAATGAGAGAGAATGAGACTAGAGAAAGACAGTCCAGTGGGGAAAATTTCATAGGTACTTGTGTTTTGTTGTATTGTATCATTTATAGCCACTTGTAGTATACTCGCTGTAAACAAACTCATAATGTTGTACCTGTGAGGGGCGCATGATTTGCACCCTTGTCTATAAACAAAAACAGCAGTGATTACAAGTACAACACACCACACGTGAGTCTGATCTCAGGCAAACATTCCAATTTCTCCCACTCTTCATGCCATTATTGTTTTATTCTGACATTTTTTCCACTCTATGTGCATGGCCTTAAAATAAAAAAAAAATGCATTCAGAAAAACAATTTTGTTCTGAATTGTGTTTTTCATTGATCAAAAAAACCTTTCTGTAGTTCACCTAGCTGAAATCTGTATATAGTGGATCTTAAGATGTATGAACCCCTGTCTATACTTCTGCATGAATATGACCTAAAATATCATCTAGTCTCTACACAAATATTAAAATTAGACAAAGATAATCAAATTTAATAAATAGTGCGAAAATATAAAAGTAAGTAACATTTTTCTTTAGCTATTGCTGGTATAATTCAGAATTCATTGCTCCATCAATTATGGCATACAACAAAATAGGCCCATACCGCAATACTACCACCACCATGTTTCACAGATAGGATACCATGGTAATCAAGGAATCAGTGTCACAATATAATATACTCTTGATTTCCATGAATTTAAATATTTTTTTTAAAACAACTTAATATTGATATCATGTTATTAATACATGTAAAAAATACCAGTAAGACCAGTAACCATGGTTCACTCTCCAACAATAGGTTCTGGTATTGCAGCTTAATGTTGTAAGAATAACGGTATATTGACTCTTTTACACTGAAGTGGTGTGGGTGTCACTATGCTAAACTAAACATCATTATCGTTACTCTGCCTAAAACAAGTAATGCGACATGCATTGATTTGGGGAGTGTCATTTGATTAATTTCTTAACCGCCTTTTAAAGAAGCAATAATTATTTATAGTTATAAGACCAAACTCTGAGAACCTTTGGTGTTCCAAAATTTCTCAGAAGATATTAACTAATTTTTCAAAAACAAAAATTTCATCTTACATTTTGGCAGCATTAATTTTTGCACTGATTCTAATGTTCTGTGGTGTTTTATGTAAGCTTAAGCACATTGTCATCCACTTTCCAGATTAAAGTTTTTGGCAAAAATGCATAAGTGACCATTTGGCTATGCAACAGTTATTTACTGACACAATAGCAATGAGACCCCATGTGACACAGTAGGAGAGTTGGTGACCACTGAATTATGAAAAAAAAAAAACCTATGATGCATAAAATCATGAATGACTCCTAACTGTCCACCTGGGGAGTTCACTTTTGACTCCAGAAACCAACTCTACTCATGAAAGTAGAAGTAGCAGTAGCCTAACAAAAAAAAACTGTTCAAAAAGACTGCTTGAGTACTGAAAACTTGTCTTCAACTCCTGTGACTCACAAGGTGCACAAATGTGTGAGACATAAAAAAGTTTCTTATTTCTGGTCTTCCCCAAGGTGTTACAGCAAAAATATTGCTGAGAACCTGGTTCCCATGGCATTGAGACCCACAGTGCTAAAGCAAATTAAGAAAGCATTATGCAAATTAGGGCGGCACTACTGTATACATTGGTTATAGACTAAACTATGACTAATTAATGATTATTTAAGTAATTAGGGATTTTTGAAAACTGAAAAAGGGGGCTCCTGAGTGGTTACCTGAGTGGAGACCTGAGTGGAGACCTAGCTAGGCGGAAGATATGACAAAAAAGTAAGTAAATTAATAAATAATACTATTTTAACAGAAAAAATACCCACTCATCCCATAAGGAAGCTTGAGAGTGATGTGCAGTATCTTAGCTGTTCCTAGAACTGAGCTTTTCTCCCAGTTTGGACGTCACTGCCCCGAGTGTTCCAATTACCACTGGGATCACTGTTTCCTTCACGTTCCACATTGTCTAGCTCTCAGCCCTTGGTATTTCTCCAGGTTCTCATGTTTCTTTTTCCTGATGTTACCATCACTTGGAATCGCTACATCTATCACTAAGACCTTCTTCCTCCACTTGTCCACCACTACTATGTCCGGTTGGTTATCCATTATCAGTTCGTCAGTCTGTATGTGGAAGTCCCACAGGAACTTAGCTTGGTCATTCTCTCCCTACCGTTAGAGGTTGCTCCCATTTTGACCTTGGGACTTCCAACTCGGCACTGTTGTTCCTGTACACTATGCCAGACACTTGGTTATGGGGTTCCATGTACATCCGACTTGCTAGCATCTTGCATCCCACTGTTATGTGCCTCTGTGCTGTCTTACAGTACAGCTCTGTCCAGCCACTGGTAGGATTTTTCAATGTCATGATGGTACATGCTATGCAGAGGTTTTGTCTTTCCATGATTGTTCTTGTTTCTATTCATTCTCGAGTTTCTGTTGCCTGATGTTTCATCTCCTCCTTTGGCCAGCTGATTATCCCAGTGGGGTATCTCATTACTGGTAGAGCTTAGGTGTTGTTTGCCTGGGTCTTGTTCTTCCCATTCAGCTGACTTCTCAGGCCTTGCCTTACTCGTTGCAGGTATTTGGTGGTTGCCTTGTGGCCTCTTCATGGTTTCCATTTGCCTGCAGGATTCCAGGGTACCTATAGCTGTCCTCAATATCTGCTATGTTGCCTTCCGAAAGTGTGATCCCCTCAGTTCTGACTACTTTTTCCCTCTTTGTTATCATCTGACTACACTTATCCAGTCCAAATGATATTCTGATGTAATTGCTGTAGATGCTGGTGGTGTGGATCAGTGAATCGGCATCTCGTTCACTTGGCATGCAGCTTTATGTCATCCATGTAGAGGACGTGAATGATGTTTGCTTCATTCTGTTATCGGTATCTGTAGTCAGTCTTGTTGATGATCTGGCTGAGGAGGTTCAGGTCTATGCAGAACAGCAGTAGGGACAGGGCATCTCCTAGGTAAATCCTGTACTTGATGGTGACCTGCGCAGTTGACTTGAAGTTGGCCTCTAGGGTTGTTTTCCACAGCCCCATTGAATTTCTGACAAATACTCTTAGAATCCTGTTTATCTTGTATAAATATCTTGTCCATTCTGTGCCCTGTTCATGTATTGAGCCATCGGTGATATTCATCTTAGCATCTAAGATGCCTTAATAATTATGCAGAGGCAGGTTGGCTGGTAGTTAAATGGGACTGGTCCTTTCTGGGGGTCCTTCTGTGAGTCCTGTGCTGCCAGGCACACAAGGAGCGCAGTTAGTTTCTTGAGCTAGTAAGCATGAATATATATATACTAGGTTAAATACATACAACTTTAAATTACCAATGAATCATTAGTCTAAATCATATTATCAAGTTTGCGGATGACACCACAGTTGTAGAGTATAACAATGGCATGGTGTACAGAGAGGAGGTGCCATGGTTGGCAACCTGTTGCAAGGACAATAGCCTGTATCTTAACATTGACAAGACCAAAAAGCTGAAGGTTGACTTCAGAAAAACCGAGGTTGACCACTCCCCACTCAGCATCAACAGTTTTGCACTGCAGAAAGTAATGAGCACCAATTCGTTGATGTTAACCTCACAGAAGATCTCTCCTGGACCAGCAGCACTGCATCCCTAAGCCCAGTAGTGCCTGCAGCACCTCCACAAACCTCACAACCTTCTACAGAAACACTATTATTATAGGCTGGTGTGGAAACTGCCATGTCTCTGTTGAGCGCATTATCGGCAGCCTTCTATGAAGCCTTCAAGACATTTACACCTCCAATTCCATATGTAAGGTCACCAGCGTTGTGGCTGACCACTACCACCCCTCCCACAAACTGTTTACCTCCTTCTAGAAGAAGACTCTGCAGCATCAGGAGTTGGTCTACTAGACTGTGCAATAGTTTCTTCCCTCAATCAACACAGCTCCTGAACACCATGCTGCCCCCTCCACAGTGGACTGTATTTTACACAAATTGCCCTACCCTATATATATATATATATATATATATATACATCTTGGCTGCTTTTTATATCTACCGTGTTTAAACCTACAATGCATTATTTACATGACAACATTCTTGTCCATATGTACATCCTTATTCCCTCAACTCAATGCGTACTTGCACAATTGCTCATAATAACACATTGTAGTTGCACTAACGCTGCCTTTACATGGAAATTATGGTAAATAACAGTAACCGACGTGAAAGTTGCACATGAATTCCCTCACGTGGTAATTTCCACTGGAGAACTGGGAGGAAATTTTGATTCAAGAGCTGCCGAGATGAAATACACATTGACGCACCTTTCAACATGGCAGAGAGCAACGAAAGAATCATGAATGGTAAGCATTACATCCTATTAAACATTTCCTGCTGCTGTTAGCGGATAGTTTGTAGCTTATTAATGGATCCTTTTCCTGCAGTAGCAGATGAATTAGGATCTTAAACTGTTTTACCCACGTAATACGTCAGGATAATCTGCTCCGCCATGTTTCACTTCACTTTGACAACAAAAGAACTTGAACACAAAACACGTGTAATTTCCAATTTCCAAATGGAAATGATCATCTTTCCCATAGCATGTGAAGGCAGGATCAGAACTTGCATGTTTACACTGCCTACCTGTTGTTTTTGTCCCTAGTTTACTATCTGTTTTTGCAGTTTCTCCCTGTTCTGCCTCCCTCCACAAGTCATTTTTGCTAGATATATTTTCCTATTTGTATATTTGTACAGGTATTCGTGTACTTAGTATATCGAACAGATATTATTTATCCCCCCTCCCTCGTGTGATTTTGCTTTTATCCTGTTGCACTGCAAATTTGGACCTTGAGGACATTATTTCATCTTACTGTGTGCTTCAGTTTATATGGTTAAGATACAGAGGCGGACAAAGTACAGGTACCACTAGTCAAAACCTACTCCAGAACAAGGGAAACTCATACGGTCAAACTTTACCTAAGTGAACTTGCTTCCAAAAATACTTAAGTATTAAAAGTAAAAAATTAAAAGATTTATTTCAGGAGTGCCCACACTTTTTTGGCTTGTGAGCTTAAAATAATCAAGTCAAAAGGATCTACCATCAATTAAAATGCTATAAAAATGATAGGGCTGGGACTTAAAACTGTAACGTTCTGATCCCAGGGCAAAATCCTAACCACTAGACCACTACATTTATTTAATTATTTAATAATTAATTTTTTGGCCATTACCTTACTCCGACAATGCCTCTTAAACTAAACGGACATACGGTAGTTCCTTACCTTTCTCTCTTAACTTTTTGGTGGGTAGTCAGTTTTGTACTTTTTAATGAACAGTCCGATTGTGGTTTCATACTTGGTCCAGTTCCCTCACTCATTTTTAAACCCTTTCTTTAGGAGAAATAAATTGGAAGCCGCTAAATAGGTGATTTGTTAGCTGTAGTTTCGCAGTAGCTCATTCGATTGACCGAAAATGTGCAGTGACACTTCTTAGAAGCCGTCTCAGATTGACTGTACTGCATGTCAATCAACTGCCAAACGGCACAGTGGGGATGGATGATTGGCTAACACCCTTTTTTAATGATATGTATTTTACCCTACACTTCCTGTACTGTAGTGTATGTGGTGGCTGCGCGGTCTCACGTACGCGGTACAATTTATTTTGAAAAGCAGGGCTTCTCTTCTGCTAGGAAACATTATTCCTTGCATTTATGTGGATATTATTATTGACACCTAAACATTGAGACCAAATACACCTTTTCATGGTAACCATCTTCCCTATTGGCAAGGGCCACTTTCAACAGGAGAATGCACTCTGCCATTCTGCAAACATTGATCAGTGGCCATTTGAGGAACCAAGATTTCACAGCACTGACTCAATCCGGTGTATGGGATGTTCTGGCCAAACTAGCCTGACCCTGCTTGACAACTTGGGGCCATATACCACAACACCTTCTGATGTCTTGTGGAATCAATGCCTTAATGGGTCAGGGCTGTTTTGGTGGCACAAAGGAGACTTGCATATTATTGGGCAGGAGCGATGTGCCCACAGCTTGCCAGTACTGGCCATTCATACATACAGCAGGAAAGAAAAGTGGGGCAGCAGACTCTATAACACAAACTGAGTCTGCATGTTCAGACAGCCCTCTCCCAAACAGGAAAGAAAGCCAGTCATTTGCCTATTGTAAAAGTTGTTTGTTAAACAGTATGTTGCATTTGTTTACCCACAGCAGTTTTTGCCTGTACATCGTCCAGGGAATGAGGTTGGAGCACAGGTGTGATGTGAGATAAACTACACTCATTGGCTCGACCTGAAAAGGCACTAACACACAGATGTCCCTGTAACCCTAACCCTAACCCTAACTAAAACAAAGGGTTGAGACATTGTGTAAAGTGCAATAAAAACAAGAATCTGTGATTTGTTCATTCTCTTCGAGCTTTGTGTAATGGACAAAAGTACAAAAAAACAGATTTCTAGCGTTCTAGTGTCACTCAAATTAAATTAAAAAAATATTGAGACTGAAGCATGTTTTACAATATTTTACTTCACCTTTCAGCAAAATGCTTTAATACTTTAAGAACTAAGGAAACTAATTATTGCAGTTCTTCAAGTAGAATTTTTGTCCATTCTTGCTTCATACATGAGGTCTGGCATTGTTTTCCTTAAAAAAATCAAACAAACCTAAACATGGGAACTTCATGGGAAAAGACATCGCCTTAACGGTAGCATATGTCTCTCTAAAATCCCATTATAAACCTCTGTGTCAATGAGACCTTCAAACATATGCAGGTCACATGTCCTGGGTACTGTTGTTGCCAAACCACGACTGATGGATATATAGATATAATATATGATAGTCTGGATTATCCATTTAATCTTTGCCTTGGAGAAATCAACATCCATTTTTCATGAAAACAACCTGAAATGTGAATTTTCCTGACCATAGTGCTTTTGGTACAACGAAGTTGAGCGCATTAAAAATATAAGTAGGTACAAGAAGAATATGGCTGCATTAAAATCTGATTATCTGAATCATGCTCAAAGCACTTCAACCACAACCACACTGTGTTTTATATTTTACATTTGTGTTTAAAGCAGTAGGGTGCTCAAAACTGGATACTGATAGATCCGCAGCACTCGCTGTAGATGCAGAGTCACCTTTCTCAATGCGTCCTTCATGTTCCCACATGGTGTATGACTTAAAAAGTCATAAAAGGTTGAAATTGTTGGTTTTGTGTTCAAAGATTTTCTTTTTCTACTTTTCACACTGCTGATTGCACTTCTTTTGAACGGCCTGCAATCTGGATGGTAATTGGATGTCAAATATGCACTTTTTCTGTTTTACACCATTTTTACACCAATTTTAAAGGCTACAATTTGATTTATTTCAACCAGCCATCTGCATTACAATTTCATTTTAATACATTCATGTTTTATATTACGTCCAATCCTTGGGGCTCAGGACTCCTATAGAGTGCGTCAGAGTTCTTGGGATGCAGTTTGCAGATTACGCAAGGAACCTAAATGAAGAGCAAGACTGTGCTCATGCAGATGTATAAGTAAAAAATTTTTGTACCAACATCATGTGAACATTGTCTAGAATCTGTATATGGGGCATTAAAGTACTAAAACAACCCTGATAAGGCTGTTGCAAGGCATTTTCCTTAATACAGACTATAGTAAAGTAACTGTTGGCACTGCTAGATCTTAAAACATGCGCTAATACTGTTGATCATAAAAGTGCTAGACAGATTAGAAAATGGTTTAAAACCTACTGTATGTAAACGTCAGGGGTTATTTTGTCTCTATCAATACTTACAAATGTAAGAAAATCTCCATTCCATACTGTGTCCCACAAAGATCCATTGTCTTGTTTGAAGCCCTTAATGACAAAGAGGAATGTCCTGGACTCTTATAGCACAACCAATAGTACTACAAACAACAGTTCATGGTGTTCATGTTGTAGCACTTGCCTTCTGCATTTAATGCATTAGACTTGTTTATAAACACTTAATGATAATATGGAATCTTTCTAGCTCTTCCAGATAGTAACATACCACTTATAGTTCATGTTGTAGCTCTTGTTGAATGTCTTTGTAGCCTGCAGGGCTGTCCTGTGTGAACTAAATGCTTGATTGTTCCTGGACCTCGAAGTCACTTTGGACAAAAGTGTCAACCAAATGTATATGTCTTTCTACATATTTCTTTTTTTGCCAAATTCTCCAAAAGGATACAGTGGCTTACCATAACTATGAAGAAAACACTCAGATCTATCTATCGTATATCTTCCAATAGTAGCCCTGGTGTTCATTTTAAAAAATATTTGGACAACCGGCGATTGTCGGAGACGGATTGGTGATGGTATTTACGGCCAGAAAACATTGTGCAGCTTCTTCACATTTATTTTGACAGAAGATAAAACATCACTAATAAAAAAAATCCTTCTGTCTGTTCGGTGGTGATACTTGTCTGTGATGCTGCTCTTATTGTGGAAATGGCCCCGTCCCAATCCTAAACCTACATTACATTGTTCATGGTATTTTAGTCCCATAGTGCTACATACAGCATAATACATTCTCTCAGCACGTGCAGATTTTCTCTATATTGCATAAGCATATCTGCATGTACAACTCACACATTATACTGCACATATATTTGTACAAACCTTGTTTTTCTCTTTCTCTGTACACGTCCAGGTAGCTTTAGCATTGAAAGCAGCAATAAGTTTGTCTTTGACAACACTACCTTCACTCAAAAAACTGAAGAACAACAGGTCTGGCCACCTGACTGCGCTACCCCAGACCTTGCTGAGGTGGTGGGAACCCATGGGCCAGCTACAGAGAACATTCAGTCTCATGCTCAGCTTGTTTGAATTGTTTGCAGGACTGAAAACTTTAGAGTAATTGGACCTCAGAGGGAAAAGAAAGGAAAGCAAGATCAACCATATCCCCTGCTCCTGTCCGTAAAGCCGGTAGGAGCTGAACAATTGATTGACCCAATGCAATATACAGTATTACTGGTTTATATATTAATTTCTATTTGATCTATCAGTCGATCATTTTGATTAATTTGCTCCCCTCCACTTATTCGTCACCCTCCTCTACCAGAGCCTGTGGACAAATTCCTTTATTCCGCCACTGTCTACCTGTAAAATCCTGCCCCCTGGCCATTGCTTGAGCCCCTGCTCCTCTAAAGATCTCATTATAGCCCTGGCAAAGCGAGTTGTTTGTGCTGCAGCAAAGAAAAGAGAAAAAGCTTTTACCTTTATCATCTTTACTCATGTGTAAATGTAGTTATAATGGGTGAAAATATATATGATGATGATTATTAACAACTGGTTTTGATGGTTCAACTCATTACCCTCACCCTCACACACTTCCAGCTCGAAGAAGCAAACTCACTTTTGTGCAAAGTCATGTTTAAGTCTGGAAATGGCTGAATGCAACAATATCTCTTCAGTGAAATAGAGAAAATACAAAGAAAGTTCTACTTGAGAACAAAGAAGAAAGACCACAACCCAGGCTAGAACTCAGCAACATAGCTAAACTTATAGATTTTGTATTAAAGCACATTTCTGAGAAACTCACCCCTCCTTTATATGCTACAGGGTTGATTATTGCAATGCTCTTCTCATTGGCAGCAACAAGATCCACCAGACAGTGACAGATCTTTCAAAATGCTGCTAGAATTGTAACGGAAGAAAAGAGAGCACATTACTCCAGTCTACAGGTCCTTACACTGACTTCCAAAGTGAAACAAAGTGTCATTGAGTGTTTAGAAGTCACTCGATAGTTGGGGTTCTACATATAACTCTGTAATGTTTGATCCATATCAGCCTGGAAGGTCTCATAGATCCCGAAGCTGAAATTAAACACAGTAATTTGGTCATTTATCCTAGAAGCAGCAATCCGTTTATAATCATAAAAAGAAGCTAAAACTGCCTTTAATTATCTTACTAAATTAACGTTTAGCAATTTATCTTAGCAATTCTTTTGCATTAACTTTTATATGTACTCTACGATTATATATTGTATACTGTGTTATTTATTTTATTTGAACTATTTATTATTGAAATATTTATTTTTATATAAAATATTGATTTCATTGCTCACTTTTCTTTTAATGCCTTTTTTTCTCTGTAAAGACCATTGAATGACCCCGTATGATAATGTGCTACATGAATAAACATCCTGCCACTTTCTCTTAATCATCTTAAATTAAAAAATAAATAAATAAAACTGTGAAAGATGCAAACAGATACTTGCAAATACTCTCATTCACTTAAAACTAAAGCTAAAATGTCATGATATTCTACTGGGCAGTTCTAAATGAATGAATGTTTCATTTGCAGTTGTTACACCAACTTACATATTCATATTGATCGCACTGTGATTAATAGTTGACATAACTCATAACTATTCATCTTCTGTATTGTTTAATTATCATTACACTGTCTGTACTTTGATAAAAAACTATTTATGTGACATTGTGACATAGATCGGACTCTATAGAACTGTTTAAAAAACCTGTAATAGACAGAACATGTTTGGTATTAATACTGACATATTGAACATGTTGTGGGTCAGAAACTCTGTTGTGTACCTTCTTATTTTGGGGGGGTTAAGGTTGTGGATTTGATTTGCCAATCTAGGTTCTTTCTGTCTGGATGTTCTCCCCACGTCTGTGTGGCTTTCCGCTGGAGTCTCCGGTTTCCTCCCACAGTTCGAAGTGTGTGGACTTGAGACATACAATGAAGTACCACTGCAAAGCAAGAGCAACAAGTCAGAATTTGTTTCTTTTTTACAACTTTTGTCAGAAGACCCAACCTATCTATCTATCCGATTGTCTATCTGTCCATCTGTCCATCTATCTAACATCACCAGCCAAACTGGAGGCTCACCAGATACAGGTCAATATGTCTATTATTAATGGAAAGGCCCTGAATATAAATATTTCAGTCCTTTTCATCCAACTCTGCAATATTAAAGGCCTTGCATCATACAGCATCAACCTTTCACATTGTTTTTAATAAAAGAGAATCGTATGCGCTAATCCATTCTTTAAGTTCTCTCCCCAGTCTATGTGGAATATATGTGGAAACTAAAGCACACTGCTGTTCACACAAGTCAACTTTCAGGGTCTTGCACCAGGAGGAATCTCTCACCGTTCTGTCTGGTCAAGGGGACCTGGACTTTTGGCCATGATGCCTCTTTTTGCAAAGTTATTGGGCCCTGTTTATTTGGTTTGGTTTTGCCCCCCTCCTCCCCCATAGACATTTTTAATTGGTTCCCCCAATCCCTTACACAGAAGTCAGTCATGTGGGTGACCGACCAAGGCTCATACGTCATCACTGCCTTCAGTCCGTACCGGAGACATGACTGCCATCATCAATCAGCCCAAGATGCAACGACTGTTGCAGAAACTCTGAAATCTACAAAGACCCTGGTGAAATATGTAAAAAAGACGAGCATGACAGCTTTGTGGTCCAAATCAGTTCTCTAAATGTGTATCTAACCTTAAACTCAGTCCGTGAAGTTTACTCTGAACTGCGTGAAAAGCTGGACCGGGCGGAGGAATGGTTTTATTGATGCTATATCCCCAGATGTACTTGATTTTTTGGTCGAATTCCTTCAACCATTCTATGAGGCCCAACGCAAAACAAGAAGGATACGACCATAAACCTCGTGTTCCTGTGGTCAGAACGCTTGAAGCACCACTGCAATACAATGACGACTGCACCAGAAGGTTCACAGACACTAGGTCAGAAGTGACCCAGGAGAAGAACCTGCACCTAACAAAGTCGCAGTGGATTTGAAGATTAGGAAAATCTACCTGTGGCAAATGCCAAGGGAGAAGTGGAACTGTACATCACTCAGAATCACCAAATGTGAGAAGATGTTCTTGCCTGGTGGGGTGAACACCATCTCTCGTACCCGAAACGAAGTGTCTTTGCCTGTGGCATTCTCACCGCAGACAGCGCTGAAGCCTCCAGTGTTGATGCTTCTCCATCTTGGATTCTGTAAATGGTTTAAATAATTGTCAGAATTTGTTTAAAATATTCATAAAGTTTTTATTTTACAATAGGTCATGTTATGGCACCTCATGTTCTGTGCGCGTTTGTGACCTGTGACCTGTGAGAGTGTTTTCTTTTAACAGTTGTTTAATAAAGGCAGGATTTTTTTTAGAGAGTATCAATATATTTGCGTAGCAGCGACAGAAACATATAAATGCATGTCGGGTTCAGGTCAGGTTTGGGTCGGGTTCAGGTCAGGTTTGGGTCGGGTTGGGTTCGGACAGAAACATATAAATGCATGTCGGGTTCAGGTCAGGTTTGGGTCGGGTTCAGGTCAGGTTTGGGTCGGGTTCGGACAGAAACATATAAATGCGTGTTGGGTTCAGGTCAGGTTTGGGTCGGGTTCAGGTCAGGTTTGGGTCGGGTTGGGTTCGGACAGAAACATATAAATGCGTGTTGGGTTCAGGTCAGGTTTGGGTCGGGTTCAGGTCAGGTTTGGGTTGAGTTCAGGTCGGGTCGGGTTTGTACAGAAACATATAAATGCGTGTCAGGTTTAGGTCAGGTTTGGGTCGGGTTCAGGTCAGGTTTGGGTCGGGTTCAGGTCAGGTTTGGGTCGGGTTGGGTTTGAACAGAAACATATAAATGTGTCTCGGATTTGGGTCGGGTTCAGGTCGGGTTTGGACAGAAACATATAAATGCATGTCGGGTTTGGGTCAGGTTTGGACAGAAAC